>CM069867.1:47468944-48068944 GCA_036172795.1 Pelodytes ibericus | reverse complement strand
CTCTTCCGCCCCTTCCTCTCCCTCCTCATGTCTGTCCCTCTCCTCTCCCTCCTCATGTCTGTCCTCTCCTCTCCCTCCTCATGTCTGTCCTCTCCTCTCCCTTCTCATGTCTGTCCTGTCCTGTCCTCTCCCTCCTCATGTCTGTCCTGTCCTCTCCCTCCTCATGTCTGTTCTCTCCTCTCCCTCCTCGTGTCTGTCCCTCTCCTCTCCCTTCCCATGTCTGTCCCTCTCCTCTTCCTTCCCATGTTGGTCTCTCCTCTCCCTTCCCATACCCGTCTCTCTCTCCTATCTGCACCCAACTATCCCATATCTGTCTCCTTTCCCATGCCTGTCTCTCTCTCTCTCTCTCTCTCTCTCCTCTCCCTTCCCATGCCTATGTCTCTCTCCTCTCCCTTCCAATGCCTGTCTCTCCTCTCTGCACCCAAATACCTCCCATATCTGTACTCCCCCCAACCCATGTCTGTGGTATGTTCACCACCCATTCCTGTGGTCTGTTTCCCCACTCCCATGTCTGTGGTCTCCTTCCCTCCCAAGTCTGTGGTCTGTCCTCCCCTCCCTCCCTCCCTCCCATGTTTGTGATCTTTCCTCCCTTCTATCCCATGTCCGTGGTCTGTCCTCCCCTCCCTCCCATGTCTGTGGTCTTTCCTCCCAGCCCTCCCATGTCTGTGGTCTATAGGAGGCGCTGGCCCTGTATACCTATATAATCCAGTTGTATCTTAAATTGTGGGAATAAATTATCTGGACTGTTGCTTCTGTGACTCACATGCTAAATAGTTACCTGTTTTTTTTGATTGAGTCAATATCTTTTTCTTAATCAAAGCCTGATCTTTTGCTATTCTAAAGTTCATTAATTGCATGTCAATTGATTGGCAAATTTCAAAGTTAATGGAATCTTTTGAAGACAAAGTTAGTTTGTAAATGGATTCCTCATATGGTCTGTGTCTACGTGCCTATCTGATCATTCAGTCTCGGTTCTAAATGCTTCATAAAATGTTGGCTCCTGCTAGATTGTAAATGTACAACCAGTGTTCTCCATAACTTTATGTATCAGTCTGTTACTGAATGTTTGTTTGTCCATGTAATCTACGGTAATTTCCAAAAGCTTTGCAAAAATATGTAACTATACAAATTAATGTATTTGTAAAATACATTATTAATTCCATTGTCTAAGTGAAAAGGAAAACTATAAATACCTGAAAGATTATCACCTATACAAATATAACAGCCACCATGGTTACTAACAAGGATTTTCAAATACAATCGTAATTGTTCAAGTTTTAGATAATAAATGTTCAACTTGTAATTTTGCTTAATTACTTGTGTTATTCACCTACTGTTTTCATTTTGTCACCATCCACTATAACTAATTGTAATTATAGTTAATCATAATCAATTAGTTCATATTTATAGAGAATCATTTCCTATTGTCTGAGATATACATGATATTTTTCATGCTTATTTTTTTTTTTATATACAGAAAATGCAATGGAATATTGTTGAAGCTCATATATTATCGACAACTGTAAATATTATTTTATATTTTGAATGAGACACTTGTTCCCTTGTGGTTACATATTTGTGCTATGATTGTTTCTAATTGCTCTATTAGGTTTTTGAGACAAAGATTCTTATTTACTGTCCATAAGTGGATGTCCAGTACTGATTTACGCTTTGATTAAAGACTAAATGATCGTATCATGTATTCATTGTCACAGCTATGTTTACTTTAATCAGTGTCCTGCACAGTATCAAGATAATTATATTTACATGTCACTTGCTTTTTTTGAATTGTAATGTTCAGCAACATTATTCACCAAAATAGCACACAGAGCAAACACTTTTCATAATTAAAATATTGATTTAGTCTCTTGATTTTATCTAAATTGCATAATCTCTATTGTTTTTTCTTTTATTGCTAGTAGAAAAACACATGACTTATTCTAGCGCCAATCAGCATCATAATAGAACACACACTAAAATAATTTAGTACAATCTGGTGTGAAATATCACATATCGTGTTGTGACTTTTTAAAATAAAAATGCACCTCTGTGGAACTTTACCCTTGGTTAGTTAGGCTAGCTTTTGTATTTCAAAAATCAAATACGCCGAGATATAATCCCACAATCCCTCAGCAACAGGACTCTGAGTGCTCCATGCAGGTTCCCAGAGTCTATTTTAGGACCCACAGACAAAGTCATTACAATTCAACCATCCCTCAGTAACAGGCCTCAGACTGCTTCATACAGGTTCTCAGAGTCTTTCTAGGACCCACAGACAAAGTCATTACAATTCAACCATCCCTCAGTAACAGGCCTCAGACTGCTCCATACAACGTATGCATGTAACTTATCACTTCAGCTGCAACTTATTCAAATTAGTGCAATTATCATGAATAATTTACCATAAATTACACATTTACCATTGAACACTCATTCATTTGAAGAACAAGCAACAGGTGAGGTCATAAACAGGAGACACCACAGGGACATTTAACCCCTTCCCGACCGATGACGTGCCAGGCACGTCACACACAAAAATGCTAACAATTGACGTGCCTCACTCATCATGCATTTAAATGCACATAGGCAGCGAATAACGGTCACTGCCTATCCCTTGGCAGTGTGGCAAAGATGTTTCTATGTTGAGGCATCATGCCACACCAAAATCCCCCTTCCCTCCCAGAGGAGCAAGGTCCTCTAATATGGTGCTTGCTTGTAAGAGGCAAGAGTGATAGAAGTGGTAAAAAATCACTTCTGTCGCACTGTTCCTGTTGCTTAACTGCCCCTAGAGATAAACAGAAACATTACATTGAAAAAAAAAAGGAAAAAGCTAACCCGTATGGTTACATATGAGTTAGGGTTACAATTTGGGTGAGTGCAAGGGTTATATTTAGGGTTAGGTTTGGGGTAAAAATGACACTGTAGCCTACAGTCTGTAGGAGAAAATGGTTAGGAAAACAAAAACACTATGATTGGTTATTTCTCTATAAACTTGCAAAAAGCAGCAGAAAAAACTTGATATTTTGAAACTCAGGACAAATATTAGAAACTATATATTAAGGGCCTTTTTTTACCTTTTGTAATTGCATAATAGATTTTTAAGGGCAAAGCTGAAAAAAGTGAATAAATAGCTTTTAGAGCTGTGAAACATGTAATCAACAAGGAGGCCTTCACATAAAACCATACCTTGTGCTCATGATGTAATGGAAGTTGCTACTCCGATAAAGTTAGCTAAACTCCAAAAGTTGGTTAGTTAGAGCTACAGATCTGGCATAACTAACTACAATAAATGACTAATTATGGTATATTGTAGAAATATGGTTTTGTGAGAAATGTAATTAGTAAAATTACCGAGGGAATAAGCTTTGTACCTACATTCTTGCTTTTTCATATGTAGATTAATGACTACACTATTTACATAGCGAAGACTTGCTAACATTTGCTGAAAATATAAAATTGGCTGGAACACCTACAAAACCAACGTAGACATAGATAAATTATACAATGAATTCTAGATAGCCTTCTATATTCATATAGTATGTCAAGGTTTGTTTCAAACTCTGTACCAAGCTGTTCTACTACGTACAATATTAATGTGGATGGGTACAGGAAACTACATATTGGAAAATTATAATTCATCATTTCAGTCAGGAATGATCTAGACAATAGCATAATTTGCAAAGTCGTTTTTTGTTTCGGAATGCAAAATGACCTAGTTTATTAATGCTATAATTGTATTCTAGGCATACAACATAAGGACACTGCTGCTAATTGCCAATATTAGCATTGCTACTAACAGTAATGCTAGTAATAAGATTAATAAGAACATAATATGTATATAGCATGTGCTTTCTCTTAGATAGCAAGCTATAAAGGATTTTGTAGACTGAAATATATAACAACTTAAAAAATGCATAGCAGACTGAGTTAAGTATGAAGGTAAAATCTGAGGTGTATTAAATAAACATTTCAGTGTTGGTGCTGAAGTGGCAAATGGAGTAGGTGCTTATCTGAATAGTGGCAATATTTCCCAAATGAGAACTGGATACCTATGACACATACACACTTAAAGGAACTCCCAAAACCTAAATATTGCCTATACAGTTAATGTAGAGACTTAAAAATAATGAGAAATAATCTATACACCCCCCCTTTGAAAAGGTGTCATTTAAATTATCAGCCACTATTGAGGTGATAAACAGAAAGCACTACTGACACATTTAAAACATGTTTCTCTTTTTTATATATTTGCTTTAAGTTCGACTAAGACAATGTATAGATACTGTCAGCATTGTTAGTCTCTGCATTTACATTTAATGACATTCATTATATAAATGTTTTACAATATTTCAAGTTATTTTGCTTTTGCTCCCGACCTTTAAAGAGACTCAGTGCCTTGGGCTCTTTAAAAAGTCAGGTATTGGAAATCTTCGGAGATCTAGGGATGAATATAAGTGTTTTAACCCCCCGCAGGGTTTCTTTTTCATCTGGATTTTCCAGCAATTCCTAAGCCTCATTTGGTCCTGGCGGTACACATACTTATGGCGGTTAAGATGTGTATAGCCAGGCACTGGAAGAGCGAAAAAACCCCAACAATAAACGAAGTTATAGTGCAGATAAATTATCAGGGTTCAATAGAGAGAGCATCATTCCTTGGCGACAACATCATTCAGGAATATAGAAATATATGGGACATTTGGCCGGGAAACCACAGAGGGAGTTCATCCTGAGCATTTAGTCAAATTTGAATCTGATAGAAATTATTTTGTTAATAGTAAGTTTCTTTTTTCCATTGAGAAATAGATTATTGGTGGGTGTATTCCCTTTTCGGCATTAATCCTTTAAATATTTTGTATACTACTCCTTAAGCTCCATCAGTGTGGATCCTGTTGTGGCGGGCAGTAGATGTAACTTAAATGTAGTTGTAATGTATGTTGTGTAAATGTAATGGTACGTCATTGGTCTTCTTTTATTCTGAAAGAATATCGACAATTTTCATCTATGGAATATGTACCACATTATCTATTGCGAATCTATTTTCACTCTTGGAATGTATAGCACTTTATTTACTGTGAATGTATTTCATGTATTTATATTTTGTATGTTTATAAAAAAAAAAAACAGACTCAGTCACTTAATTATTGGTTATAATGTAAATGCACATGTGATGTACAGAATAAAACATTATGAACAATGATCTATCCATTGTAAACAAGTGAATGCAAAGATTACTAGAAACATGTGGCATGACTTCTAATGGGACATGTCTTATTTCCCTATCAGGCCCAATAGTGATGTCATAAACACAGACATATTTAATATTTATTTTTAATTTATGCATATGCATGAATCATTTTTGATCACACAGTAAAAAATATTTTTATTATCTCATTCACATATAATTGTAATCTTTATATACTTCAGAACTTCCGATTTTATACAGAAATATAATGGTCTAGCTTCCTCTTGGATAACATAAGTGAATTATGACTAGTTCTAGAAATTATGGCTCGTTCCAGACATTTGCTAGAAAATGAAGCATTTCTTATATTCATCAACATAAATAAAAATGTTTCCTTAACTTTATAATACTTACTAGGATATCTTAAATTACAAACACAATTTATGATGTCTTGTTGAAGCAATCTTCTTTTGCAGATATTTAGCACACCTTGAAGAAGCCTAGTGGCTTGTGAAGTAACATAGTAACATAGTAACATAGTAATTTAGGTTGAAAAAAGACACAAGTCCATCAAGTTCAACCCTTCTACCTATCATTTCAGCGTTTTGATCCAAAAGAAGGCAAAAAAAAACAAAAAACCCCTAAGGAAGCTTTTTCGAATGTTGCCTCCTAGGGGGAAAAAAATTCCTTCTTGACTCCAAAAGGGCAATCAGATTTCTCCTTGGATCAAAAAGCTCTATTATTAATGCTCATTCTATTATTAATACCCCTGTATGTTCTGCTTTTCTAAAAAAACATCCAGACCATTTTTAAATGCATCTATTGAGGTTGATAGCACTACGTCTCTTGGCAGTGAGTTCCATAATTTTATTGTCCTTACCGTAAAGAATCCCTTCCTTTGCTGCCCATGAAATCTTTGCTCTTCCAGTCTCAGGGGGTGACCTCTTGTTCTTTGTACATTTCTATTAATGAACAGGTCCCTGGAGAGCTCCTTACATTGGCCCTGCACATATTTATATAATGTTATCATATCCCCTCTAAGACGCCTTTTTTCTAAAGTAAATAAATGCAATTTTTTAAGTCTCTCTTCATAACTAAGATCCTCCAATCCCCTTATTAATTTTGTAGCTCTCCTTTGCACTTTTTCTAGTTCCTTAATATCCTTTTTAAGGACTGGTGCCCAGAATTGTACTGCATATTCAAGGTGAGGTCTTACCATTGATTTGTAAAGTTGCAAGATGATGTCTTCCTCCCGTGAATCTATACCTCGTTTTATACATGCCAATATCTTATTGGCCTTTGCAGCTGCTGACTGGCATTGGGCACTGTTGCCAAGTTTGTTATCTACAATGATTCCTAAATCCTTTTCGTTAGTAGTTTTTCCCAGGGAAATACCATTTAACGTATATGTTGCTTTGTTATTATTTTTCCCATAATGCATAACTTTACATTTGTCTATATTGAACCTCATTTGCCACTTTCTTGCCCAGTTCCCTACTCTGTCCAAATCTTCCTGTAAAGAAAAAACATCAAGATTAGTCGTTATTACCTTACCTAATTTTGTGTCATCAGCAAACAATGAGACATGGCACTCAGCACAACGTGGGAGATCATTAATAAACAGATTAAAAAGAAGAGGTCCCAAAACAGACCCCTGAGGTACTCCGCTCACTACCCTGGTCCAATTTGAAGCTTTACCATTTACAACAACCTTCTGTGTTCTATCTTTTAGCCAATTTTCAATCCAAATACATACATTTGCCCCCAATCCTATTTCTCTCAATTTGTAGAGTAACCTTTTGTGTGGAACTGTATCAAATGCTTTAGCAAAATCCAAATAGATCACATCAACTGCCACACCTAGATCTATATTTTTACTGACCTCTTCATAGAATGTTATTAAGTTTGTTTGACAAGACCTGTCTTTCACAAAACCATGTTGACTTTTACTAATTATATTCTGATTCAAGATGTATTCCTGAGTGTACACCTTTAGCAATCCTTCAAATAATTTCCCCACTACAGATGTCAAGCTCACTGGCCTATAATTACCAGGCAGAGATTTTGATCCCTTTTTAAATATTGGAATGACATCTGCCTTTCGCCAGTCTGTTGGCACTATACCTGAACTGAACGAATCCCTAAAGATCATAAATATTGGTCTGGCCAGAATTATGCTTAACTCTCTAAGGACCCTTGGGTGTATACCATCTGGCCCTGGGGCCTTTTCTATCTTAACAGAGTTTAATTGCATAAACACTTTTTCCTGTGTCAGCCAATCCCATGTTTGTGGTGACTATTCCGTAACTTCCGGTAGCAGGGACTCATCCATCTGTTCTTCCTTAGTATAAACAGAAGAAAAAAAAGTATTTAAAATGTCTGCTTTTTCTTTGTCCTCACTTACCAAATTTCCCATTTGGGATAACAAGGGCCCAACATTTTCCCTCTTTAGCTTTTTTCCATTTAAATACTTATAAAAAATTTTGGGGTTAATTTTACTCTCCTTAGCAATCCTTTTCTCGTTTTCCAATTTAGCCATTTTAATTGCCTTTTTGCAGGCTTTGTTGGCATCTTTGTATTTTATAAATGATAATGTTGATCCCTTGCTTTTATAATGTTTGAATGCCATTTTCTTGTTTTGCATTTCCTGTTTCACGGTACAGGTAAGCCACATTGGTTTTGATTTGTGTCTTTTGTATTTGTTTCCCAAAGGTATATATTGGGATGTGTACTTTTGTAATGTGTGCTTAAAGGCATTCCACTTGTCTTCTGTGTTTAGTCCAGAAAACAATCGTTCCCAGTCTAAAATGTTCCATTGATGCCCTTAGTCCATCAAAGTTGGCCCTTCTAAAATTAAGTGTTTTGGTGGCGTAGTTACCAATTTGCTTTTTTGCATTAATCTCAAACGAAACCATGTTATGGTCACTATTGCCCAAGTGTTCCCTTACTTTGATGTTTGAGATAAGCTGGTCATTGTTTGTTATTACTAAATACAGACAGGCATCCATTCTAGTTGGGGTGTCTACTAATTGTGCCATAAATGTGTTATTAAGCAGGTTCAGAAACTTGCTGCCCTTAGCGGAACTAGTTGTGCCACAATTCCAATCTATATCTGGGTAATTAAAATCTCCCATGATTAGAACTTCATTCAGATTTGCAGCCTTTTCAATTTGTAATAAAAGCTGATCTTCTCCATCAATGCTAATATTTGGTGGCTTGTAGCATACACCTACAAGTAATGTGCGATTCTTTTTAGCGTCTAAGCTAATCTCCACCCACAGTGTCTCCACATCAGTTCCAGTTACGTCATGCACACCTTCCTTAATACTGGGCTTTAGTTTAGGATTTACATATAGACATATCCCTCCCCCTTTTCTATTTACTCTGTCCTTTCTAAAAAGTGAGTAGCCTTGTAAATTAACTGACCAGTCGTGGGTCTCATCCCACCACGTTTCCGTGATTCCGATTAAATCATACTGTTCAGCACTTACCAGTATCTCCAGCTCACCCATTTTGTTTGTCAAGCTTCTTGCATTTGCTAAAAGACATTTGAGATTACTACCCATTTTCTGTTTAGTTGACAAACACGTAATGCCCGCAGGTTTAATTGTATGTACCTCCCTATGATCTATGTTAACCCCACCAGCGCTTTCCTCCTCATTTGCCATAGCTATACCCACCTTCCAATCTACTCTAGCTGCCATTGCTTCATTTTGATCTTGACCCTCCCCCCAAGAGCTTAGTTTAAAAGCTCATCTAACCCTCTAGCCATCCTCGCCCCTAATACCGCAGCCCCCTCATCATTGAGGTGCAGCCCATCCCGTCCAAAGAGTCTGTAGCCGACTGCAAAGTCTGCCCAGTGCTCTAAGAACCCAAATCCCTCTTGCTTGCACCACTTTCGTAACCAAGTATCCTCAATGTTGTCATGGATATACAAATGATGCAGGCCTGTCAATGAAAAGATTGCTTTGGTCAAATGCATTCCTGACCTATTTTTTATTTCAACTTGAATCACAGGAAAAGGTACAGTAGAAAAAGTAATGCTACTTCCAGAGATGTTAAGACTTATTTTTGATGTAGGACTGAGTGGTCCTCTTTTGCTAAAAATATTCAACTTTATTTCTGATGTTTTCAGCAACACTGTCATAGCTTGTCATCACAAGGAAATAAAGACAAGTAACACAGGGTTAAATATAAGCAAATGAATTGATTTATAGCTGGCAGTATTTACTAAGGCCGTGAACACACTAACTTAGTTTTTAAACACAAACACAAGAAATATCCTGTTGTAGTTTCTGAACCATCAGCAGTCACACATGTTATTATATTATATTTGACATGCTTTTTATACATACATTTAATGACCAATCTGATTGATAAACATCTTTAGAGATCTTAGTTTTGTTGTTTTAATGCACAGATGCACATGCCTATTTGTACCACCATGTCATTTAAAATTGTTCAAAACACTCTAGTGTACCACAAAAATGACTTGCATATGTCTTCTGTGCATGTCGGATTGACACCATCTCATCATCCAAAAAATGCTGGTCATGCTATTGCTTCTATAAGCATAACATCAGCATCATGCCAATTTCTATATTTTACTATCCTCCTGGATGGCAACGCTCTGTTACCCTCTATCTAAATACAGCATGAAGTAATTATACGATGTAATATGACATTGGTTGTACTGTAAAATGTTTTGTATCAAAAAAATAAAATTCATATATACTGTACAATGAAACAACAATTCTATGAAGCAATCAAAATCAATTGTAATTTCTACTTAGAAATTAATTTTAAAGTGTGGTCTCTAATGTTCCAAGATTCTAATATCCAGTCTACTTTTAGAAAAGATAATAATAATAATAATAATAATAATATGATATATTAATAATGGAATAAGATCACATGATACAATATAATGATCATTGGTGTAAGGGGCATTAGGCATGGCTATAAATAAAGCACTGTCTATATTTACACATAACATTACAGACGTATTACCACTGAATAATTTAAAAATATATATATTACAATGAGAGTTATCAGGATAACCACATTGGGGCTGATGTATACAACTGATCCATGTGGGAATAGCACCAACAAGTGTCATTATTACAGTATGTGCCCATGTATAATGCTAAGTCCTGACAAGAGAGTTAGAAAGACACTCAAATTGGGGAATGTGTCCAACTCGGCTATTAATGTCTGTTTTCAGTTTACTTGTCAGATCAGTTTTAGTATACCAAGCTGGGTAGCAGAGGCATTATTACAAACAAAAATCTACACACACCAGAATAGCCAAAAGACTTTTCCCACAGTAATCTCACATTCACAGTGCTACCACAACTACAAGGGATTCTGGGTAGGCCTCTATATCCACTTTATTTATGGATCCCTTGGAGCATATGCACACTGTACAAGACAGTTTTTAAAACACAACTAAGGACAGAGGTGCAGAGTCCACTCATGGACAGCTCCATAATGGGACATTGAAGTTGGTTACTGGCTTCTGTTTGGAGCTTGGAGAAGTACAAGAAGCAAACACAAACAAAGGTTATGGTGGAGTAAGAGGGATAGAAAACTCTCCACCTGAAATTCAGCGAGTAGTAGAACACACATCGACACACAACAGACAAGTCAAAAGACTTGTTTTTCACACATAAATCTCACATTCACAGACCTACCATGTAAAAATAAGATCAACAATGATTGCCTCTATGTCCACTGTGTATGCTCACACAGTGTTTTTTTTTTTTTTGTTTTTTTTTTGAGAACACCAAGTGGTGTTGAAATTCAGGATTGGAACAGTATTATTTACATGTGTTATTGACTAGCTATTTTAAACTGAACTTACAGAACTTCCCACTTTGGAGCTTACAAAGTTTTACAATGTTTCAATATAAATAGGCATCTGCAATCTGCTTCCTAAATTGACTAAGCATATAATTGTTTCTAAGACTACAAATCTTTAGCATTTGTATACTAGATATTTTCTCAAATCTCAACTATTATGCATCACTTTAAGATGACATTTATTATTCACTGTAGAACCTGCTACTCTCAAAGTGCCAATTCTCTAGACCTTGGACTGGGATTGTCCAAGTAGAGTTAGTGACATAGTTTAATATTCTGGTAAAAATTAAATGTGAGACCAGAAGAGGCAGAAATTATTCTTTACCTTAATCATCATTACTGCTGTCAGTAACTCAGTAAGCAAGTCATTAAGCTTTTGTTTTATTGTCGGTTGTGGAAAATGTTTACCTAATATGTCTATTTTATTATATTCTGAGATCTGATGCTATATTTATAATCAATGTATTTTTGATTGCATCTTTAAAGTTTTGACTAAAATTTTATGTAAAATAAAAAATATTTTGAGTTTGTTTCATTACACAACTGTTTTGATCGAGGGTATTATATTGAACTGTCATTTGTTTGCATTAATACAATGCATTAGACTATGCATTCAAAATATGAGAAACATCTGCCAGCAATATTACAGTATGTTACTTTATATTAACAAAATTGATAATTTGCCATCTGTAGCTAATGGAAACTGTACAGACATCACATTTAAAAAGCCCTCTCAATAAATGTCATGTGCAGGTTTTATGCAATAGCTGTGGAAGCACTAACTAAATTACTTAGAATGTAAACTTCTCAATGTCATACTAATTTGTTATTTTGCATTTGCTGACTTGCATTATCATCATCTCTTTCATACTGCTAATTGTATGATCATATGTTACTGTTGTAATCACATCAGTTCTGTAAATCTATATATCCTAGCTGCTAACAGTCCCGGATTTTCCAGGACAATCCAGTTTTTTGTCAAATTTCTGTGTGGTATTAATACTTCCTATACAAATTGTTCATCACTCTGTACAGGCAGTAATGCATTTCTAACAGATATACACAGTGTAGACATGATGTAATGACACCATGTATCTGTATTGGTTAGGCTGGAGCTCAGTTTCTGTTGTAGTGTAACCACCCTTTTTATGCTGTGTCCCTCAGAACATGGGATCAAGGTTTTTTTTTTTTTTTAAAGTTGCTAGGTATATGTTGTATCCACATCATTTTAAAATGAGTAAAATGTTATCTTTGTACAATATTTGTTGGAATTAACAATGTTTGCCAAGAACAATTTATTATTCTATACATTTGAATTTACATCTCCATAGCAAGCCTAATTATTTCCAATACATTTCTCTCCAGTATATCCATTGGACATTCAGGAGGTGGGACCATAAAGCACAACTGCCTCCTCATGGCTTCACTGTAAGACATTCAGAGCAGTGATTTACACCTCGCTGACAGTTCATTGCAGGAATTTCAGTCGGGACAGTTGTTCCTGGCACTTAAGGTTTGTATTAGGGGTTAGTATTCTGTTAAAGGTGTGGGGTTAGTATCAATGTTCAGAGTTAATATTAGCATTCAGAGTTAGTATTGGGGGTTAGTATTAGAGCATGGGGTTAGTATTAATGTTATTAGGGTTAGGGGGGTTACTTGTTTCTATTTGTAAGTGCTGACAGTTCAGCACTGAATTGGCAGCAGGGAAATGGCTGCAATGAACAGTCATAGACCGGGCATCCAAATCTTTCCTGAAGTAGGCCACATGATTAAAAATGTTTTTTCTTCCATTTACGGTAATGGTTATTTAGCAGTAATATAAAAGTAGTCTAAAAAAAAACTTTAAAGGACAATTAATCTTTTTTCCATTTCCATTCCCGAATGGAAGCTAGAGTTTAAAAAGTGTCACTTTCCCCCATGTAAACCTGGTATATATCTTTATAGATACACCTGGGTTTATGGCTCTGCCTCAGAGCTGAGGTAAGTCTCTACTACAGAGATGTGGTAGGTTCTGGGGGTGCAATGGCAGGTCTGTAGGTGCAATGGCAGGTCCTGAGGTTGCAATGGCAGGTTCCTGAGGTTGCAATGGCAGGTTCCTGATGTTGCAATGGCAGGTTCCTGATGTTGCAATGGCAGGTTCCTGATGTTGCAATGGCAGGTTCCTGATGTTGCAATGGCAGGTTCCTGAGGTTGCAATGGCAGGTTCCTGAGGTTGCAATGGCAGGTTCCTGAGGTTGCAATGGCAGGTTCCTGAGGTTGCAATGGCAGGTCTGCAGTTAAAATAACAGGTCTACAGTTGTAAAGGCAAGTTTCTAGGCACAATGACAAGTCCTGGAGTGTAATGGCAAATCCTCTGGGTGAAGAGACCAAATTTAGGATCCACTTCAGATGTCAAAGTATGCCCCTGATCTAGAACAATATCATACAGGTTACACCTGGACCTTTTTTTTTCAGAGAGAGTCTAGGTCACGGGTGTCCAACGTGCGGCCCGCGGGCCAAATGCGGCCCGCCGGCCAGAGAGGTGCGGCCCGCCTGAGAGTGGCAGCGGTAGCCGCACCTCTCACCCGCTCCAGCAAAGTGCGCGAGGGAACGGTGCATTCTCCTCTCACGCAGGGGAGAAAGCTCCGCCCCTCGCACTCTGACCCCGTTGGAGCACCGGGTGTCAGTGACATCCCGGTGCTCAGATGAAGAATGGGACCTCCACAGATGGGACAATCCCCCTCCCTGCAGATACAGGTAAACGAGCAGGGAGGGGGAACAAACCATCTAACATGCTGGGAGGGGGGGGGGGGGTTCTTAAAAAAAAAAAAAAAGAAGCAATGTCTATGTGCGTGTGAAAATGTGACAGTGTGTGAATGTGTGTGGAAGTGTGGAAGTGAGAATGTGTGTGGAAGTGGGACTGTGTGTGAATGTGTGTGGAAGTGGGACTGTGTGTGAATGTGTGTGGAAGTGGGACTATGTGTGTGGAAGTGGGACTATGTGTGTGGAAGTGGGACTATGTGTGTGGTAGTGGGACTATGTGTGTGGTAGTGGGACTATGTGTGTGGTAGTGGGACTATGTGTGAATGTGTGTTGAAGTGGGACTGTGTGTGAATGTGTGTGGAAGTGGGACTGTGTGTGAATGTGTGTGGAAGTGGGACTGTGTGTGTGGAAGTGGGACTGTGTGTGTGGAAGTGGGACTATGTGTGTGGAAGTGGGACTATGTGTGTGGAAGTGGGACTATGTGTGTGGAAGTGGGACTATGTGTGTGGAAGTGGGACTATGTGTGAATGTGTGTGGAAGTGGGACCATGTGTGAATGTGTGTGGAAGTGGGACCATGTGTGAATGTGTGTGGAAGTGGGACCTTGTGTGAATGTGTGTGGAAGTGGGACTGTGTTGGAAGTGGGACTGTGTGTGGAAGTGGGACCATGTGTGAATGTGTGTGGAAGTGGGACCATGTGTGAATGTGTGTGGAAGTGGGACCATGTGTGAATGTGTGTGCAAGTGGGACCATGTGTGAATGTGTGTGCAAGTGGGACCATGTGTGAATGTGTGTGCAAGTGGGACCATGTGTGAATGTGTGTGCAAGTGGGACCATGTGTGAATGTGTGTGCAAGTGGGACCATGTGTGAATGTGTGTGCAAGTGGGACCATGTGTGAATGGGTGTGCAAGTGGGACCGTGTGTGAATGTGTGTGCAAGTGGGACCGTGTGTGAATGTGTGTGCAAGTGGGACCGTGTGTGAATGTGTGTGCAAGTGGGACCGTGTGTGAATGTGTGTGCAAGTGGGACCGTGTGTGAATGTGTGTGCAAGTGGGACCGTGTGTGAATGTGTGTGCAAGTGGGACCGTGTGTGAATGTGTGTGCAAGTGGGACCGTGTGTGAATGTGTGTGCAAGTGGGACCGTGTGTGAATGTGTGTGCAAGTGGGACCGTGTGTGAATGTGTGTGCAAGTGGGACCGTGTGTGAATGTGTGTGCAAGTGGGACTATGTGTGTGGAAGTGGGACTATGTGTGTGGAAGTGGGACTATGTGTGAATGTGTGTGGAAGTGGGACCATGTGTGAATGTGTGTGGAAGTGGGACCATGTGTGAATGTGTGTGGAAGTGGGACCATGTGTGAATGTGTGTGGAAGTGGGACCATGTGTGAATGTGTGTGGAAGTGGGACTGTGTTGGAAGTGGGACTGTGTGTGGAAGTGGGACCATGTGTGAATGTGTGTGGAAGTGGGACCATGTGTGAATGTGTGTGCAAGTGGGACCATGTGTGAATGTGTGTGCAAGTGGGACCATGTGTGAATGTGTGTGCAAGTGGGACCATGTGTGAATGTGTGTGCAAGTGGGACCATGTGTGAATGTGTGTGCAAGTGGGACCGTGTGTGAATGTGTGTGCAAGTGGGACCGTGTGTGAATGTGTGTGCAAGTGGGACCGTGTGTGAATGTGTGTGCAAGTGGGACCGTGTGTGAATGTGTGTGCAAGTGGGACCGTGTGTGAATGTGTGTGCAAGTGGGACCGTGTGTGAATGTGTGTGCAAGTGGGACCGTGTGTGAATGTGTGTGCAAGTGGGACCGTGTGTGAATGTGTGTGCAAGTGGGACCGTGTGTGAATGTGTGTGCAAGTGGGACCGTGTGTGAATGTGTGTGCAAGTGGGACCGTGTGTGAATGTGTGTGCAAGTGGGACCGTGTGTGAATGTGTGTGCAAGTGGGACCGTGTGTGAATGTGTGTGCAAGTGGGACCGTGTGTGAATGTGTGTGCAAGTGGGACCGTGTGTGAATGTGTGTGGAAGTGGGACCGTGTGTGAATGTGTGTGGAAGTGGGACCGTGTGTGAATGTGTGTGGAAGTGGGACCGTGTGTGAATGTGTGTGGAAGTGGGACCGTGTGTGGAAGTGGGACCGTGTGTGGAAGTGGGACCGTGTGTGGAAGTGGGACCGTGTGTGGAAGTGGGACCGTGTGTGGAAGTGGGACCGTGTGTGGAAGTGGGACCGTGTGTGGAAGTGGGACCGTGTGTGGAAGTGGGACCGTGTGTGAATGTGTGTGGAAGTGGGACTGTGTGTGAATGTGTGTGGAAGTGGGACCATGTGTGAATGTGTGTGGAAGTGGGACTATGTGTGAATGTGTGTGGAAGTGGGACTGTGTGTGGAAGTGGGACTGTGTGTGGAAGTGGGACTGTGTGTGGAAGTGGGACTGTGTGTGGAAGTGGGACTGTGTGTGGAAGTGGGACTGTGTGTGGAAGTGGGACCATGTGTGAGGAAGTGGGACCATGTGTGAATGTGTGTGGAAGTAGGACCATGTGTGAATGTGTGTGGAAGTGGGACCATGTGTGAATGTGTGTGGAAGTGGGACTATGTGTGAATGTGTGTGGAAGTGGGACTGCCTATTTGTGTATTCACATGAAAATGTGTGTGCATTGAATGTGAGGTTTTTTTATTGCTGCTGTCTTACTGGGGAATCTGTGCTACACTCACACTGCATGTTACGGTGATATATATACCCACACGTATGTATGTATGTATGTATGTATGTATGTGTATACATACATACATACATACATTTACTTTCAAGGAAACATGAATGCGGCCCACGCACAAATAGATTTACGGTGAAGTGGCCCTCTGCAAAACAAACTTGGACACCCCTGGTCTAGGTCTTTGGATTTATTTGCACATATGTAAACTACTACTGAGATAGCTCAGTTATATCCTGTCAGTACAGTTCCTGTGTAAAAATCAAGGTTATAGGGTTGAATCTTAACCAGGTCAGCTCAGCCCTTTTTTGTTTAACCAATTATTCTTGCTATTTTGGTCTTTTAAATAAAAAATTATACCGATAGAAACTTTTTAAAAAGTTTTGAGTCCCAAAAAATATCTTCTGCTAATGATATGTATTTAAAGTGGCATACTTTAAGGCTTAACACTGAAGAAGTATACTTTAAAATATGAGCCAGGCAGAGTGCTTCTGTCAGTGACTGTGAATACATCCAGACTAAGGTTTATTTATGCACCAGCAAAACAAGGCTTCTAGAGAATTTTTGCCGTTAGTTTTTCATAAAACTTCACTTTATATAGACAATAAAATTAGATATTAAAACATTGACTTGGGCATTAGTTTTCGGACAAATTTATGAATGAAAAACATCTTTTTCGTCCTTTCGTCATAATTGTGAATTCCATTACCCAAACCTAACTTTTTTGACTTCTATTGAAATTAACTTCAGTGCATTTCCATGTCCTAATGGAATTCATAGAACGAAACTAATGTCCCAATCAAATACGTCAATGGACGAAAATCTCTAGACTATTAAAAAGGTTTGTGACTCTCCGGGAGATTCATTTGCTACTAAAATGCTCGACATACAAAGGAAATGCATTATACCCATTGATAAGTATTTTAAAAAGTAAAAGAAAAAAATCTCCCCTGATATCCCAGAAATCATCCAGCTCATTTATAAATATATATATATATATATATATATATATATATATATATATATATATTTTTTTTTTTTTTTTTTAATTACCCTAAACATTTAAAAAGGAAGGAAAAAAGTATTCCACTTCTTATTTACCTATAAAATAAATGTGTACTAACAATATGCTTTTTATTGCTTTTAGTAGTACCAATTAATTAATTATGCATTCCATTTTTCATCTCGGCACAATAAAAAGTTAGGTATTGTAATTATGGTTGTCATTCTTGTTAATAAGCTACACTTCTAACAACTAAATCCTGCAAGGTTGCACTTCATAAACATCTTATATTAAAACAGCAATTCTCATCTGCAAACAAGGAGTACCTGATTAATTAATCTGTGCTTCTTTAAAGGGACAGCTCCACCCTGTCAAATATTTTTAGATAAGTATTGCAAAGAAAAGCAAAAAGTAAAGAAACTGAACAGATTGTCCTCAACATTTCCCATCTCAAAGAAATTTAAGGTATAAGTGAGTTGTTGCCGTCACTATAGTAACAATCATCCCCATGCCTCCTTTCTTGTGTTACATCACAGTACACAAAGCTATCTGAAATTACATAGCCAGCATTCCACACACTTGAAACACTTTAATGTCTGACAGATCAGTAAAGCTTTAAGTAAACATTTCTTAGAATGAAGCATGGAAACTGTTGCTGAGGGAGACAGTCTGCCAATCCACTTCATTGATGTCACTGAATTTAGAAGCCCCTGTGAAATTATATTCAATTTAAGAAAACACAAGTATTTTTAACATATTGTAAAAAATAAAAATAAAAAAAAAAAAACATACAAAAGCTAAACAGTATTTCCCTTTAAGATGTTATGTCTGTTGTTGTGATAAGCCCCCTTCTAAGGACAGGATACAAATGGTATACTTTGATAATCACTAAATCCAAAAGATAAAATAAGGAAAGATAAACATGTTGGAATTAACCATGTTCTGCTTTTGTCAGCTGGAATGAAATAGCAACCGGTTAATCAATAACAATACATAAATAAACTATAAGAGTTATCAACAAGTCCCCAATCTATCAATGCTGACGTTAACAGCATCAATTCCTCAGCAAGCTGTAAATGTCAAGTGAACCATTCTATAGGAAGAGTGAAAATAGGATGTAATGTTCTATTTTAGGTTGGACTGCATACTGAGATTGTTAATGAAAGTTTCAATGTTTTCTGACAGTCCATTCTTGGAAGAATAAAAAAAAATTTTTTAAGGCCTTTGGGTTTCCCAAATGTTTTGATGAAATTAGTAATAAATGTAGTTGACAAATATCCAGCCTTCCAAATATTATAGTTTTCTCGGTTCTTTTATTTTCGTGGTATTTTTTTCTGCTAATCCTCTAGGGTTTGGTGATAAAACCAGGTTTATGTCACAGCTTGAGAATTCACTCTTCCTCTGTTTTCTTATTATGTAGCCCCAATCTAATCAACTGATAAAAAGTAACTACCTGTAAGCTACAGCAGGCTTTGAAATATTTAGTGACACTCCCTTGACAGCAGGTGATCTATAAGGCAATATTCTTATGCAGCTTTACTGCTGCAACTCCAGGAAGTATTTTTGTATTTTATGTGCTGTTGCACACAACTGAAAAATGCTCTTATAAGTATAATTAACAGTAACTATTGAATTCACGGCAGGCATTTAAAATCATTTGTATAGTGCTGTGATTGGCAACCAGCAACTATACAGATTATAATGCAGAGTTCCGAAGAAATCTGATTGTCAATGAAGGCCTTTTAATATCTGTCTTACTGATTTTGTACCACTCGTTAATAGATCAAGGGGTCTATTCAATAAGCTGCTATTGGTTTAGAAAATAGCAACTTTTGGCTGAGTTCGGGCCAAAGTATAGAATTGTTGCTATTGTAAAAACACTGATTATATTGGAACATTTTTTGTGGCAAGTTGGACTTTAGGGGGCTTAAAAGTACAGTAAAAATATTTTTTGAACATTTTTTTCTTCATATGGGAATTGTTGCATATATGCATTTCTTGATAATATTATAAAAAAAAGGATGATATTCGAGCATTAATGTTGCAATTACCCTGTCAATCAACTGTCATGTAATAAAACACACACATATTCCATACGTTGCTTAAAAGTTAAGAAATGGCCATGTATCTATATTTACATACATTGTTTATAATATATGTATTACTTTTTATTGTTGTATTTATATTTCATTAGTATTTTAAATATTTAAATTTATGTGTATTAAAAATATGTATGAATTTATATTAATTTGGTTTAATTGTATATGGTATGCTATAGCCAAAATCCTCCCATAGACTTTTATTGGAATGTTTGAAGCAACCATTTCGGTCAGCAGAATTTCGGCCCTTGAAATGTCAGTCTTGAGATCGTCCATATTTGACGAGTTACGAGTCCATTCATGGTCACTTTGGTGATATCTGAATGGCCCAATTTTCAGGACTATGTTTGTATCACCAACATGCTCTGTATTTGCTATTTTTATGTTTTAGCATAGATAATCAGCGCTACCTGAAAAGATCTTCAGGTTTTGGATAAATTGATACTGTTATAGAAATAGTAATGCAATGTTAGAAAATATTATGAGTAGAGTCTTAGAATGAAGGGGAGTTCAGACTCACTGATGGGTGGTTCAGCTTACATTTTGAGCGTTCCCACTCGCTGATTCCGGTGCCTCTGCGGGTGTGTGGCAACAATTGAAATGAAGGAAGAAGCAAGGACAGCTCTCACAAAACTAGGTTGTATCAAAAGGCGATTTTAATTGTATAATGCGTGAAAAATCCAAACAGGTATGCACATCTAGCACAAAATGTATTTGATTTGCTACATTTTTCCATGCTGCTGTGCGTTCCTGTTTGGATTTTTCACGTATTATAAAATTAAAATCGCCTTTTGCTACAACCTGGTTTTGTGAGTGCCGTCCCTGCTTCTTTCTTTATCCGAATCTTTGAATATCTACATAATGTGTGTTGACTCAAAAAAAGTTAAATGTAATGTACAGCTTTAACCAATTTAATGTTATAATGAAATGGACAATGCTGTGTCATCAATCTGCAGCCTTGCTGGAGCTTACTCTGATTATAGGCTACTATGCAGACAGTGATGCATGGAATATAAGAATAAAATACTCTTTATCCACGCATGGAAACACAAAATTACTTGTACCATCTCATATGAATAAGCAGGGAATTATGTTTGAACTTTGTACCTTTATTAAAGTGTGTATATATTATGTGCTTTTAAGACAAGGTCATCTGTCTACTTACTAAACAGTGAACTGTGGTGAATCGTTAAGGTAACTGCAAAAGTCATATTTTCCAATTCCCTTGTTAAGTAGTTCACAGTAAAGTGAATAGTGGATACAGTTTCCTATCATATGAATATCCTTTTTGTTTATATTTTGGCTTTTTGCAGAGAATATACTTGGATGAAACCATGAAGAATTGCTGACAACAATCTTATAAGTATTCAGTTCTGATGTTTATACACATTTGGTGGATTACTTCACATTTTGTAATGGTGTCAGAGGTATTGATCAGTAATCTCGAGACTGGTACATATGAATAAAGCAGAAGCAAAGTATAACAAGATGGATGCAAGCAGCCTCCATTTTGTGACAGTTTTTGGACATCCTTCTGTGTGTTAAAATCTTATTCTGTGTCCCTGAGGATAAAAGGAAAGTCTTCCACATTCCTAACTCTGTTATCTGTAACCAAATATTTTACTGATAAGTTCATAGTATCACCTGAACAGATAAGGTGGCCATTGTTGTGCAAGGTTTATTACATCTCATTGTACTGATGCAGACACAGCTGTGTACATACTAGAGGAGAAGGGGGGCTTCTCTGCAACTTGCTAGCCCACCCAAACTGGCAGAAACTGACAGACACAGACACACTGAGATTATTGGGATTTTTGATTTGTAGAATCTAATAAGGGTTATTATAAATAGACCTAGTTGATTCAAATCACCCAATAAAATATATAATTATATCACACCTTCACTAATTAAAATGTAAAGTATTATTAATCCTACATATTAATTAGAATATTGTTTTTATTGTTTTATTAGTGTGGTATATATTTTATTTAATGTGCAATGATAAGAATAAGAATATGATACATATTTACTCAAATTTCAAAATGTATTAACACTTTTAGACATTTAAACATATATTGTCTTATATTATACTCACAATCCAGGTGTAGCTATAAACCATGACATCATCTCATTTAAATTAAATACACCCATCCATTCAATTGGCTAGAAGTTACAGAAACAGGGAGTCTGAGATAAGGTTTGGTTGATAAGTTGGTACTGGAGGGGTAGAAAGAGAGACCTGAGATACCTGAAAAGCCCCGGGGAGACTGATTTTTGGGGAGCGCTGCCACTAGTGGGGTGACAGATGGGAATGTTTTAGAAACGGGCTGAGTCTCTCTCCTTCTGGGGAGAACTCAGGAATATGAGGCTTTTAATAGCACATGTTCATTATAACAATAGAAATCTCCATACCCATAGTATTGAGCTAAGTCCCAGGAGTAACTCCCATCACTCAATTCTTCAATTGAAGGAGTCCCAACTGCAAACCAACCTCTGCCGGTAATGTATAAATGTGGTAAATTGTTTCTAGCAGAATCTCATTTTTATGGATGTCATTAGCATATTTATTTGGGTAAATTTAACTTAAATACCACAATTTCTGGGATCTATATGTTTTAGCCTGGTGTTTATCTGTCATCCTTTCTGCAGAAGGAAGCCAGAGGAATATCCTATAGATATTACTAAGAACCATAAATTCTTATAGTCTAGCTATTTACCCAAATATGTTATATCTAATCTCCAGAGATTATCTAAAATTCTCATTCTTAAAGTCTAAAGCTAGAATACACACATTATCATTTACCAAGCAGATTAAGAAATAGCCACCTTGAGTGGTTATATGATTTAGTAATATTACCTTACCTAAGCAGAGTATATGTTGGTAATTTGTAGGTAATTATGGTGTACTATCATTAACCATTTTAAATACTAATCATAATCATTGTAAGTTGTATCTAAATAAAATACATGGCCATTTTACGGTCAGAAACGTACTGCATAATAGATTATTCTACATGCATATTGATATAGGTACAGAGCTGCATAATTAATGTTTTGTCCTACTTACTTATGTTATAAGTCATACATGGGAATTATGATTAACATCTATTGATATTGTACTTTGTTGTTATGCTATTTTGCTTACCATTTGATCTTTATTCTATATTCAATAAATTATTATTATTGCATTTACTTTTGTAAAAACGTCATCCAAACTCTCACATACATAACGAATTCTTGATATGGGTATTTTTAGTCGGACCCATATATATGAATCATCAATTTTCATATTTTTTATAATTCATAATTAATAACTCATATTCATATTTTTATGGTTATTAATAATCCGACAATGGTTAATTAATTAGAACATCGGGATTATGTTTAAAATCAGTATATGCAGAAGAAGTGGTGCTACAGCACAATTTGCTGTAGAAACAGGTGTGTCCATCTCCTGAAGCCTTCCTTCTTGTGTTACATAACAGTACACACATAACTGGTTTTAGCCACTTACCCAGCTACTCCCAAGACATAAAAAATATGTATTTAGGCCACCCATTTTTCTGTGATTGGAAGGTTATCTTACACATTTACATTACACTAACATGTATTTATATAACATCAACAATTTACGTAGCGCTAGGTACAGAGCATAGAAGGGAACTACCTTCTAAGTTATACAAACTAGAACAGATTGATACATAGGTAGAAAGCCCTGCTAAGGGATCACAATCTAGAGGGAATGGGGTACATGAAACACATAAGGGAGTGAAGAGGTCAGAGGGAAGGTAGTCGTAGCAACAGTAATGTGGATGGTTGGCACTAGGTCGGTTTGGCCAAAGATTGTGTGTGTTCTAGCTGGATTAGTTGTAAGCTTTCTGATACTAACAGTGATTGAGGACAGTTTTGAGGGAATTTTTAAAGTTTGAGAAGGTATGAGAGTGTTGGATGCTCTGTGGAAGGGAGTCCCAGAGAGATAGGGAAGCTTGGGCAAGATCTTGCAGTCGAGAGTGGGAGGAGAACTTTAGTTCCTTTGAGGAGCATAGAGGTTGTGCAGGGAAGTATCGGCTAACAAGGGGGGCACTGTATGGAGGACCCAAGGAGTGGAGGGCATTTGGGGGTTAAAGATTGAATTCTAAATTTTATCCTAGAGAAGATGGGAAGCCAGTGGAGGGCGGTGCAAAGAGGAGCCACCGAATCAGACCGATGAGTGAGAAAGATGACTCTGGTAGCTGGGTTCTAAATAGATTACAGGGAAGAAAAACGAGGCCAGTCAGGAGGCTGTTACAATAGTCAAGGCGAGAGATCACAAGCGAGTGCACTAGGAAAGGGCTGATGCATGTGATATTCCTTAGGTGAAAAAGACAGGATTTGGCAAAAAATGTAATATGTGGAACGAAGGAGAGAGAAGAGTCAAAAGTGACCCCAATTAATCGAACACTGTCATTGGGTAGAATTGTAACATTTTCAATGGTGACTATGAAGCCAGGTGTAGGGACTGAGTTTGAGAGAAGGAAGATGATCAGCTCAGTTTTGGATAGTTTAAGTTTCAGGTAGCGATCAGACATCCAAGTGGAGATGGCTGACAGACAATCAGCTACACGTGACACGACAGAGGGAGTGAAGTTGGGGGAGGAGAGGTAGATCTGAGTGTCATCCACATACAGGTGGAATTGAAAGCCAAAAGGAGCTGATTATCTACATGTGTTTAACCCTGAGTATGCAGATGAAACTGACTCATCTAGTAAAAAGAGGGGTTAAATTATAATCTGATAATGATTATATGGATGTTATGAATATATTATTCAATCTGAAATCTAAATGGTTCCAAAGGCTTCCTAATAACTGATCAAATATAACATGTGTCCCTGAATGACAGAAATAAAATGTAGTTACACTAGACCGGGCAGACTAGATGGACCGAATGGTTCTTATCTGCCGACACATTCTATGTTTCTAAACACGAGGTGTTGCCCGACCCTGCTCAATTGGCTCCAGGCTACTTGGTGCATATAACAGGTGTCTAGATCATTTCATAACATTTAGGCTGTGTAGATCATCTATACATACACAGTTTAAACACAATGCTGCCTGTACAGAGTGCAATACACTGTGCATAGGCAGCCTTAATGCTAGGACAGACCCTAATCGGGTGGAAGAGGACACCAAAAAAATTGGGCTTTTCTGACTAATTTCGGAACTGTTGGTAACTATGATTTTGCTGTCTAGCCTGTTTCTCAGAAGGTAACATGACTAGTGATGCAGAGGTAGGCAGTTCACATCTTGATAACATACGCCACCTCACTTATTTCACAGGGAGTATGCAAAAATAAGCGGAGTGATGGAATTTACAAGCCCAAGCAAAATCCTTTTTTTATGAATAAATTACATTAGAACTATTATGTATTTTAAGATGAAAATTATTTACCTTAAGACTTAATATCTTCACTCCATTACTAAAGTTATCCTAATGGATTTTTTCAAACTTTTTTTTAGCATAATTATTTAATCTCATGTTTTTACCACCATTTCTACAATGCACTGTGACATTCTTCTATTTATAAAAAAAATGTTGTCTTAACATTGTTGGATTCTTATACACACACACTTCCTTATTTTGCTTTCTAGTAGAAATTTATTTTAATTCTTCTGTGATATGTGCTTCTGCTTCTACTCCACTGTGTACTTTATAGCAGCACAGAGAAACTCCTTTTTAACCATCCACTGTAGACTACTATTGCATTATAACATCGGTTTTAAAACAGCAGATGTATTGTGATAGTCCTATGAGATTGCTGATTAAATACCAAAAACTTATCAACATGAAGAATGTGGTTATATTAATATAGCAGTTGCCAGCATATATTTTATTTTACAAACCCATGCCATCATCTGTTAAATTTTTTAGTCTTTCTCCTCTCCCCCATTATCTTCCCCACTTTTGTATATCTCCACCATGTTTGTATTTTCCTCTCCCCCATTTAAATCTCTCTCTCTCCTCCCCCATGTTTGTTGCCTCCCCCCACTGGTGTGTCTTTCCCCCCTCCTCTCCCTTCCCCAATGCCTGGTGTGTCTCTCCCCCCCCCCTCCCTTCCCCAATGCCTGTTGTGTCTTTCCCCCCTCCTCTCCCTTCCCCAATGCCTGGTGTGTCTTTCCCCCCCTCTTCTCCCTTCCCCAATGCCTGGTGTGTCTCCCCCCCTCTCCCTTCCCCAATGCCTGGTGTGTCTTTCCCCCCTCTCCCTTCCCCAATGCCTAGTGTGTCTTTCCCCCCTCTCCCTTCCCCAATGCCTGGTGTGTCTTTCCCCCCTCCTCTCCCTTCCCCAATGCCTGGTGTGTCTTTCCCCCCTCCTCTCCCTTCCCCAATGCCTGGTGTGTCTTTCCCCCCTCCTCTCCCTTCCCCAATGCCTGGTGTGTCTTTCCCCCCTCTTCTCCCTTCCCCAATGCCTAGTGTGTCTTTCCCCCCTCTCCCTTCCCCAATGCCTAGTGTGTCTTTCCCCCCTCTCCCTTCCCCAATGCCTGGTGTGTCTTTCCCCCCTCTCCCTTCCCCAATGCCTGGTGTGTCTTTCCCCCCTCTCCCTTCCCCAATGCCTGGTGTGTCTTTCCCCCCTCTCCCTTCCCCAATGCCTAGTGTGTCTTTCCCCCCTCCTCTCCCTTCCCCAATGCCTAGTGTGTCTTTCCCCCCTCCTCTCCCTTCCCCAATGCCTGGTGTGTCTTTCCCCCCTCCTCTCCCTTCCCCAATGCCTGGTGTGTCTTTCCCCCCTCCTCTCCCTTCCCCAATGCCTGGTGTGTCTGTCCCCCCTCCTCTCCCTTCCCCAATGCCTGGTGTGTCTTTCCCCCCTCCTCTCCCTTCCCCAATGCCTGGTGTGTCTCCCCCCCTCTCCCTTCCCCAATGCCTGGGGTGTCTTTCCCCCCTCTCCCTTCCCCAATGCCTATTGTGTCTTTCCCCCCTCTCCCTTCCCCAATGCCTGGTGTGTCTTTCCCCCCTCTCCCTTCCCCAATGCCTGGTGTGTCTTTCCCCCCTCCTCTCCCTTCCCCAATGCCTGGTGTGTCTTTCCCCCCTCCTCTCCCTTCCCCAATGCCTGGTGTGTCTTTCCCCCCTCCTCTCCCTTCCCCAATGCCTGGTGTGTCTTTCCCCCCTCCTCTCCCTTCCCCAATGCCTGGTGTGTCTTTCCCCCCTCCTCTCCCTTCCCCAATGCCTGGTGTGTCTTTCCCCCCTCTTCTCCCTTCCCCAATGCCTGGTGTGTCTCCCCCCCTCTCCCTTCCCCAATGCCTGGTGTGTCTTTCCCCCCTCTCCCTTCCCCAATGCCTAGTGTGTCTTTCCCCCCTCTCCCTTCCCCAATGCCTAGTGTGTCTTTCCCCCCTCTCCCTTCCCCAATGCCTAGTGTGTCTTTCCCCCCTCTCCCTTCCCCAATGCCTGGTGTGTCTTTCCCCCCTCTCCCTTCCCCAATGCCTGGTGTGTCTTTCCCCCCTCTCCCTTCCCCAATGCCTGGTGTGTCTTTCCCCCCTCTCCCTTCCCCAATGCCTGGTGTGTCTTTCCCCCCTCTCCCTTCCCCAATGCCTGGTGTGTCTTTCCCCCCTCCTCTCCCTTCCCCAATGCCTGGTGTGTCTTTCCCCCCTCCTCTCCCTTCCCCAATGCCTGGTGTGTCTCCCCCCCCCCCCTCACCCAATGCCTTGTGTCTTTTTTAGTCATCCTAGCATATACACAGACATACATGGAACTCCATGCACAGCCATACACTCACACGTACACTCCCATGCAACCACAAACATCTATATAAAGTTTTTACTTTTAGGTAGGGAATCAGGCTGCTGGTTGGACAGAGTGCAAGGCAATGAAGTTTAGGGGAGGCCTGTCAAGGGCCTAAGCAGACCCCCATAAAAAAAGGTTGCTAGTAGTGGCGTTGGCAGAAGAGATCTCCCCTCTGCTGATGTGAAACCTGGACACAGTCTGGACAACCTACCATGCTGCCTCTCCCACTCCTGTGCATGTCCAACATTAGAGCGCTGGGGGTTACATGAACTGCCAGTACTCAGGCACGTGCAAGGACTAGACACTAGGGAGATGTTGCTGGGATATATCCTGGGAGTGTAGTATTGTGATGGGGCATGTCCTGGGGTAAGTCCTAGTAGCGCTGTGTGGGTAATGGGGCATGTGCTAGGGTCAGTCCTGGGAGCACAGTGTGGATGATGGGGCATATGCTGGGGCTAGTCCTGGGTGTGCACTGTGGGTGACGGGGCATATGTTGGGGCCAGTCCTCTGAATGCAGTGTGGGTGGTGGGGCATGTCCTGGTTGTGCAATGTGGGTGATGGGGCATGTCTTTCATGTGCACTGTGGGTGATGGGGCATGTCTTTCATGTGCACTGTGGGTGATGGGGCATGTCTTTCATGTGCACTGTGGGTGATGGGGCATGTCTTTCATGTGCACTGTGGGTGATGGGGCATGTCTTTCATGTGCACGGTGGGTGATGGGGCATGTCTTTCATGTGCACGGTGGGTGATGGGGCATGTCTTTCATGTGCACGGTGGGTGATGGGGCATGTCTTTCATGTGCACTGTGGGTGATGGGGCATGTCTTGGGTGTGCATGGAGGTGCTATGGCAAGGAATGTGGGGACAATAACAAAAGTAAAAAGGGAGTGGAGGAGGGAGCACAAACAATTTCTGATAGCAACCCTTGGAGAGGGTTTTAGGACCCTGCAGACTTCAGATCCAAGCTGTGCTTGTATCAGTGCTGTTTCTCACATACACTCCCCTGTTATGTCAGATTAAATTGGAACATTCCAAAAACAAGTTGTAAATATACATATACATTTGTAGTAAAGTGCAAGAAGTAAAAGAAATGCCATACATACATTATGGAGAAATCAGCATGTGAGCAGCCATATTTATGGGAGGATACATCCAGAGGGGAGCTTGAGTGTTGGTTTTCCACTCCTATCTGCTGGCAAGCGATGCTACCAGGTTGAAGAAACAGTGATTTGCTCAAGTGCACCCTGCAGAGACCTCACTGTGAAATAAGCATCATTTGTTTTTCTTGGGGGTGGGTAATGGAGGCAAGAGAGTTTATCCCATGGAATCCCCTATACTGAACATATACTGATGGTCTGGATAGCATCACAGGTGTACCCTGTAGTATGAGTAAATTAATAGCTTGTCAAACATTTTAATTCTCCATGGTGACAGCACAAGGTACACAGGACACTTTGCACACCACCATCACATTCAGCATAGTTGCCAACATCGTCCATGTTTCCAAGGACACATATTTGTTTCACATGCTGCAGGAAGACCATGCAAAGTGCAGCCCAGCAGTATGCAGGAAGGATATATACACAGACACAATCCAATTAAGTAATCAGGGTGGAGATCTTATAGAACCTACCATGATTAATTAATTGGATTGTGTCTGTGCATCCTACAGATTGCCAGGCTGCACTTTTTGCAGTATTTGGAACAAATATGTGTCCCTGGAAACATAGACGATGTTGGCAACTATGCTAGAGAAGCTGGGGTTGCTCATTCAGGAAAGCTCTGCTTAGTCTACATGACACAAACCCAGAACAATAGCACTGACAAAGCAGGCTATGCACCATGGACTAATAAGATAAGAAAATACAAGAAGTGGATTTCTGTACATAAAACAGACAAACACAGCCCATCACCCCTCCCCCTTCTGAGACATAATATTATATCATAAACCACTAACTGTCAAACAAATAGTGCAGGAAAAGCTGCAGTAGATAACGTACAATATCTTCAGCATGTAAAAAAAACGCTCTCCTGTTTTTTTCACACAAGCACTGAGCTGTTTGTTTGGTTGCCAGAAGAAGTTCTTGAAGCCATTTCACCGGTTTCTGGGCAATCCTATGCAATACATTTGGAGGGGATGTGCACAAATTAACATATCATGCAATACTGTCATATTGTTGGCCACAGTTATGCAAATGTATGACATCATCTCATTGATCTGTTTGCCTGAAAATAGCTCAATTTCAGCATTTGTATCAGTGTTAAAAGGACACATATCTTCAATTTTATTAATTGCTTTACCGTCTATTGTGAGTTTGGTGACTGAGTCCCTTTAACTGGGGGAAATCAGAATTCTAAGCAACTGAAACAGAGATAATGGCTAACCATTAACCAACAAAAGACTAAGCTTATCAAAGACACATATAAGAAAAGTATACTGAATACTTAATGAAAAATAAAAAATAAAAAATAAGTACCGTATTTACTCGAATATAAGACAAGGTTTTTTTCGGAGCAAATGCTCTGAAAAAGACCCCTTGTCTTATATTCGAGGTAGTCTTATAATCTGACCTCAAATCGAGGTCAGATTATAAGACTTGGATCCAGGTCCCCCGCAGAGCTGCAGGGGACCTGGATCCCCCTTGCTAACAGCCCATGGATGTCTGTGCAATGTGTGCAGACATCCTCGGCTGCCGCCAGCCACGACCGCCGGGACTTCTATGATGAAGCCGGGTCCTTATAATCAGGGTCGTCTTATATTATAGCAAATACGGTGTATGTGGAAATAGCATCTTTAAAATAACATCAAATGCACCAAAAATACAGTGTAGACACTGTTAATGTTTTAAATGACTATTGTAGCTGGAAATTACTTTTTTTTGTGGACAAAAACATACATTGATATAAAGTGCACAATCTGGGTTACAATAACATTTCCCTGTGGCTAATCTTCTGAGTTACAACAAGTAGGAAGCTTGCAGAATCTGGGAAGATACATAGATTCCAGCACAATTCCTTGCTTTCGGTCACAAGATATATATACAGCACTGGACTGATTCAATGCTCCACCATTGGCATTAGCGGTAAATTAATGTGCATTCATGATTCAATGCCTGCTGCTAATGGAGGATTGGAGGATTACTGCTCCCATGGAGGATTTCTGCACCCATGAAAAACGCCATTGAAACACTTCTGTGGGGTAATTACCGCAAAAACAGCAATTCAATGAGGGTCAAGTGCCACTGGCCCCTAAAAAAATTAATTGTCCCCATAGGGCCAACAGAATGCCTGCTGGCACCATAAAAAAAAATATTACAGGCCAAGTGCCCCTCGTCCCTATTAAAATTGAGTTTATTAGCAAATAATCAAAGTTTTCTATAACTTGTACTTGAATGTTATCTAGAATTATCTCACCATGGATGGTTCAAATTTTCATGCTTACCCTTGCTCTCTCCTCCTTCCCGTACTCTTTGCAGACTATGCTACTCAGCCTGACTATATATGACCCTCCCACGTTTTCTGTTTATGGTCCAAAACTGTGAATTCTCTGCCCTGTTGTTTTAACTCTTGTTGTTTTCACTGCTGTTTCTGCACATGTACTTGTAAGATTTAACCTGCATGTTTTATTTTTTTGGTCAGAATTACTTTTGACGTAAAAAAGGAAGTATTCCAGAAAGCTTGTTAGTCTAAACTACTGTTAGGCCAATAAAAAAGGTATTAAAATATTCTGTTTGCTCATTTGTCAGGTCCAAAGCCGCCATCAGAAATTACCGATCACCTTATAAACCAAATGGTCTGGGGCCCCCTCTCCCAATCCATTCCCTCTGAGTTACTGCCCCCAAATCACTTGCCATAGCACCTCCTTGTACATAGGGGCATGCCCCATCACTCACATGCACACCAAAGATTTACTCCAGCACATGCCCCATCACCACAGTACACACCAAGCACATGCTCCATCACCACACTGCACACCCAGAACTTACCTCAGCACCTTTATGGACTTAACCCAGAATTGCCCCATCACCACACTTCACACCCAGAATTTACCATTGCAAACGCCCCTGGACCCATATTGCATACCCAGGACTTACCCCAGCACTCCAAGGCATGCCCCATCATCCACACTGCATACCCAATACTTACTCCAGCACAGGCCCCATCACCCACACTGCACACCCAGGATGTAACCCGCACCCCAGAATATGCCCCATCACCCACATTGCACATTCAGGAGCACGAGAGGAGACATGGTTTTCTGTGTGCCTGGGTAGTGGACAGTTACCATGTTGCCTGCTCAACGGCAGAGGGCTGATGTGGGGATATCTTCTGATATCTCCAGCCATCGCAAAAACATTTTAAGGGGACCTGCTTGAGTTCCTCAGGGCTGCTGGGCACGTGACAGGTGTTTTACCTCCCGAGGGTGGACCTGGTCAGGTCAAAACAATTCACTTTTTTTCTTTACAGCTCAATATTGTATCTTAAAGGGATAGTGCCCACCATGCATCTTCCAAATAATAATGCATATTTATGTGTTTTTAAAGTACTTTAAAGTACACGTATTACATTTTGCATTGCTTAAAATTTAAAATACTTACAGCTAGTTGTGAAATTACAGCAGTTTGCAAGAAACCAGGATTGGCCACTAGCTGAGTAAAGGTAATTTCCTTTTTTTTTTTTTTTTTTTACTATATTAAGTAATATATAATAGGGTTATCCAGGTGCAAAATATGTTCAAGAAATCTATCTGGTTTCTTTTATTTTTTTTCTAAAGTAAATCCCTTGTTATTTGAGTTAATGATACACTACACGGGAAACAAAAGTTCTGGAAAGTGGGACAAACAGTTTTAAAAAGTACAAGACAAGTTAGTTTTTTTTAACAGTGAGATATGTAAAATGACAAGGTCTTGAGTATACAGTAGTTGTTGACAAATAACATATTACAACTGTCAGAGTTCATTCTGTATCATTCAATATTTAGTCAGCAGTCACTCAAACTGTCATAAACTTGCAGCAACTTCTATAAGGAATACACATTTATAGACAAACCTCTACAACTAGGTCACATAACTAATCCCATAGGGCCAAAACAAGCAGAAAGAGAATGTTGAGATCCTGCTTGCCAGCATTGACATTTAATTTAACCATCTTACTACTTTCCATGTCAAGTAAAGTATTCCAATAACTGTTTCAATATTATTCTATTATTTTTATTTATTTTTTATTGAAAATTGAGCATCATAAGCAAGGTGATTGTTAGAGTAAAGCAATGGTCTAAAGGTATGACAAAGAGCGTGTAGTATAAAATGGATAACAAATTGTAGTATGTAAGAAATGCTTTTTAATTGTAACAGTTGACATTAAATAAACATATTGTGAACAAACAATGTCTCCTGTATTTTCGTGACCAATGCGGTAAACTGTTTTCTAGCCCCCCTAACCAGCGGGATCTAGTAAAAGTATAGGTTCAAGAAACAACAGCCTGACCGTTAATACAAGCTTTGTGGTTCAGATTTGACAGGTACTCAGGACGCTATTTGTATGACCAATATGCCAAACATTGGATAAATGTTTGGCATAATGTTGGTCCAGCCCTGGAATAAAATTGAGTGTAATAGGGAATGTTTAAACAGAAGGTCTCATTGTTGTTTAGAATCACTTCATTTTGAGGACTAAAGTATAGGTTCTGGATGCCTTTAGCAAAGAATGAATTCATTACCCTGCCTCAGTGGCATAATAAGAGGGGAAGGGTGTCATGTGTGACATGCAATGGGTGGGTGCCAGATCAGCAACCCCCCACTCCATCTCCCTGGTGTCTAGTGGGGGCAGCAACCGAGGATGCTTGTCCTATGATGCTGGCAGTGGTGTTGTTAAGGGGGGTGCAGAGTGAGCCATGGCAATGTCCCACCCTTCATAATACCATATCTCCAAGCAACCTCATGGTCCGAAAATATCATAGCCTATTTTTTCATGCCGCAAACATTAATAAGCGCTCCCCTGCAGTTAAGGTACAGTATGAACTCCTTGACTTGGTCATGTGATGTTGGATGCATGGGGACATGTGATGTCACAGAAGATGGTGCTGGAAAACTGTTTGGGGGCACAGATGGCACTGGGAAGCTGTTTGGGGGTCAGAAATGGCACTATGGGGTGCCAAACATAGGTTCTGCCCCAAATATTCTATGTAGACCCCTGCCCTCCCTACAACTTCATTAAATAAATAAATAGAAACTCCCTCTAATCAGCATGATCAGACAATGCAGTTTGACAATCTAGTGATCTAATTTATGCTTACAGACATATCAGATCTACTAATATTTCGTTCCACCTAGCTTTTTTTCAGTATGCTGTATTTTTTTCTAATATATGTGACTTATTTTTGAAAGGGGACTAAACACTCCACCTAGTCTTTTAACAAACATACGTTAGCTTATTTGTGTTTAAATGGCTTCTGAATGACGTTCCTATGGAGCACTAGTTAGAAACAATCTTAATTTATTATTGAATCCAAATACTGATTTCCAGGCTGTCATGTTGGTGGAGATAGTTCTACATGACCTCGAATGCTGTACTGCATCTGTGAAACTGAAAACACCTCTAGCTGGGGAGGAAATCATCTCTTCTTTGATGGTTGGCTGTGTGGTGCACAACTGGCATGAGCACAGACCATCTCCCTCTGAAGCCACAGAGCTATGGAACCCCCATAGTCTTTACTTTTTCCTGTGATGGAGTGCTTATCTTAAAAAAAAAATATTCTGAGACTGTAAATGGAACTGCCCCTTTTTACTGTGGCATAATTGCTTTATTTATAGCTATTTGAAGCACTTAGTTCTTCATAGTCTCATTTGAAAAAACATATAACAAGATTTCCGTTTGAACCAATTTTTGCAAAACAAAATACATAACGCAGGGCAACAATCCTTATAAGGTCATAAGGCCATATTGAAAATGCCTTGAACATCTTTTGTTCAAGTTTGCCCAATTTGTTAACTCTTCCTTTATTTATTTGCTTAGTTTGCCACATTCTGCAGAGCTGTGAAATATAATAATGCTTTATAAATAATGAAAATAATAATGATAATATACCAATCTTTTTAAAAAAATAGGAATACATTAACAATGCATTCCCTGTAGGAATTCCATTAAAAATGTAACAACAGCAATAAAATATATAATGCAGCAAAAAAACAAAGTTTCCTATAAAACAAAAAACAAAAGCATCTGCTAAAATAAATGATGAATCAGTGGTAAAAGCATTTAATAGGCTTATAAAATTCTCAGATGAGAGCAAGTGCTATGATTAATGTTAATGTCCATTTGTAATTCTTCTGAGAAATACAGATCAACATTAGGGCACCAAACGTGAATAATTTATAAAAACTGTAGGAACTACACAAAAAAACTAAAACATTTAAGCAGATTATAGCATAATAAAAAAATACTGTAAAATAAATGGTCTGCCTTTTAAAAAGTGTATTCACTTTAATGCTTACAATAATGTGATATATGGACACATGGAAATTTGGAGTGCATTGACATCAATTCTTCTACTTAAAGAATATTATAGTCAATGTTAAAAAAAATAAAAAAAATCACAATGCATCATCCAATTTCTCAGATAAGCAGAACATCAGTTTTAAAAAATTGATATACATTTTAGTTTTGATGAGTTGAAATAATAGTAATAATCTTCTTTTAAGCAGACAATGATCTAAAGCAAAGGTGTAAAATTGCAGTCCTCCAGCTGCTGATGGCCTACATTTTAACTATAAAATAGAAAATGTCTCTTTGTTGGTTTGTTAGTCTGAAGCACTAAAAACTTTAGAACGTTGAATGTTGAAAATGTCTCTTTGTTTGTTTGTTAGTCTGAAGTGCTAAAAACTTTAGAACGTTGAAATCTAGAATCATGAAGTTTGCACAGCTTAATAATGCTGAAATTTCTAGGTGAACGCATCTATTTTCAACTCTCTACGTTGTTCCTTTCCTGAGTTATGAGTTAATTAAGTTTTGAGGAAAACCATATGGACATTGGAGATGGGCAACATGAGTTTATGACATCACTGGTGATGTAGAACAATAATAGCAAATTAGATTTATATACTGAAGATCTTATGTTAAAGGTTTTAAAGGGTGGCATTTCTAGGTCAACACAGCTGTTTAAGCTCTCTACATAGTTATTTTCCAGCATTATGAGTTAAGTAAGTTTTGAGTAGAAACACAGCTTGCAGAACAATAATTGTAAACTGCTACAAGATGGAGCAACAATACCTCTATAGAGATAAACAAGCATGGTACCATCATGGCCTTCAGCAATGGACCCCCCTCAGCCCAATTTTTTAAAGGTGCAATGGATATACAGCCAGTAAAAACATTATTCACATCTCTTTCTATATAAAACATTCTTTAGATGTTTCACATTCCTGGCAGGGCTGCATATATAAGTAAATATCCTTGGGAGGCAGGTGTAGCTGGACAAGACAAGGTCTGTGTGTGAGTGCGGGGAGTGTGAATAGTAAATTTTTGCAGGGGTGAATGCATTGGTATGAGTGACAGCTGGGTGTAGGAGTTATGTGTTTCCACCTTTTTATGATCATTTATTTTGCCACATTGATTAATCTAACTATCATAGAATGTTTAAACAATTCCTGAGCTACATTCGTATGATATAAAATAACCAATTCTGGTGTTAGATCAAACGAGGGGTCCACAACTAACAACAAGAACGTGGGTTATGGTTGTTTTGGAAATTTGTATATATCACTGTGCTTTTATATTGCTCTAACTTCTTTTCTTGTCAATGCAGGCAGGGTGTGTCTTTGCCAATAAGGGTGGATGTGGACTAAATGGCTCAGCCCTATCCTCTAAATGGAATAGACTTGAATAGTACAATGAGCTATAGGCCATCTAGTGGTCAAACTAAGGGGGTGGTTAGCCTATATGTGATGTTAAAAGTTCATGGCTGTTGCTAATAAATAATTGGCAAGTGATAGGTAATATTTTTTACAATATTTTATCCCAGTTCACCTAGGATGTCTCGTATCAAACATTGGGTTGGTTTGAAAGGGGTAAATATGGATAACACTACATCCACTACGTAGACACAAAGTTTTGGCAAACATGATGTGTCATGTAATGGCCAGGTAATCATCTGTGTGTAGGGATTGATAGTTTAAAGAGCACTAGGGTCAGATGTGCATGAATTGTGGCCATGTACACAGACCTTCCCAATGCCTTACTCTACCTGCTGTGCTTTTATGGAGTGCCTAAACTCTCATGCTAGTGTGAGAGGAGAGTCCCTCCTGTCTCCACTCAGGGTACTGGGTAAAAGTGTCTGGGGACCCAATCACTGCACTCTCTGTCTGGCTCTCTATCTTAACTCACTATCTATTAATATTTGTACCTTGTCATAAAGTATGTCTGTCTAGTCTGGGGGCATATTGCTCTGGGTGGTATTGTTTGGTGATATGCTGCATGGTCAGCAGGCCCCATAGCCATTTCACTCCGGGGCTTTGTGGTCTCCATTTAATTAATAAAATATCAAAGTAGACTTATTCTATTAAGTCCTAAAATTACATTTGTACAGCTACTGCTACTGGTCAGAACCACGGCGCAAAAGAAATGACTGTTATTCTAGCAGAAAATACCATTTAATGTATAACTATGAATTTTATACATGCAACTTTCCTCAAACCTTTTTTTAAACAGTGCTCTCCCAATTAGGCATTACCAAACTAAAAGTGGGCTTCAGAAAATAAATGAAGGGAAAACATTCAGATGTTCATCACAGGTCATACCTGTGGAGGAGGTGAACTGTATTTACTGGTTCAGTGAACCACGTCCAATTTACTGAAGTTGACAGAGCGAATGGTCCCTGAAAAATTTATGTTCGAACAAACTTTTCTTTTCTGAGGCAGCTCATTTAATTTTGCATTGGTTATGAGATCAGTAGGTAACAATGAATAAAGGCAAGGTTTCATTTATTAGAGCTAACCAAAAGTGCATGCATATATTTCAGACCTTTGATTGAAATGAGCTAACGTGCAAAATGTTATTAAAGCAGACTGCCTGCTAGATTTTTAGATTACATTTTTAAGGGTTTTTGCTTTCTTCAACCAAGGTAATAAAGCCACCCAACCACATTAAAATTGCCAAGTATGTTACATTACACTGATGCTAACTGCATAGTGATGATTTCTTGCTTTATTTATTTCAGGGCCTTCTCAGAAAACAAGCGGTCACGGTGCTCTAAATCAATCATGCATTTGTGCACCCATTCTTCTGTAAATTCCTTTGTATTTGGCCTGACAAGGCATACTGCAGCATTGTTCTGTAGTCGACCACCTACTACACATTTCTAAATTTACAGGCATTTCTGTTCTCCTAATACATACATCAATACTACAGTTGCCAACAGTCTTTGGTTTCACAGGAAAGTCTATTTTTTTCCACCATATTTGTTGGCAACTATGTAAATTTAATAAACAAATAGTGGCCACTTCTTTATCAATCGCAAACAATGAAAAGCAGACTTTGTGTAAGAGTTATTAGCCACAGCCTATATTCACTGCCTGTACTCTTGAGCACTCAAATGTATGTTACAGCTACACCCTGACTTCCAGAATCCCTGCGAGAGAATATTTATATTTGTGGTTATTATTACTTTCTGATCCTAGTGGCAGCTAAGTATCATACCTCCCAACATTTCAAATGGTCAAAGAGGGACACTTTGCTTCTTGTGGGAGTGGCTAAAAATCTGGCTTTTGGTGGCGCATTACCGGAACATTTTCAGTAATTTTATGGTCAACTGGTAATTTAATAAGTCATTTAGAATAAGAATAACATATTTTGTTTATGCAAAATAATATATATTTACTGTAGTTTAAACAAAAATTCATGTGAATGACCATCTATAATCGGTTAAAAATATTGTAGACACTTCAACAGACTTAATCAATAATTATTTCATTGAGACTGCCCTGGGAGCTACTTCACCTGGGAATAATTGGTGTGTCTTTAAGTCAGTTATATGAGGTCATTTTATTAGTATGATTAGACAGGAAGATGTGGGGAGAAGACCCGTTGTCCCTATAGGTTAGATTTGATAAAACTGCAAAGCGTAATACAATTTCCCATTCTACAAGTTATTGTGCGGAATTGGCAGAAATACAAAAGAAACTAATGCAGACTGCAGTTAAGAATTTAGAAAAATGTAAAATAAAGTATAGCAGGAATAAAGGGCAGACAAGATATTGTCCAATAATTGAAGAGCCAATAAAAGCGCTAACCGCATAACTAAGCTGATCCAGGCTGTATTCAGGCATTTCTGTATCCCTGGGGTTTTCTTGCTTTACTCTCTTGTTTATAGTCCATACTGGTCTGTTCTTTGTATCTGTGTATTTTTTTGGATTGCATTCCCCTAGTTTTGGCCACATAGTGGTATATCCTAGTTTGGCCTCAGAGCAACACCTGCTAGAGTAGTACCTGCCCACTTTGGCCACAAAGTGGCACTTGCCTAAGTCAAACCCCCACCATTTTACCTTCTTTTGTGTTAGTCTAGTTCCTGTATTTATGTTTGTTCTTTTGTATATTTCTCTATGTTCCTTGGAACTGGCCTGTGTGTGTTGTATATGTGCCCTTTGTCTGTGCCCTGTATTGTTTATCCTTAGTTTGGCTTCTGCTTTGTCATGCATAGTTTTGCCTTTGTCCTGTAGCCCTGAACGCTGTATTCAGTTCTGTTCGACCTCAGTTCCTTTTCTGCTATCACTCTGCTTGGTCTGTCTGCCTGCCCTAGCTCCAGGATATCTGCAGGGTTTATCCGGTCGCCATAGTATTCTGGATACAGCAGCTGCTTGGGCCTTGGGCCTACCACAGGGCCTTGGTATGTAGCTGCATAACCTGGAGCCCCAAGCTAGCAGGGAAATGCAGTTACCTACCACCAGACCCTGTGCCTCCATATCTGCACTGTAGCTCCTGTACTTGGAAGTCCCATAACAATATCGGACCCTGCTCATCACAGCCTTTTACAAAAAATGAGATAATGATCAAAATAGACAAATTACAAATGGTCAAAACACCGGGCTCTAATGGTCTTAGCAACCTTTTTTATAAGGTTTTTAAAGATTTACTTAGTGGTCATCTGGCACTGTTGTTTAACAAGGTTGTGAAGATAGGTGCCTTCCCAGACAAAATGTTGAAAGCCAATGTATTGCCAATCCTAAAACAGTAAAAATACATATAGTGGTGTGGAATTATAGACCTATCTCCATAATTAACGTTTATGTGAAAATGTATTCTTCTATTGTGGCAAAAAGATTGAAAAGTATCCTGGAATCAGTAATACATGCAGACCAGACTGAATGTGTACAGGGTAGGTGTTCTGTTACAACACAATATACATACTAAGTGAAACTTGGGTTTGACTTAATCTCAAAAATAGCTTTAATCATTTCATCTCCCATTACTTTCAGTGGGGAAGATTCTAACTCTAATGAAAGTCCACCTCCAAAGTCAAATTTTAGTGAATAGACCCATATGAGTAGTGACAATACACAGCAACTCAATTAATATGTAAAAATATAAAATAAACGGAGCCCACAAGCATTTATGCAAAGCTTGTCAATACACTAGGCAGAAACCTGTCACTATGGTAAGCACACATACACAATACAAATAAATAAACATGACCACCAGGCCTATTTAAAAATCCCATACCCTACAAAATAAACCCAATACAAGGCACAAATAAATCTACTAAACTCACACATGGAAAAAAGCACACCAGGTGGAAGTACCAAGCCTTAGTGCTCACCTTTTCCCAGTACCATTAATGTAGGTAATACTAGCATATACTATTCAGTTGCAGATAAAGTTAGGTCTGATAAAAAGAGAGAAGTTTAAATTTGAGCTATATAAAAATAGTTATTATTTGGCTTGCATAAAGATTTTTTTTAGTGTACTATGTATTGAAATTTTAACCAACTTTCCTTCATTTGTATACCGCAAGTTATAAATTTAACAGGCTTTCCTGTGAATGAAACCAGTTTTCCTTATTTCAGAAAAATATATGCATGTATTTTATTTTCTATATAATTTGTACTGCCACTAGGCCATGTGTGATAGAAATGCTGGCTTTACTTCTCACTAAATTATATAAAGCATGCACTTAATCCATAATACTAGGCAGCACTCATTATGTATAAACAAAGATAAATAATAACTAAGTGTCATGAAAATAAAAGGGTCAAGACATGTCTATTTGTGATTATAATATGCAATCACAGCACAGGTCGGATTCAGATATTACAAGGAATCATTAATGATGAAATGTCAGACATCACAAATGATATTGGATTCTTTGTATCCTTTAAGATGTGTCAGACAGGAATGAGAAAGGCTAAGAATAAAAAGGGAAAACTAAATTTTTCATTCAGATGGTCCTCACTGCGTGCATTTAAATCAAGAATGCACTCTAATCCTCAATGGTTAAGAAACTCATAATGGATTGGAATTTAAATTAAATCATAAAGATTAATTTATTTTCTATTTCAGGACTGACTTTGTCAAATAGGACAAACACCAACTTGAATGATGTGCTTTTAATACACTGGAAAGATTTTTCATCTGCACAGCACTAGCCAGAAAAAAAAAAGAAATTGTGTAGATGTAAAGAAGCTCTTCAGCGTAACAGTAAAAAGATTATAATTCCTAGCACAGTAGAAAAAAAGATAAAATACAGTGCTTGAATTTACAAGTCTTTTATGTATGGAGGACCATGTTTTGCTGCTTTCTCAAGTCTCTCAGTGGATTTATGATGCATTCTGCAGTTTGTCTACATCTAAGTGATGAAAGTCTAGGGGATGCTGAGCAGTGAGTCAAGTATGACTGTGTCATAGGAAGATGTGAAATCTGTTGTAATATTTTGATGTTAAAAGTCAGCAATCATAAATGAACTTAAATATAGCAAGAGTTGAGCAATAAACAATTGCACATAGGGTAAAGCATTCTTTAAAAATCCAGTAACACAATTTAAGACAGTAATTTACATGACTATGTTATATTAATTAAAGATAACATGTGAAATTATATACTGATGTGACACGTTCTATGTGTTTGCTTCTTTTTCAAAATGATTAATGTTACAGCACATATGTCTAAAAGTGAATTTGTCAATATTCCAAAGTGGGGCAGCCATCTTAGTGTAGTCGGGCAGCCAACGTATTCATTTATTCATTCATCTCTTTTCATTTAGTACTATTCTTTCAGGAGCAACTGGAATACCATGGCTGTGAGATGCTGACATAAAAAATTAACGAAACGTGAAAACGACAGACTGAATAATTCTAGAACATCTGCACACAAAAAAATACACCATTTTGTTTCGGGAACACACACCCACAAACACCCATATATAAACATTGGTAGAAAAAATATATATAGTAATGCAAAATATAAATATACAAAAATCAGCCATCCAGAGGAGGCAGTGTTATGCTTTGGGCAATGTTCTGATGGGAAACGTTTCATGTTGATGTTACTTTGACAAGTACCACCTACCTAGGTTCCAGGCAGGTGATACATCATAGACTTCTGTGGTGGTCAAGGAACAAAGTCTACTCCCTCATGGATAGGCACTGTGGGAACATACAATTATCGGTCTAGGTGCTTGAGATTGAGTTGTCAACCAGATGCTCAACAGCAACAAAAATAATAATTTGTCTTTTACCATTTTACTAATCCCTAGATACTTCTACTGAATTATATTCCATGTCAGATATTTTATTCTCATTTTACTTTAATTATTTGTTTCCTTTGTATTTCCATACTGGAGAGAAATTAATTTGTTGTAATTTAAACTGATGTAGGTTGGACACTCATGAAGAAAACTAGACTGAGACTAAGTCACAGGTCTTTACCTATAAAAATAACAGTTACTCTCAGCTTGTCTCATGGGGTTCAACTGATGTCAAGTGAATGACTAAAAGTGGAGTTGTAGAGCAGCATCCCCAAGCTCAGAAAAGCTCATACAACAGACATCTAGCAAAGGAGCAAACTGGCTATTAATAGGGCAAAGACATGAAAACGTCTACCAACGACGTCATACAGCAGTGCCACATGCATCAAAAATGGTGCCACAACAAGTATAAAATGGTTACCCAGTAAAGTAATCCTGGGAAGGCACCTAAACAACAAAGCATAGAACAGGACATGTTCAAAACACAGGTGACATTTTAAACGCAAATCAACATAAATTAACGTAATAATAAAAACAAATATTTTCTTCTTTTTTACAATCAAAAAAGGGATAATCAGTGGGAGGATTTGAATGTTTACCCCAAATTAAAATAATGTTCATGTTATGTTGGCCACAATAATTATGTTGTTTATTGAGAACAAATCCAAAGCTGTTAATTACTGATTGCCAAGTTTAGAAATAGGCTTTTGGACATCTCTACACCTTTGAGGAAAATTATTGACCTATATAAAAATTTAATTTACAGAGAAGAGAAAAAGGTAGTTACTTTTCACCTTTAACAAAGAGGTAATTAAATATCATAACTTAAAAATCTGTGATTAGGGTAAAGGCAGTTGTGATCCTCTGTAAAGCTACTTAACAAGTATGTGTTTAGTGGGAGAACTATGAGGGCTGGAGGAATAACTGCAAATTTTAGAAAAAGAGACTATAGTAGCTAATCAAACGTATGATAAGCCCAGTGATTGTTTTTATCTACCCTAGAAAAGCTTGCGTACATTTTGGATGTAAGGGTAAGCCCCCAAGACTTATCCATATTAAATCAGGTCAGGAGATAGAGGTGGATTGTGCTTTATTTGATATTTGTAATTATTATCAGGCTACACATTTTACACAGATCCTTGAGTGGACACAATACTACCCCAAACTATGGATTAGATAGGAAGAAGACAATATTGTAGAGGAGTTATCACAGTTACCCTGGCTTGATTATCTGAAAATAAATTGACTAAAATGACTCGGAGGAATCATCCAACCATTGCACCAATGTTGAGGATCTGGGTTACAGCGATCAGATCTGGTGATATAGCAAAGTTACCAGGACTGCTGCTGCCCATTACTAATAATATGGAAACCAAGAGTAAGGAATACTGGATTCTTTAATACCCCTATTAGAGAAATGGGTAACATTAGGTTGGAAAATATTACTTTCGATTTGGACAATTGGGGAAAGGGTTTTAAAGATTTAAGGAAATTATCTAAGTCTGCTAGATATCAGGAATTCTCTTATAAGTAAATAGCAAGGTGGTACAGGGTTCATACAGGTATCCATAGATTTTGTCAGTCATCAAGTAAGAACTGCTGGAGATGTGAAAAGGATTAGGGACATTGAATACATATGTTCTGGGGATGTAATGTGATTATTCCTTGGAATCTATCATCTGAAAAATGGGGGATCCATACTCTACTTTGAATGAATTTCTTTATCATACAGAGTTATCGATACCTTTAAAGACACCTTTAAAGATTCATTAACAATAATATCACTTAATGTTGCAAAATAATCTATTACTAGCAAGTGGAGGCAAAAGGTGAGGCTCTCTTTTTGAGAATGGATCACTCAGGAAAATAATCTTCGGGAGATTGAAGATTTGATCAGGGCCCCTCTGCTGCAGTGTGGAATAAAGAGAGATGGGCACAATGGGACTGATTTAAAGACCTTAGCTTAGCGGGTGGGATAGAATTAGAGTATGATTTTTAAACTCAGTTGAGAGAATGAGCAGCTCTAGTTGCAAGATACTCTTATTTTGTTGTTGATTTTCTTCTTATCTCCTTTTATTTTTTTGTTTGACTGTAATATACGATGTTGGTCTTTCATGTATTATATTACTGAAAAAGAAAATAAAGTATAACTAAACATAATTAAAAGTTGGTTCTGTTCTGTTTAGTTTTAAAGGAACATAAAAACATATAATATATCAGCAGATAAGAACCGTTTGGCCCATCTAGTCTGCCAAACATTATAAATATTTATCTAGCCTAGCCTTGTGCCTATCCCACACATGCTTAAACTCTTTAACTGTGTTCCTTTCTACCATTTCCACTGGAAGGCTATCACATAAAACCACTACCCTCTCAAGTAATACTTCCTAATATTGCTTTTAAATCTTTGCCCCTCTATTTTAAGACTATGTCCTCTTGTTGTGGTAGTATTTATTATTTTAAATATACTCTCCTTTATTGTGTTTGATTGCCTTTATGTATTTAAATGTTTCTATCATATCCCCCCGATTACATCTTTCCTCCAAGCTATACATGTTAAGATCCTTTAACCTTTTCTGGTAAGTTTTATCCTTCAACCCATGAACCAATTTAGAAGCCCTTCACTGGGCTATCTCCCAAGTATCAATATACTTCTGGAGATATGGTCTCCAGTACTGTGTACAATACCCCAAATGAAGGCTCACCAGTGCTCTGTAGAATGGCACTTCCCTCTTTCTACTGCTAATACCTCTCCCTCTACAAACAAGCAATCTGCAAGCATTTTCTGCTGCTCTATTACATTGTCTACCCACCTTTAAGTCCTTGGAAATTATTACTCCTAAATCCCTTTCATCAGACATCAAGGTTAGGACTATATCAAATATTCCCCATTCTGCCCTTGGGTTTATATGCCCAAGATGCAATATTTTGCACTTATCCACATTATGTGTCAGTTGCCCCAACTCTGACCATTTTTATATTTTAGCTAAATCATTTGCCATTTGGCTTATCCCTCCAGAAACATCAAAGCTGTTAGACATCTTTGTGTCATCAGAAAAAAGACATACCTCACCAACAAGACCTTCTGTAATATCGGCAATAAAAATAATAAAGAGAATGGGTCAAAGTACAGATCCCCAAGGTACCTCACTAGTAACAAGACCTTTCTTCAAATATACTCCATTGACTACAACCCTCAGCTTTTGCCTAATCCATTCAACAATATTGAAATTCAAACTCAAAGATTTCAGTTTATTGATAAGCCTTTTATGTGAAATCTAGGTAAGCAATGTCTACTGCACCACCTTGATCTATTATTTTAGTCACCCAATTAAAAAAAAATCTATAAGATTAATTTGGCATGGTCTCCCTGAAATAATCCCATGTTGTCTCAGATCTTGAAATCCATGTGATTTAAAGTGTTCAACAATCCTATCCTTTAACATGCTTTCCATTACTTTTCCCCACTACTGAATTAAAACTTCCAATGATTGGTTAAATAAATGTGTTAATGGTTGCACTAGTACACCACTAAGTTCTTTAAATAACTTTAGGTGTATTCCATCAGGGCCCATTGACTTATTTGTTTTTATGTAGCATTTGTGTCTATTTGACACCACTGGTTGAAATTGGATTTATACTAACAAAAAGGGGTCAAACAGAAAATGTGTAAGAAGGAAATGATAAATATCATCACTTCAATATTCAAAAAAAGCTACAAATTGTGTAGAACCATTCTAACACGCATAGTTATAAACAACAACTTAGAAAATCCACTTTTACAAATATATTATCCAGTAATGAGCCAGGTCTAAAGCTGCAGCTTTACTCAACAGAAACGTCATCACAGAAGTAAGGTGAAACACTATGCTGGGTGTGACATCACTTGGATTTAGACTAATCTTTAAAGGCTTTCTTGATTTAAATTGCACTTCTTCCAGGCACACTGCCTGCAGAATGAATTTGTTTAATTCAGATCAACCTGCCAAAACAGGTCACAGAAACTGCACAAAAGATTTTTGCATGCTCAGCCCCATAAGAGCAGAATGAATGCAGATGACAAACTATATAAAAAAACAAAAACAAATGGAATCAACCCAACTGCAGTAAATAAAAGCTGAATTACAGACAAATCCCATATAAATTGCTCCAAAAAGAAGGTTTCCTAGATTTGTCTAGGAACAGTCTAACATGGTAACCTGCAGACAGAAAATGCCATTATGTGAACAGGGAAAAAAAGGAGGATGGGTAAAATGTTTTAAACTATTGGGACATTGAGTGTAAAAAATACAAAAAATCCCAGTAACATTTATACAGAAAAAGTAAAGAACTGAAGGATCAGAGCAAAATATAAAACTACACATAAAATGTTAGACTTTGATATCGACCCTGAACAAAGCCCTAAAATAAACGTACACATTCTGAAATCTGATGTCTTTGGTTGTGCTAATGTAAGGGTATCCACTGTGAAAGTTATTAAATCGACACTGCAATGTGACTTAGAAACTGAGAGCTTAGCTGCAATGATACGCTCAGTGCGTTTAAATTAAACCTACAAAGCCTAATTATGTGGTAGCTGTCTTAGTCCAGTTTCAAACATGAAATAAGTAGGAGAAATCTTTTTTTCACTGAACTAATAAAAACGCTCTGGTGTATATAAAACATGCTGGATAAATATAGTTGTTAGAAGTGGAAATTACCTGATACGCCAAATGCAAAGCAAATGTCAAGATTATTATCACTCTTGGAGACGACTTGTCATAGGGCAACTTCACATGTGGCTGATTCTAAAACAAAATCTTGGCAATTCAAAACAAATTAAAAAAAAGCACATGATTAATATCTGATCTATTTTTGTTGGTTTCTCTTTGAACATGCAATAATTGGGCAGAGTTCAGTTACTCAAAGAGAACACAATTCAATCTATCCTTGTAGCTGATGTTTTCCAATTACATTTTTTTACCAACAGTTACACACAATTGGTGCCATGATGAGTAGAGACTGCCAAAACAATCATCCTCAGCATTAAGACGGTTATAAAGTTGTTCTGTTTAACTTACTCAACAGTATTAATTTGTTTTGCTTGATGTTAGCTGATAAGATAAAAGAATTACAATATTCTTAAGTAAGCTCAATGTGCAGGTTGTTTCAGTAAGAACTCAAATATCTTTCTCAATCCACATAGTCCTATAGAAAAGCGTATAAAATACAGACTTACATATGTATTCCACAGTAATTAGATAGGTGATACATGGAAGAAAACAAAATACATACACACAATTCTCCTATACACCCGCTGTTCAAATTGTTATGGCTAATCAGGAATTTATACTAACATTAACAGCCCCTAAAACACAAGCCGTAATATATTATGATGGAGGTTCTTTTAATATACATGATTCCCACTACATACAAAAGTAAACATTTTGTAGAATTTGCCTTTCAAACGTACGTCTTGGGGCGTGGTCTTATGGGCGACTGAGATAGCCACGTTTTGGTGATGCTTTAGCCATGTGGTGGTAAAGAAATCCATGAAAGCTATTTACTCAACAGAGCATTGATGTATAAACACTGTATGTGACTTTCCAATGTATTTTAACCCTACACAAAAAAGCATACCTACCTCGCCTGAAGAAAGTCCATCGAGGATGGCAGCTCAATTAACATGGGTGATCCGACACATTTATAGACAAATAAAGTGAATATTCCCATTAATATGCCACTGGGGCTGTGGCATATTAATGGACATACTGGCTGGGACATACTAATGGGAAACGAGTGGCATATTGATGGGCATACTGGCTGTGGCATATTAAAGGGTAAAAAGGGGCATATTAATGGGCATACTGGTTGTGGAGTATTAATGGTCAAAGAGTGGCATATTAAAAAAAAATAGAGTGGCATATTAATGGGTATACTGGCTATGGAATATTAATGGCCATAGAGTGGTATATTGATTGGCATCCTGGCTGTGGCATATTAATGGACAAAGAGAGGCATATTAATAGACAAACCAGCTGTAGCATCTTAATTAGCATTGAGTGGCATATTAATGGGCATACTGGCTGTGGCATATTAACAGGCATACTGACTGTGGCATAGTATGAGCATAGAGTGCATATTAATGGGCACCCTGGCTGTGGCAATTTAATGATGAAAGAGTGGCTTATTAATGAGCATAGCTTAGCATATTAATGGCCATAGAGTGCCATATTAATGGGCATACTGGTTGTGTCATATCAATGGACATACTGTCTGTGGCATATTAATGGGCAAAGAATGGCATATTAATGAAAAAAACTGGCTGTGGAAAATTAATGGGGGAAAAGTGGCATATTAATGAAAAAACTGCCTGTGGCAGATTAAAGTCTTGAATGTGGTCATGTCCTGGGGGCAGCAGCAAATCCTGGATGTGCAATGCCTGTATTGAGGCATGTACTGGGGTGCATTTAAATCATCGGCATGTTATACAAAGACCTTGATAAAATTACTATGGCAGGGTAGGGGGAGAGAGGGAGATATGGTGGCAGACATTTTTTTTTACTAAGGGGCCCTGGATGTCCTGATGTTGGCCCTGGTACTTATATACTAAGAGTAGATTTGATTCTGTCCTGGGCTGTTGTAAGCAAATACTGTGGCTGCTTCTTCTCCACAGTAAAGTATGCACGGCAAAACAAAAAAGCCAAGTGTTCCAGGAATTAAACTTTGCTACTGTAATTGTTAAGATGTATAAGATGTATCTACAAATTGCTGTTCTTTTGCCTGCCTCTTGATGTTTTTCTTTTTCTTTTCACTTTCCAGCTCCCTTTGCCTGCTCTATTTATATTTTTGTGTATTACTAGTGAGTCTTTTTTTCCCTTTTTTGTTCTTTGTATACAGGTTGCTGTGGGCACCTGATCTTCTTACTGGTACCCGGAGGTCATGGTGTTGCAAGTGTTTCAGCTGGATGTTTTAAATAGCACATTGATGTTATCTGAGTTCTTTAAGCAGAGATAGCTAGTATCCCTGGGGTAATCTATTATGTGTATAGCCATATTGTTAGTTGATAAGGTCCTGTACAAGGTCCTATTAAATACATAATGCCATCTTGTGTTCAGGAATGAAACTGCATAGTCAATTGTATTTTATGCATATTTGATGTTATCAACCATAATGCATTAATATTCTATCAATTGCTGATTGAAATAATACATTATCCATTTTAATACTGTGTTATGTTTCTATATTTGATATTTTGTTTTATATATAGACAAATAAACTCCATTTAAATTTTTACATAAATTTATTGTTGCTGTCCTCAATCTCTTAGTATATCATGTAATGTTTACAGGTTAATGGAAATAATCTTTCCTTAATTTTGCGGGGCCCATAGTGAGTGATGCTTATATTTTTTTGTTGTGATGAATCACAATATAACACTTAAGTATTATTTTTATTATTATAACATTATTCAAACATTGTTTACTCTGCAGAATAGGCTTTCCCACAAGTTCCTTCAGCACTTTGTAAACACAGAATAGCCTATCGCTGGGGATACTTGGTAAGACTGTTGGTTTATAAGAATTACCTTTTGAAGACATTACATGGCTGATGATCACAATCTTCTGAAAATGTGGGATCTGGTGCATCAACCTCATACTATGATCAAAAAAGCCAAAACACATCTGGAAGTTAGAATAACTAATAGGATTGCTGCATATTAACATCTAGTGCAGTTGGCATGCTGTTTGCTCTTAAAGGGACTTTGTCGGCAAAAAGGCAACATACATTCAAAAAGAATACAAATAATTTAATGAATATCAAACTTGACTCTCAAGGGAAGATACTTTATTGTAAACTGTACAGTTGAAAAGAAATTGACAGTTCTTACACATTTGCTAACTTATATAAACTATATAAAAAATTCTATAAAAATATAAATACATTTCTGTAAACAGCCTAATCACTTATTCAAATAAGATAAAGTAATGTAATACTTGGAGTAATTTTAACTTGGCAATTGATCATACAGCAGATATGACTTTTCCAAAGGATCTAAGAAGGCCACCCAAACTTCAGTAAAAATTAGCCTTCTCTCATCCTCCCTAGCGGGATACTCCTGGTATGATGTGCGAAGGTTACTGAACCTTAATTATCAAGACTTTACCTTTTATTCCAATCCTGATGATTCTTTTTCAAAGATCAATTATTTTGTGGTAGACAAATCTTTAAGTTCCAAGCTTAAATGTTGCAAAATAGAGACAATTTATTGGTCTGATCATGCCCCGCCCTGACTTCGCGTTTCACTGAATCATTCCAAATGTGCAATAAAATTCCTTGGACATTGAATGAATGCCTACTTAACAATCCCAAAAATAAAAACGATGCAGTTACAAAATGAAACAGTATTTCAAAGAAAATGATACTTCAAAAGTATTCAATTATATACTATTGTTAGTGTACAGGGTGGTAATTAGACAATAATTGATTAAAAAAACTCCCATACTAAAGAAGCAGGCTCTAAACACAAATGAGATTTGTTACTTAAACTATCCAAGTTATATAGTTTACTTAAAGCTAACCCATCTCCTCTGTTGAGTAAACAACTTGCAGAAGTTAAAGATGACATATTTAATTTTGTAAGTTTCTTACACTCAAAGTCTTTATTTTGTGGACATTAACAATGATTTTGGGAATACATTTGGTGTCCTCTCTTTTCCGTTGAGAGATTTGAGTTTTTTGCTTTTTTTTTGTATGAGGTGTAGTTTCCCCTATTAAGCTGAATAGGCTACGGTTTGTCTGTGTGTGCGTGATTAGAGTGATGTGTCAGGTTCTATTGTTTACCATATTGTGTCACATTTGTCCATGTGTTGACTACCCCCTTTTTTGAAGTGTATAAAAGTTGTGTTTCTGTTCAATAAACTTAGTTCATGTTTTACTCTCCCCCACTGGTAGTGTCTAGTGATTGGGGTAACCTGCTATACTCCATCGGCCACTGACTGGGTGGGTTTGGCTAATTGCTTTGCAGCAGGGCTGGCTAAGGGCTAGGAAGGTGTATATAGTGGATATAATCAGTTTGGAGCACAGGGATTCAACACAGGCCTTATTAAACCTTTTCCCACCTTTTCCGACAAAACCTTCTAAACATTGTCTCTAATGTTAACATCATATTTTTTTAGCCACACTGACTATTGTCACAATATATTGGCAGAAATGTAATTCTCCTACTATTAAAAAGATAATTTAGTCAAAGTAAAAAAAAAATGGGATTTTCTTATTTTTCTTTTCTCAAAATTTGTTTTATATTTTTTTATATTCCATAAGATGTGGGGACCTTTGGCTTTTACAACAATTTATATTAGCATCTACACAATTATTCCAAGTTTCTCTTCTTCTTTTAGTGGTCTCTCTCTTTCCTTGAAATGCGGTTTTTATTTTTTTTCATTTCTTTTAAAATTGCTTTTGTTTTATTTTATTTAAACATTAGATATGTGTCTCTTTGTGTTGCTCACATCAGTGTACATGTAATATGATATTCTTTAAAGAAAACCTGTTGTCAATAGTAGTGCAAAGAAGCATAAAGCTCCCCCTATTGACATTTCTTTTATATATTTACTAAATGTTCAGAAAAATATATAACACAAAAACACTTTCCATTTGCAGCTTTCTCTCCAGGGCTGAGCTCATCCATTTGTGTTAAAATTTGAGTCCATATTTTCAGATGCAATTATGGGCTCCCCTGAAGGTGAATGGGAACTTCCAAAGCAGAAGTGCAAAATGTTACAAACACTCACATCTTGTGGAAAGTCCCATGTATCACTTCTATGCATGCATCTGAGCACCACTGAAGAGACAGTTTTAACCAGGCCAATTTAACTATGAAAAAAAAACAAGCACCCAATTTGAAAATAATATATAATTTTATACACCCAATGACAACAGCTTCCCTGTAATTGCACTCTCCAAGTGCTATAATTAGCCAATATATCAAATGTTCTGTTCTCTCCTAATGTACATTGGTCCCTGTGATGCACAAACAAAAAGACCACTGGTCCAGAGGATATAAGCCACCTTCAGTGCGCCAAGTTAATTGCATTTACATATATAAAGGAGAGAGATAGCTCATCATCAGCAAGGTGCTTTATTCCAAAAATGGAATAAACAATCTAAAAACATGAAACAACCCCAATGGTGCTGGACACAATGGTGCTAATAATACACTTAACATATATACCACAATGATATGGAAAATGAGCAACAGGACTCGGTGACTATATCACTGCATAGTCTGAACCAGCATGAGAATTACAAGAACACAGTGCCCTTCACCATGTTTCACTGGATAAAAGTGGCCTTCTAACTATTTAAATCTTGTTAGATTTAGCCCTCTTTAATATTTCATCCAGGTATTACATATTGCAAGATCGGAGATCCATTGCAAATTTATTTTTGGATATTATAAAATGTTATAGTCTTGCATATATTATAAGGAAATCATAAAACAAATTATGTTCTTCGACTCACTCACCCTCGCACCTGACTTTTGTAATCCATCACGTATTCAAGCGATACCAGTTATTTTCTACTCTTTATCCTTGACAAATGTTTGATTTCTTTTGTAATCTATTCCTGAGACTATAATGTTAGAATTGTAACTTATCTTGAATCCTTCTGGCAAGACAAGTAACTGTATTATTGTTACTATTGCATATGTATCACTGGTTTCAATATTATTTATTTTCTCAACCATCACTTCCAAGAATACAACATTCACTGGCAGTGCGCTTTACTGCATTATGTTTAGTTGTAGCTGGATTAAGACACCTAACTTCCAAATGATTTATTCAGGGATAAATCAATGCACTAATGCAACATAACAAATTAAAGTAATACCGTTTTCTAATGATTACAAAGCCAACTCAATTCATAAAGATACTTAATGAAACCCATGTCAGTTTATCTCTCTTTAATGAAAATAGTTTTATTAACTTCTATTTAGATGGTTAACATTAAGTACACTGGAGTAAGTTAATATACATTAGTTACTAACTTATTCTGAAAGGCATAATTAAAATATAATTATACTACTTCTGTAGCACTTTTGTTCAAAATGAAATCCAAATCATTATAGTTGATAGACCAACTCTTAAATTAGTTTGGGTTGTCTGACATTTTTGTTACCATTTTTTTTACTGTTTTCATTATGTTTTAGTTATACCTTTATCTTTTTTATACTCTCCTACACTTCATTGTTGTGACCCCTTTTGTAGTCATGCACATTTACCTCTGTTTAGTCCTAAAAGAACTTTGAAAAATGTGAGAAAATTATAAATAAACTACTATTAATAATGTTTATCTTGGTATTTTCAGGGCATCCAAAATTAATCTAGCATTGTGAGTGGTGATTTTTCAGTACTACCCAATCACATTTGGAATAAGTTTTTAGTGAACACATGGGTTTCCACATTGTGCTGGAAAAATCCTATTTTGCACTAATTTTTCCTAAACAGTCTTTTTAAAAATAAAAAAAATGTTATGCCATTATTGATTGCTTGTGTTTTAAACCCATACACTTGGGCAATAAAATCCAATGAAGTTGCCCATTCTTCTGTTAGAACAAGATACTAAGGAGATGTAATGCATATATAGCAATGGTTGGAAACTATTTCCTTATTAAAACTCCTAAAAGGTCAGTCTCAGGTTTCATGCACTATCATTACTGTCATTATCTTAGTTGAGTGGATAAAACAGCAGGCTCACTATAGCCATGCATTCTCAAATGTATAAGGCATATGTATGTAAGATAGGTAGTTCTCATTATGTCATTGCCGGCACTTATTCAGGCATATATATGTGCCTCTGGCACATGCTACAGGCAGATTCAATTAAAATGGGCACATTGTTATACCTTTAGTTCTCTGTTCTGGTGCTACATTAACCCTATTGCCAAATTTGTTCTATGTATCCAGTAAAAGATGGACACGAGTTGCTACTTTTGTACTAGTGTGCTAGAGTGCATCAATTTCCTAGTTGGCTAGATTGTGTTAGTTTTGACATCAATCGGATTGCCTTGACATTGTGCAACTTCTTGAATATGTCATTAGTGAAATTATTTCAACATTGACAAAGTAAACAACATCATTCTAAGGATAAAGATGTCAATCAAAATCAATGACTCAGTTGATGTATTCACTAAAATAAAACAATAATGACTAAACTACAGCAATACTTTGCATCATAGACATTTAATGCGTTGTCAAGTTTCTGTATATAATGAAAGTATGCTAGTACCAAAATTTAGAGTAACAAGTACTCTATGTGCATGATTCATTCAAAATCTTTCCATTTTAGTGATGCTTTAACAGCTGCATAAAAGCAATGGTTTCCTTAGTGGATTGATCCAGTTTCCAACCTGGATCAGTCTTGAAATAAATACAGACTAACATGATATTCACATTTTTTGTCTGAAATATAAATGCTTGGGAAAAGTAGCCTATAAACTGATGTTCTTTATCAAATAAATCAGTTAAGGGTCTTATCAGTAGAAAAATGAATCTACATACTGAGAGTAAATTAGCTTGTCACAGGGTATAGTTAATTATCTGCATTTAAACCGGAAAGATTTTTACCACCTCAAGAGAATCAGTCCCAGACTTGAAAAGGCAGAATAATTATTTTCATGTCAGTAAAAGAGAAAGACATTACAAGTAATGTTGATGCATCATCCCCTAAAAACTCCAGAGAATCATAACGTCAGACATAATGTTGCTTGAAATTGCATAGTAGGATATTGTACAATGGTGACATCCTGTGGATAAGAGAAGGTTTGGAAACAATAGTCAAACAAACACACTGAACAAAGTCATGTCTAGGTTCAAAAAGACAAACTCATTAAAACAATCATTGTTTGTGTTTTAAAATTAATGTTTTACTTCCAGCCATATATACTTATCTCTGCAAACAGTGAACGACCCAAATACAGCAACTATAATATATGCATCTAAATGACATGGTGCAGCAGTCTAAGAAGACGATAAAAAAGGTAATGTATTATGCTAAACCATATTTAAATGTACCATAAGCCAGCACTTCAAACAATATAACGTAATGTCAATCACAACTGCTTTGAAGTTTCTTCAGTAAATATTTTGGTCCTAGTGAAAGCAGCATTTATCACAGATTAGACTATTTGTGTTGTTAATTAAGAGTAAGCTCTAGGTGGTTTTAATATGCAAATATCAAATTAAACCAACAAGTAATGTCTAATATTATTTCATACATGCTAATGGAATTTTTTTTTTCACTTTTATAATGACATTTGTGTATCTAACTTTTCTAAACTAAGTAAATATTTTTTGCTTTCTTATTCAATGGTCCTATCAGCATAGGGGTAAGCACCAACATTGTTTATGGTGGACATTCACTGGAATTTGTGAAGGACAAGTTAATTATGTTCTATGGGTCTATACATCCCTTGCCACAGACACTGGTGCTTATTTTATATTGATAACTTCTTGGGAAGCTGGAGAAAGATAACTCAGTCTAAACGAGTTTATTCCAGCCATCTATTCTATATCCCAAAGGATATAATTGCTTGTAAAAAATAAAAAAATAAAAACATCTCTGAGGTTAGCACCATCGTACCTTGGGCTTCCAGGAACACACAAATCCCTTATTTGGCTTAGTTTGTAAAGTAATAATCTTTGAAGAAAAGGTATGCACACAGGAAAAAGTGGAATATTATATAATCATTGGATAAAGATTTCAGTGTAGTTTTACCATGTGAATATGGTGACCTTCAGAAAGGACACATAAAAAGGATGCATATTACAGGAAATGACTCATGCAGCCCCGTAGCATGCAGATTCTATAAGTGTGCACAAGTAAAAGGCACTGTGATCACCATAATTGGGATTTTGTATTGCTATCATACAATATTAATTATTTCATGCAGCTTTATAAAGGCTCCCCGTAGTGTGTAAAGAAATATACTTTACCTGTACCTGGGTCAAAGGATGAATCTACCCCACCAATAAAACCATGCCCACCAAACCGTGCCCTCGTCCATTATGTTATATCATGACAATTAAAATTGAAATTAAACTTATCAGGAACTGCACTTGTCTATGTGCAAAATTTTATGAAATATTATTAAGATGGCAATGGCCAGTAAATGCACAAACTGTATATCATGCCAATGATGATTAAATCCATACACTTTATATGTCATGTCAAGGAGCAGAAAAATGCTTAAATAAACTTCCCTGGAGCTTCATCTTAATAAGTGCTGGGATGTCACTTGACACCCGGTGCTCAGACTATTTATATCTCACACTCCGTCATGCTCCATGTATGCTTCTATCCCCTCATGCCCTTCTATGTATGTATGTATCCATCTCATCCCCTACTATGTATGTCTCTCTCTCGCTTTCATACCTCCCTCTCTCCATATCATGCTCACCTATATTTGTTTCCCCCTATCACTATGATATGGTGGCCATTGTTCTCAAGAATTAAACCATAATGTGGAAAGTGCACAGTGTGAATTATAAATAAAATTATTCTGCCCACCGCAGAAGCAGCCAATCATCATTTAACTATGTATTTGTGACAGATGGTGGAAGAAAGTTTCTGTACCATATTGCGAAATAATAATAGTAGTGTAACCAGAAAATAGGATTTACCATCATATAAACTGCTATGCATACTTTCTGTATGAATTATCTTAATTTTGATCCAATTTTTATTTTTTCATGCAATAGTATTGCATACCTAATATTGCTTAACACTGCATGAATTTCATGGTACACAATTCCATAAAATGAGAATAATAGTAGTACATACATGTTATTAAATGTAGTTAGCACTGCCTTTTTGGCAATTAGAATTTGCTTCTAACTATAGTAATCTTACTGTCAGTTTTCCTATATGTATACTTTTGACATCAAATCTACACCTACCAAATGCTATTTCCCCAATTTCATGTGGGACAGTCCCAATTTGGGACTGTAGTCCTGCAGTCAACTGTTCTCTGTGGGCACACAGTTCCATGCAATTGAGTTTTCACAGTAAATGTTAATGCTAAAGCGCAGTCACAGTATCACTGACACTCCCACTTCTATGCCACACCCTCTGGTATGCAGTGTCACCAATGGAGATTTGTTGAGGTGTTTGTAGATGCATTTTGTTTTTCATGTTTATAGTACAATAAGTATTGTATATGTTTACACTGCTCTACAGTGAGGTTGATGTTTTCTGTTCACTCTGGTATAAATTAAAAGATGCTTATCTATTTTCTACCATCATTTACACACTATTGAAGGATAAAAATGGATGTACTGCAGCCAGAACGGATTGGTAGGCATTGCATGTGTCTACTGCAAGCAGTGACACTTATAGAACAAAATAAGACAATTGGAAATATGACATTCATTGTTGCTTGACCTATTGGACTAAATTGCTTTCTGACAACATGGGTAACAGCCAAAATCCCTTATAAAATGGAAACGTAAGTACAGAATAATACATATCCTAAAAAGTAACAATGGAACATGTTGTTTGGTTCGGGATAATAATGCGCAGGGAAAATGATTAAACACTTACAATATATAAACAAAAACAAAGCATCATAATTCTAAACCATATGAACATTTTGTATTGTTGTATTACTGGAAGAGTTAAGTACTCATGGGCAACAAGATGTTATTAAACATTTTAGAGCAGGATAACACAATAACAAGAGATTTCTATTTTATATATTTATTGTCATCATTGGGAGGCCTGCTGCTCCAGGGTTTTTTTGTGTGGAAGATATACATTTAAACATAAGCTCATTATATAGCAGACACAAAGTTGCTTCAATTAGAAAAGCAATACAATGTGGGCAATTCACTAAAGTCTAAGTTTGGTGGTAGAGACACACTGGGACAGATTCAACCTCCAACATCTCAACCTCAAAATATGATATCCATGAAGCAAATTTACAGGGTCAAAATGTGGTGAAAACAGGTAAGATGGACTTTTAGTGAATAACAGTTTTTTGTATGCATTCTATGAAGGTGAAGTTCAAGATGGGAGATCGAGTTGGACTTTGGAAAAAATGATCAAGTTGAGGGTGAGCTGGAGGTCGAGTTTCGTTTAGTGAGTGGCTCAAGTTTGGTGAGTTGGGAGGAAGAATTCAAGTCTCAAGTCAGATCACCTTGAGACAAATTAAATGTTTTGTGAATAGACCCCAGTGGGTCTATAAAAAAAATGAAATTGGATTATATAGGTAAGTGCCTTTTTGTATACATTAAGAAATTTACTTTAGCTAGTGGTACAATTCTTGGGTGTGAAAGCTAATAAAATATTATAATTTAATACATTTTCTATAATAAACTGATAGGAATTATGTGATTATTAAAATATGTAATTCCTTAATATTTTAGTTCAAATAATAGGTAAAATCAAGAATCGGTGTTATTCAGCAGTAACATAAATAATATGAAATTATTTTTTCCCTTATTGCATTATAAGAAACAAACTGACTATTCACCGGGTTTTACTATAAACACAAATCCTATGGATCCACAGTCTCAATGGGAAAAAAGACTTCTTGCAGGTTGCCTTTGAAAAAATGGTTCAATGATAAGCTAACTATTACAAACTACCAGCACTGAAGCTACTGATTGTGCCTTGGAGTCATCGAGCCCTCTAAACAAGCAAAAAAAAAAAAAAAAAATGCTGCAGTCATAAACACCGGCCAGATCATTTTCATAGTCCCCAAGGAAAACCATAAATTGGATATATGAGATGACTAACAGATGTATTAAGTTCCTCTTTTTTCTAATTGCCATAGTATCACTGGAACATCATTTTCAAATGAAAGAAAAATAATAAGAAAAAAATCAATGCATAGCTTCACAAACACGATATGCTCTTGATTCATTATTAAAAGAAAAACTATTTTTCTTGGAAAGTATTAACCTTTTATTTGATGTTACATCTGATGTTAACAAGTGCAGATTACCTTGCAGTTCTGCCAGGTTCCTTGGTAAAATATTAGGTACTTTCCAGTTCTTCTACAACCACAGCGTTCCCTGTGGTTCCAATTAAGTGAATGTTGTATTTCCCAAAGTGGCTCCAAGCCATATTTTTGTGCATTCACAATACTTTGGCAACACAAGCATCGTTTGGATTTTAAAAGAGCAATGCTGCATTTTTTTTATACAGGTCTGTTCCGTATTACTACAAACTAGATTTGTCATCAAGAATATTTTTAAACCAAACAACATTTCTTAATTTGTTTCTAAAATCACTTGGTTCCCCATTTCTATTAAAGATGGTTTTATATATATATATATATATATATATATATATATATATATATATATATATATATTTAAGATATTCAAATATTTTACAAGGGGCTGAAATTAGAATTGTGCACGTCAATAGTCTTAGAAAAATGTGACACATATTTTAAAAATTGAATTTCCCTACAATATTGCAGTTAACAAAATGTCTTCCTATAAATAGACCCGGCGCTAATGAGCCAATGTGTTTTTCAAAGTTCAACCGTGTGAATGTTTGTTCTAAATTATGTCTATGTTGAACATTAGGAATACTACTTCAATTATTATGAGTGGATTATGAAAAAAAAATCAGCTTATTATATTGTGTGATTTTGTGAAATGACCTTTTAGGAGTCTAAGGCTCATTTTTTTTGTTCAGTCAAAGAAATGTCATTCTACGAATCCAGTCAAACCTCTTAATACAGTACATTTGAAAGTACAAATGTGTGTTAGCAGTGTCCAAATGATAACTGACTAGGCTATAAACTGAAAGACATTCGGTTTATAGTCTTTCGGTTTATGGAATACTGTAATGCTATTGGCTTTCTATAAACCGAAATAGAGTCCCTATTCTTATGAATGGGGACTCTATTTTGGTAGTAGTCCCCGAACCCGAACAATAGTACGAACCCAAACAGTGCAGTTCGGGTTCGCTCAACACTACATAGCAGCCATTTTCATTTTAACAGCTCTTGTATGATCATACCTGAGAATTTCCCAATTGATGTTAAGAAGCCTGAAAATCACTGTTCATCAGTATTTTGTAATACCACAGTACCTAGGCATCCAACTACAGCAATTCAGCTACTGTTGAACTGCAAATCCCATAGGTTCCCACTTATTTGAAGGATGACATTATCAGCCCCAATGAAGAGGGTTACATTCCATCAACTCACCATCAAATCTAAAGGTGTTAGCTTAGACTATGAAAAACCTGAAAATCAGCAAATTTCTTCATGGAAGTTTCTTAAAACTGGCTGAAGACTATGAAAAAGGCCTTTGTGATTACATCAGGCAGTGACTACACAACTTTATATTAGAGATATTTGTAGTTATTATAGATACAACACAATAGGCAATTTGTAGTTATTATAGATACAACAGTTGACCTATTCGTATGAATAGGGACTCTATTTCGGTTTATAGAATAGCAATAGCATTACATGTATTACATCTGAGAGTCAAATAGAACCGTCAAATACTGTGCTTACAGCACACTTTGAACAATTCTAATTGTTTTGGGTGCTAAATAGTACATTTGCGTCTTGCGATGCACTTCATATCTGAGAGTCAAATAGAACAGTCCAATACTGTGCTTACAGCGCACTTTGAAAAATTCTGGCTACCTCCTCCTCCTCCAGCGCCGCTTCCACCTACACCGCCACCTCAACCTATGGGTCACTTAGTATAAACTGAAAGAGAATACCCTGCACTCCAACCCTCTCTCAAATAAAGCCATGCTTTAGATTTAGATTTATGTTCTTCCAAAACTAAAATCAAAGATTCCATCTAGTACTATTTTATGGCTCAGCTGTATTTTTAATTTGTATGTATTTTATGTTATTTGAAGTTATTTCCCTATCCATATTTGTTTGCAGGGCACTTGTCCTACTCTTACCCCCATTTTACTTATATTGCAGCCCTCTAGCCCTTTCCAGGACTTTTTTAGAGGCATTTTAGTGGCCAAAAGTTCGGGTCCCCACTGACTTCAATGGGGTTCGGGGTCAAGTTCGAGCCCGAACTCAGACTTTTTCCAAAGTTCGGCCGAACCCGAACATCCAGGTGTCCGCTCAACTCTACTGCTATGTGTAGCCTTTTTTTGGTAAATGTTATAATCTAGACTATTGCAAGTGCAGTAAGGATGGAGACAGTAAAACCTATGTATAACATAAAATTAATTAAAACCCACTTATTTTATAACCCTAATTTCACTTAAATATATGTAACTGCTTTTTAAATTCTACACTTATATTACAGCATTGATAGCTGCTACACACTCGAAGGGCAAGTCATTATTAAGTCTTGTAATGTCACTTTTAATGTGCAATTTTACCACTTGGAAATAAAGAAACTGTTAAAATCTTTGGAGAATTCTACAAAGCAAATGCAGCTTTAACATTTCTCTCAACAAGATGAATTGTATTGGCTATTGTATTAAAAAGACTAAAACTTTAAAGGAGCTTTGAAAAGTCTATTTTATTTAATGTAATGTTTGTAGATTAGTTTTTGTTTCATTACATTAAACTTATTAGTTCCTTGTCAGTAAGTTTTTCTTTCCATTCACTTGTATATTGATAATGCTTTAGCAAAAGGAAGGACAATTGTACCAGCATTTCAAATCCAGCACATTCGTGGCAATGATCAAACAGAGCAGTGTATTATAACGTACACCAAATTAATTATTTGTTAAAATGAACCACAGTGAAGATTACACTCAGTGATTTATTTTAACACAGGAATTTCTAAGTCGCTGACAGCTTATTAAAGAAGCTGGTCGTGAAGTCATGAAAGATTAGAATTTCAGTTAACATCAATAAACCTATCACTAATTTATTATATATTTAAATTACTATATGAAAGAGCTAACTCAAATACAAAGGAATACTGAACTAAAGTTTTCTGAAATAGGCACATACCATAGCAAAACCTGAAATTCATTTAAGGCTCTGAAGCATGGAGGTGAGCACTTTCTACTTCACTACTCAAGGTTAGGTTTAGTATTGAGAAGGACTGTAGAAAGTTAACAAAGTGATAGTGGTTAAACAAGTTAAAGTTATCAGAAGTAGATCCATACAGTGATCCAGATTAGGTGAAGAGGAACTATAGGAGAACTAACCACAACTGATGCAAAAGGGAGGATACTAGTTGTAAAGATTTTAGGGAAGTAACGTCTACAGTTGCAAAGTAGGGTTAGAGTTACAAATAGTGTTTGGGTTAGAACAAGGGTTATATTAAGGGATGGGGTAGATTAAGATTAGGGTTAAATTTGGGGTTAAGGTTGGGGTCAAAAGTTCACTGTAGGAGAAAATGGTTAGAAAACAAAAAAACACTAGTTTCGGTTATTGCCCTATTACTGAAAAAAAACTGAAAAACATGGAAACATTGGTATTTCTAAACTCAGGACAAATATTAGAAACTGTAGAGATGGGTTCTTCTTCATAGTTTGTAATTGTGTAAAAAAAAAATCAGGTCAAAGTTAGAAAAAGGTTTTTTTAGGCATATATTCATCATATTTCATACATTTATAATAGTAAATTCTATCATATGATGAAAATAATAGTATGAAAAGAAGGCCCTATCTGTCCTTTAACCCCTTAGTGACAAGACATTTTCACCTTGACTTTCCCTTGGTGACAATGGCTGTTTTGACATTTCTAGGGTGTTTGTGTTTAGCTGTAATTTTTTTCTTTCTCACATACAGTACCCACACAAATTATATGTTGTTTTTATCGTCATAAGAAGGGCTTTCCTATATTGATCTTTTGACCCCAACCAGAACCCAAAATTTAACCCTAACACTAAATTTCACCCCAACTCCTTATTATATCCCTTAATATTTTTTTACTTTAATTTAATTTTAACCCTATCCCTTATGCTAAAAAATATTTAATTTTAACCCTATAGGCTAATATAGCTAAATAACCTGTTTTTAATTAATTAAATATGTATTTTAAATATTTTCCATTGCAATGCTACTTAACTACTATTAGGGGCAGTCAACTAGCATATTCAGAGCGACGGAAGTGAAGTTACTTTCACTTCCGAAGCTCAGACCGGCAGAGGGCTTAGCCATATTGACGGAGCAGCATGCTCCGTCAATATGGCTCCCCACGATCGCTCCATGGGGCGATCGTGGGGGTCCCGAAATAGAAGTCGAGGCAATAGACCAGCACTGTTAAAGCGGTTTCCGCGATCGTTGATAGCGAAAACCGCTTCATTCAATGCAGGACGTGCCAGGCACGTCCTTTGTCGTTAAGGGAGTCTCTCCCAGGACGTGCCTGGCACGTCCTTTGTCGTCAAGGGGTTAAAAAATAATATATTATTTGTGTTAATAAACCACTCCCCATCTCCTTACAATGTGTAGGCTGTTTTTTTATTTTTATTTCTTACAATACAAACAATGTTTAAATGACAAGTCCCTTTAAGACCAGCATCTGTAACTGCAGAATGTGTCTGTTTAATATATCCTTGTCGTATAGTGAAAGCCAGATTAACATGTATTTATTATTTATTGATATTCAAAGCTTTAAGAGATGCCATAATTCTAGAGAAATGCACACCCTGTCAGAAGTCAACAATATTTAGTATGCAATATATTACAATTGATTAGCTATTTGTCTGTAATGTGTTCTTTTACATTTTCTTAGGTACTTCACTGAGAGCATAATTTATGATTACACACTAGTAGGATAAAATAAGAACATTTTAAATTCAGCACCTTCATTCCATTAATGAAATTGAACTATGTATAGTAATATGGGGCCAAATTAATTATTTGCTTAAATGAACTCTTATGAAGATTACATTGTCTGACATATATCACCATAGCAATTCCAATATTACAGATAGTTTATTAAAATACCCAGTCCTTTGTAGCTTAGGGATTTTCTCAATTGTTAATATTTTTACACTGCAACCTCCATTACTTCTAAACTCTAAATCAGTGTTTTAAATCATCCGAGAGTGTTCAGTGTTCCCTTTGTATCAATTTAGCAATGTAGGAAATGTAAAATCTCAGAGTGCATGTAGTAACAGCCTTTTAAAGTAATAATTCCCATGCATTTTCTCTTTACTAAATCATACTCCAGAGAGGAGAACAGATTTCGGATATAGTTTTTGCAAGTGGTGAAAAATAAAATTATAAAGCAGATGACAGAAGGCAGCAGACTAAATCAGACAATAGATTAAAAAAATGAAATCATAGGGTCAAACCATCGTGAATACATTTTCCCAGCAGTATTACAGTGTACATTGTACTTCTGAATATCTATGAAACACATTTAGGAATAATATTTCTAAAAAAAAAAAAAAAAGAGTCTCTTCTGAGTCTGATGTAGTCTGCTCTGAAACACAAAGGACATTGAATGTGAACGAACTTCTCAATTAAAATTACTCTATTAACCTAAACTTTGTACATGCTGCAAATGTAGAGAATACACAACTATGAAAAATGATCTATACATTGTGTTAGCAGAATTGCAAGTAAATACATGAATTAAGTAAAATGTGTATTAAACATGCCTAGAATGTCTAGTTCTTCCCTACAAGGCAATCCAGGCTCTGAAACGAGATGGCAAGATAATAGGAGTAAATGCAGCTGTCTTGATTGGGCGGAAGATGGTGCTTTGTCTGACTGCTGACAAATGGAGAAAAATTGACATGAAGAAGTCTGCATGTCACAATCCTTTTTGCACAAATATGATATTCTGGTTGGTACCAAAATCCATCTGTTTAAGACTTTAATGTATTGCTATCCATACTGTGGACAAAGTCTCACACCATTCCCTTGCATCAGTTCTTCAATTCAGATCTTTTTCACAGATTTGGTATACAGTAAATCATACTATTGTGTACATTGTTATTATTAGATCTAATTCCTTGGCCATAATTATCTTCACATTATCATATTTGTCTATGGCTAATATCTTTCTTAGCATATATAACCTAATTTTTATCACATTTTGAGACAAAGAAAACATTTTAAGTAGGTAAACAATTCTGAATTAGGAATTTAAAAAGTCTTGTGCGATTTGGGGAAAATTGTATTAACTTATCTTGGTTGGTCATTTAGTTTATACCAAAATAACTCTTTGGGTCCATCTCTAAGTATAGGTCCATCATATATTTCTATAGAATGTTAAGTCTGAGGTGCCCTGGAACCATATTAACAATTCCTCCCCTATATTTTAGTTTCTCTCAAGCACTGAATATATAGTCAAAGTTTAAACTGGATTTCCTTTCATACTTCACCTCTTTGGGAAGTACGTTAATACCTTAGCAATAAGCATATGCTACCTTTTAGTCTAATAAACTCTGCTTGAGTCTGGGTTTTTCTGGCCAGATAAAACGTTTAAAACTGCTTTGGACCATGCTTTGCCACCAATCTGAAATATTCAGGGGTACGATCTGGAATAAATACTTATTCTTCTCTGCCAAGATATTTCTAAATTGCTCCAATCGTTTAAACATTGATTAGTTTGTCATAGAAGTACTAAACAATTGACATCCATCAATCTGGTAAAATCATTTGTATGCTTTGTGCATAGATGTTTAAAATTGTTTGTGGCCCAGGTGAAATCATATTATGTTTTGGTCCAGTCTTTGGGATTACCATCCAGATTCAGATCTTGTGAAGTTGTTTTATTTATATTAATCTTGTAATTTGCTAGTTTACTGTATTCTTTTATTTTTTCCATAAGATGATCTAAAGAGTTGAAAGGAACAGATAGTGTAAGAGATCAAAACAGATAGTGTAAGAGATCAAAACGTCATTGTCATAGAGGTTCATTTTCAGCTCCTTCTGCTTGCTATAGAACAGCAATCAGCCGTAACATTATGACCACTTGCATAATATTGTGTAAGTCCCATTATGATGCCAAAATAGCCCTGATCAGTTGAGGCATGGACTCCACTAGACCTCTGAAGGTGTGCTGTGGTATCTGGCACCAAGACATTAGCAGAAGATCCTTTAAGTCCCGTAAGTTGCAAGGTGGAGCCTTCATGGATCAGACTTGGTTATGCAGAGCATGTTGGGACCTACAGTTCTTTCTGATGAACATTTATAGTGTGACATTATAGCTTGTTGGATCCAGCCGTGTATGCCATAGTACTGAAGGGATGCACTCAGGAATTTCATGTTGACCCTGTCAAAAGCCTTCTCGGCATCAATCGACAGCATCAAAAGGCGTGTCTTACTACTTATAGCCGAATCCATTATATCTACTATCCTCCTAGTATTTTAATGTGAAGTTTTCAAATACCTTCTCAATCTTTCTCTTTGCTTTATATATATATATATATATATATATATATATATATATGTTAACAATATTGATGCATCGTATAATTCACCAATTCATTTCAGCGATTCTTGTGCTTTGTCAACAGATATTGATATTCCACTCAATCCTCCAGTAATACCAGCATCCATTGACATTTTATATAAAGCAGATTATTGATTTAAAAATGTAACTACTACCTAGTTGTAATATTTGGCTCAGTTTAACGTGTGATAGTATTTTAACCCAACGGTATGCTTGTATAGATACCAATAATATTAACAATGATAACTAAAATAATACACATATTTGTTCAGATTATTTCTACTTTCCACATAGTATTGTAAATCATGATGGGATCTTTAAAAAGTATGTCAAACAGTATTATAAATTTATGCATTTACCACACAAACATATACTAACAGATACATTGAGGATTAAACTCAGAAGCCACTAGGGGAACCCAAAGCCACTATACAGTTTTTAGAACAAGGCATATCAGCACTAACACTCATAGTATTGTTGTAAAATGTGGTGCTGCTGTCCAGGGTCCTGAAAGTTCCAGAATCAAGAACAGAATCAAATCTCTCTCAATGATTGCACAGCACTATGTTACAAATATCAACAGATTGCTGGCTGTTTGACTCATTTAGCTGTTATACAATTACTGTAATGTCAGGATAAAAATAAAAAAATGACTGCACTGAAGGTATATTATATAAAGTAATGTACCTTAAGATAAATTGCAAAGCTGTACAGTATTTGATATACAATAAAAAAAAGAGCTAGGGTAAAAGGTGAATGGCTTGTGGATCATAGATTCAGTTTTTGAAAGAGTACATCATCACACGAATAACTCAGATAAGAATGTCACTGCTGCCCTAAAAGCTCTGGTATCAGAGACTGCTATCTTATGATGCACAGATTCTTAGATTGCAAAGCAACTGCCTAAAGAAAATCACATGTTGTGATGACATTAATCTGGGACTGGAATGTTGGTTATATTTAGCTCTCAGACTATCAAAGAAGATTTTTTTTTTTAAAGCAACCGTACACTTTTATTAGTGCTGTTTGGATGTACAAAATCAACAGTACACTTTTATTTCCCTCCAGTTATCATGGTGTTTAATTTAGAAAAGTGCTGGTTACCTGATTTATTTCAGTATGAAAAAAAAAATCTTACTACTACATGAGTGGCTGCATCTTGGTCTTGGAAAACATGATACACTTTATTGAATCCATTTTTACCAAACACCATTACATTAAAGGGACAGTTTTACCTACAGTTTTTTTAAGTACGATAAACAGATCCGTCTTGCCAGTTTTTTCCTCTGCATGTCCTGTTTTCTAAAAACTGCATATAAAGTGTAATAGGCTTATTACTGTTGCTATATGGAAAGTACTGCCTGACTGTGTTAAGTTACAGCACATAAAGCTGGCTAAAACAATGCCTGTCTGCAAGCCACTTAAAACAACGGAGTTCAACAGATTGAATTCACAGTAATGGCTAATGACAGTACTTTCATAAAGGCAGCATTGATACTGATGTAGCCAGCATGGCTCTTGTGTATTCTCTCTTACTGTTATCACTTAGATGTCCCTGCAAAATGAACTGCAATGTTAAAATACAGGGAGAGCTGTCATTTATTTTAATTTAAACATGCGTTTTACATGTTTTAAACCCAACATACATAAAATAGGCTAAGTAGAACTTAAAGGGACTTCATCAAATAAACATGGTTTATATTGTGAATGTGAAGGAAAAACACTGTGTAAAAAATTATTTAAATGTATAACTTAGAGAAAATGTGTATTCAAGGAGTCAGTGGTGTCTCCTGTTTGTGATATCATCTTGTAGTGTATTATTAAAATTAATAACTTCAACAGGAAATATGTTGCATAGTAAGCCATAATGTGATGTCATAAATAGGAGACAGCACATATTACATTGATTATAAAGACACTAAACATATATAATTTTGTTTCATTTAGTCACTTCCTGTGTTGCTGGAATAGAATATATTGTGTGGACTGTATCAGACTTGTCCGTGTACACAGATGTAATGAAATCACTAGAGACACAGGAAACTCCATTCATTTGAATGTAATTGTTCTAATTGGATCCTGCAGCAAAATCTAGTGTGGGCAGTCCTGGTTTCTGCTGTATTCCAATTTTTTTTTTTTATAGCACCTTAATATGGATTAATATTTGGAAGATGCAATTGAGCATCAGACAGTCCTTTTAACAAATATGTTTGCTTGCGTTTCTGCTAATACAATGTATAGAAAAAGGCCATTTGACAAGTTTTTTCAACATTACAGACATCAGTAGTTAATCCTGCTGATGTGCCTAATCGTTTCTGGCACTGGTTACATATATGTTTCTGAAATTTGATTTTCATGGAAAAAACTAAAATATTCTTGTCAACTTCATCATCGTAGATAAAATATTATCTCATGTTCAATGTACTCTTTATGATTAATTCCTGTAAAAATTACTTTAGTAAAAAAAAATAAGGAAGCATTGAAGAGAGAAGCGTCAACAAAGGTTAGCAAATCAAGACACAAATCCGCTGACAAGCAAGACATTAGTTCGGAGGTATGTTACATGGAATATATAATACAAAGCATTAGTCATGTGTGTTTATAAAAGAAAGTAGCTTTTCATAGCAGACTGATTCCGTTATTAACTAAATGACAAGAGAGATTAAGCTGAAATCCATTAGAGATCATCTATAATTTTCATACTTTTTTTTATAGGTGAGTATCTATAGTCTTATATCTGGTGTTACATTTTGGCATGGTTTGTTGACTTGTATTGAAACAAAAGCATACTGACATTGTGTGTAGAGGTAAACACAGTCAAGGATTTTAAGCATGCGTGGGATAGACACAAGGCTATCCTAGCTATAAATACATAAAGAAGAGTCCTGCGCTCACTCCCATCACTGGGCGGCTGCAATGACTACAGTACACATCAGCCCCAATATATAGTAAAAACAAAAGAAAAACAAGTTACCTGCGCTCTCTCCTTTATCCCTATGCATTTCAAACAAATGGAGGTTTTTAGTTACCTCCAATGGCCATGAGAGGATGAGCCCACCTGCCAACGTCAAGGCAGACCCCCCTAGGTGGGTCCTAACTCTAACCATTCACCTTGCTTCTTTGAGCCTCTGGCAAAAATCTCTAATGAGACAGAAAAGGGTGTTGTTTATTTACACCCCTATACATTATTAACCCTTAATAGGGAACACATGGGATGGGCGGCTGCATTGTAACAAGGCTGAGTGATACAAAAATTGGATACAAATACATAAAGAAGAGTCCTGCGCTCACTCCCATCACTGGGCGGCTGCAATGACTACAGTACACATCAGCCCCAATATATAGTAAAAACAAAAGAAAAACAAGTTACCTGCGCTCTCTCCTTTATCCCTATGCATTTCAAACAAATGGAGGTTTTTAGTTACCTCCAATGGCCATGAGAGGATGAGCCCACCTGCCAACGTCAAGGCAGACCCCCCTAGGTGGGTCCTAACACTAACCATATCCTAGCTATAAGACCAGGAACGGGGGACTAATAAAAGCACTCCAAAAAAAATTGGGCAGACTAGATGGACCGAATGGTTCTTATCTGCCGACACATTCTATGTGTTAGGCTAGAAATATTAACTTCTTTACAACCAATGACATGCCAGTGACATCACAGATTGTTGGTCCATTAGTGACATTGGATGTGCCTAGCAGGACTGCCATCTGGGGGTGCCAGGCAATACACCTGTCACAGGCCCAACAGCCCTGAGGGGATTGCTCAGGTCCTGTTGAGGATATTTCTCAGATGCCTGCTTTTGATCTCCCCAGCCAGTTGATAGATCAAAAGCTGGCAACATGTAGATTCCATCAACGATATAAATACCTACCTTGTTTACAAGCATCACCTGGCTCTTTATGCTAACTTCCTTTATGATACCTACAATACAAATGCCTGCCTGGTTTACAAGCATCAGTTGGCTTTTTAAGCAATTTTCTGGATGTTTATGCTACCTACCTTTAGTGAAGTATCAGGGTATCTGGGATGTGATAGAAATATCCTGCTTGGACCATCTCTGGGGATTGTTACATGCTGACTCGCTGGCTCGGTTTAGCAAGAGAAAAGGGGGGAGAAGAGAGGGAGGCAAGGGTGGAGGAGACTGGGGAAAAGAATCCATTTTAATAGAAAGCAAAGGTATGGAAGGCTGTAGGGCTGAGGAGTTAGACGTACCAAGAGATCAGGGATAGGAACAATGTACATAGGGAAAATGGTCAGGAAAGAAAATCAGTCAAAAAGGCTAAAAGGCTGACTTATATTTAATTCCTAATCCAATCAAGTGACTTACCTAGAGAGAAATGTCAAATTCTATACTCATGTTTTATATATGTGATAAATGTGTTGTCAAATTGCACTTACAAAATGTATATGATACTTCTTATTGTTAAAATACTGCATATATTTTATTTGTTATTATGAAAATTAATAAAGATGAATAAATATAAAAAAATAAAAAAAAATATCCTGATTGGAAGTACATAAGTATCCATTTATTTAACCACATTTGATATTTTTTCCTATTAGTGGATAACAAACATTTGCCTCACACCAGGAAACTCCTCTCTTACGCCAGCAAAGGTAGGCAATGGTGAATAGGTAAGGAGGTATTGGAGTGGGAGAGAGGAAAGGTGGGAAGGATATTTTCACCTATCAATCATCATCTGATATACAGTGAGCATACATTATTAGTATTTGAATATATAGTATAAGAATATCTAACAAAGAGTCCCTCTTTGTTATATGTATGTTCTGATGTGCATCTTATGTTGTGAGAACTTTCCTTCATGTGTTGTTGTGTGTTATTTATTAAAGGATAACTGTAAGCAAAAAAAAAAACAGTGTTTAAAACATGTTAAATAGAAATTAAACATAAGTTCATTTATTGCCTACAGTAGTGCATTAAATATAATTATGCTGCAGCACCCTACTTGTATGTTTTCTTTTGTTTCTGCCATATATGCTAAATCTCCCTGTGTTTTCTAAAATTACCTTAAAAGGGGTACCAAAACAAATATACATGTTTATATGTGTGAGATAGAAAGGTAGGTTTACTGCTTCTCAACTTGTACAAACTGTAAAACAAAAATAGACACGGAATGTATAGCTAGATACAGAAATGTTAGCATAGTGCAATATAATGAATTTTGAGTGTCTAACTACATCGTAAGGACAAATTTCCTAATTAAAGTATATTCAATCTATCTGTGCTGCCAAGCTGCACAAGAGACCTTGTTTAATTTATCTGTGCTGCCAAGCTTCTCATCCTGAGACTGGGTTTCTGCCTTTTGCATAAATTCCAATAGCAAATGCATGTTCTGCAATTCCTCTGACATATTGCATGCTCAGGTTTTGTACGTTTTTTCTGTTGTGTAGTTCAAATTAATACCATTGTATCCATCCTGTATGTTGTTTTTTTTAGATATGTTTTATGGTGCTATCATTTACCACTTTAAGAAAAAAAAAAATGTTCATAACTCCCAGAGTCAATGTGCCTTCAGCCAAACAAACAATTGACTCCATTTAACTAGCTGAGTGCTTGATTGCAAAGCAAAGCTATCACATTACTCTGGCACATGAAGGGTTTATTTAATGCAACTACTCATGGAAAATATGAAGATGTAAGCTCAACAAAGGATGATATAGAGGGGCAAGCTGGGGAGGAAAATGATTGATCCATTTTAAATGAGAAGGCTGAAATTAATGTCATTGAACTGCAGGGGTCTAAATTCTCCACAGAAACTAGCAGTTTTGTACAACACTTTGATTGAGGAAAAAGTTGATATAGCTTTTGTGCAAGAAACTCACTGGGACGATAGGGGCAGCATACTTTGGAGATATAAGAAATACCAGAATGTATACTGTTCTAGCTTAATTGACAAAAAAAAGAGAGGTGTCGTTATTTTGATTCCCAATTCAATTAAATTTGAATACATCTATCATGAGCCCGACAAGATAGGAAGGTCGGTTATCCTGATTTGTAGGGTTAATGACTCATTGTATACATTTTTGAACATTTATGCACCCAATGATTTCCCAGTACGTTTCTTAAATCACATAACTGAGAGATGGGAAAAACTAGCCCAGGGAACCTCTATCCTGGGGGGAGATTTCAATACCCTATCAGATACCAAACTTGATAAGAATCTCCACTCAGGGAGAATGGTTGATCCCAAATTAAAAAGGGCAGCCCAACTATTCTCAAAGTATATAACCAACTACAATCTATATGATGTCTGGCGGGTGGCGCATCCACTAGAGAAAGACTATACATATTACTCAGAAATCCACCAATCCTATTCCAGAATTGATACTTTCTTTACGTACGCCCCTTGCCTTGATGCCTGTAAAAAGTCGAGTATTGGGAATATTGTGTGGTCCGATCACGCTCCTGTATTTCTGAAGCTAGAACAGAGCAAACAATATTCTATCAGACCTGAATGGAGATTAAATGAACATCTTGTGTCATCCGAAAGTAATAAGGAAAATCTTAAGACTATAGTTGACCAATTTCTAGCTGAAAATGACGATAAGCAAATCTCAAGAGGCACCTTGTGGTGCTCACTTAAATGTTGTATTAGGGGATACTTTATTAGCAAACAAGCCCATTGGTATAAAAACAGGAAGAAAACCTTGTCAGCACTATATGTTGCACTGGCAATAAAAGAAAAGGCAAATAAAGTTAACCCCTCTACTAGCTATGCCTCGGAAATTAAGCAGCTACAACAAGAGATTAAAGAAAAACTCAATCAGAAGGCAGAGAGTATGCTCCAAAAACTAAAGCAAAATTGGTACTATAGTAATGGGCAGGTGGGAAAAGTAATGTCAAGTAAATTGAAGTTCAATAGAGGTAAAAACAGAATTGGGAAATCGAATACAAAAATCAAACTTGTCTTTCACCAAGCACTATTGGCAAGGCTTTTGGAGACTATGACAGCTCGCTGTACAATCTCCCAGATACTGGGGAAGATGAGCAGGGGATGGTGGATTACCTCAAATCTTTGGGTTTGCCAAAAGTTTCCGAGGACAAATTGAGGTCCCTAAATGCACCTTTCTCATTATTAGAGGTTAGAAACGTAATTAAGGGTCTGAAAAAGAATAAAGCTCCAGGCCCGGATGGATATATAGCACAGTTCTATCATATCTTGGAGGGCCTTCTCTCTCCTCTTTTGCTCGACTTGTTCAACGAGATCGGTCAAAATAAAAAATTTCCCCTGGAGATGCTTAATGCGTCCATAATTCCTATACCTAAACCAGGGAAAGATTCAAAACTAGTTACGAACTATAGACCGATCTCGTTGATCAACCTCGATGTCAAGATCCTCTCAAAAATTCTGGCAAACAGATTAAGCTTGGTCATAGCAGACTTGGTACATGAAGACCAGACAGGCTTCATTCTAGGGCGCACGGTAGAGGACAATGTTAGGAAAGTCTTGAATCTGATCTCGGTTGTACAATCAAGGGAATCTCCAGCAGCCTTTATAGCGTTAGACGCAGAAAAGGCCTTCGACCGTGTTTCTATCCCACACACTTGAGGCCTTTGGATTATTGTTTAGACAGCAGCTATAGTTTCTGCTCTATTATATTATTATCATAGAGCACCCCCAACTCAAGCTGTTCAATAGTAGGCAGCAGTTCACATTAAAAGTAGAGTAAAACCCTTTTTGAAGCATACATAATTGTAGCTTGCAGATGTCCATGGCTGCCCCTTAATCCCTCGGTAATTCTTTTTTCAAAGTAAATCAGTATCTCTAAACATAGTTGCAATTTTTGGGGTCCTGTCCTGTCACATTTGGGGCTGTGCCTGGTGTCCACCACATATGTTTTCATTTAGGTTACTGTTATCTTAAACTGACAGCACTGAGGAAAAAGCATAAGGTCAAAGGGCCATGCAATGCCACACATCCGCTACATCCCAGAACATATTGGTGGACTGTTGCTAATATAACCAGAACTATCTGAAGCTGCCATTTGACTTGAATTCTACTGAACAACAATGTCATGGTGTATCTATGGTTAAATAGAACAAATCTTTTTTCACAGTCAGGGCTGGAAGTGGGTCTGATACCTAGTGCATTTAATGTAGACTTGTCATCTTTCAGATATTTGCTAATATTTTGCATTTATATTATTCTAACATTGTAAAAGCTTTGGATATATTTGAAATAATAGTAAGGAACAATTTATACTGCTGCGTGTCATCCTGACCTGCTTCTTCATTTCTTTCTTTTTTTTTTTTTTTGCAAATACTGCATAATTATTTATTCATCTGTCCTGAGAACAGTTACTCCCATTTCACCATCACTAGCTGCCAGGGCACATTAGATTCAACCAAAAGGGTGGAATTCATTTATGGGGAGGAATAATCATGTAAATTAACTCAAAGTGGATGCATTTGGGAAGGTAACAGGTCCTCTGTGGATGTTTTTCACATATCTGAATATTTCTTAAAGTCACAGGGGCACAATCATGTGTTATCTAAAACCATAGTTGTTGACTTTATTCCATTGGTGCAACAATGAATTTACAATTCAAACACACATAGTTAACTATTTGGTGCTTCCCTATAGTGCTACTAAGGAGTGTGCATGTTTCTTAGAATCTTGGTTCATGTGGGCCATCGGTTCTTTAATATGATATTAAACAACAAGTGCACTCTATGATAGAGCTATACAAGCAGAGAGGGCTCAATAAGGAATATTCTTTCATTTAATAATATAATTTAAAATCAATTAAACATAACAGTTGTCCTCTGCATTGTCTACCTACCTTCAAGTCCTCTGACATTATTACTCATAAATCCCTTTCCTCAGATCAACATCTGAAGAAAGGGATTAAGGAGTAATAATTTCAGGACTTAAAGGTAGGTAGAAAATATAACAAATCAGGAAATGCTAGCAGAATGCTTGGATGTATAGGGAGAGGTATTAGCAGTAGAAAGAGGGAAGTGCTCAGTTGAGACCTCATTTGATGTATTGTATGTAGTACTGGAGACCGTATCTCCAGAAGGATATTGGTACTTTGTAGAAAGTTCAGAAAAGGGCTACTAAACTGGTTCATGGGTTGAAGGATAAAACCAGGATAGGTTAAAACATCTCAACATGTATAGCTTGGAGGAAAACTGTAACGGGTGATATGATAGAAACATTTATATACATAAAGGGAATCAACACAGTAGAGGAGGAGATTATATTTAAAAGAAGAAAAACTACCACAACTAGAGGATATCCTTAAATTAGAGGGGAAAAGATTTAAAAGTAATATCAAGAATGATTACTTTAGTGAGAGGGCATTGGATGTATGGAATAGCCTTCCAGTGGAAGTGGTAGAGGTAAACACAGTGAAGGAGTTTAAGCATGCGTGGGATAGGCACAAGGCTATCCTAGATATAAGATAGGGAACTGGGGACTAATAAATGTATTTAGAAAATTGGGCAGACTAGATGGACCGAATGGTTCTTATCTGTCGAACCATTCTATGTTTCTATGCTTCTCTAAAAAAAAATATCACACGGGGTTAAATACTGTTTCATAATATATTTAGATTTCAAGTTTGAAGTTAACTTGGAATGGAATACAGTAAAACACTAATAGTAACTGTACAAACTGTAATACACTGACTAAAGAGGTTTATAGCTCGAAAGAAAGTGAGTTGTCTCCCACCAAATCACTGACAGACTGATTTAAAAGTACCTAATGTGGCCTGCATTTTCAGAGATAATAAAAAATAAAAATATTTAATTAACAGCTCTTAATATGATTTATTTCTGAGTATAAATGCAAGTTACATCTTAAATATGGTCTGCAGAGGAGGTAATGGACAAAAAAATGGAAACAGCATCATGACATCACTAATACAGCATTGAACCACCATGTGAGTCTAGCACAGCCTGTATATGTCATGCATAGCCTCTGCTGGTGTCTAAAAGTTAAACATGTTCCAACATGTACATCCTATCTAACTGGCTATGGTTCTCTCGTCTACATGATATTCTGGGCTTGGCTTTACAGACACTAGGCTGAGCATGCTGGAATAGTATTTACAGGTATTATGCATTGCTAGTGACACAAAAATGCCAATATTTAGCATAAACATATGCAGGTTTTACCTGTAAATCATAGATTATCTGGTCTTCTTGGTCAATAATATGGTGATTATAGTGTGCATTTTAGTTTGAAGTCTGTTACTTGAAAAAAAAAAATACTGAACTAATTGGATATCAAAATGCTACTATAATTAACTTTTTTACAGTTGTTCTATGACTACAATCTGCAAAATAATTTTAATAGGTTTATGAAAGCTCCTTGCAGGCATTCAGATCTCTGCTTTAATTAGATTTTCCTCCATTGATTTTCTGAATAACTTTTATATAGGAGAACATTATGATTTTTGAAGATGGTTACTGATGAACCAAATAGCATTAAGTACTTGCCCTATACACATCCTGCTGAGAAAGTTAAATTGAAATTGATTCACATATTCCGCTTTCTATCTTCTCATCACAGTAATTATCCATTGCAGGTCACTTCTTCCATACAAACACACATCGTTTTTTTTATTTAGTACTCAGATCTCATTCGTTCTGAATTTAAATGGGCAATTAGACTTGTATTCCCACTATGAATATTTTAACTTTGATTTTGAAATGATTTTAAAAGAAAAAAACATATTAAAAAAGGAGGATTTAAAAAAAAAAAAGAATTCCCCCCTTTGCTAACTTTTTTATTTTTCTCAGAGACAGATCTGCATTTCCTACAAAATGAGTTGAATCACTCATTGTACAGGAGGAAACCATGCCTTTATTATCACTGGTAGACATTTAAAAAGATACAACATTACAAAGTAATTGGGGTACAAGAAACTTTGTTTCTAGATAAAATTTATCTGGACAAGCCAACAGAGATGAGTTGGATAAATTATCCAACTTGTCTAATTTCCTCTGATGCCTCTGGGAATCCTAACCCTAAGAGATTGAATTTAAACTATACATAGTGCACTATATGATTGCAAAAAAAAAAAAAAAATACAAGGGTGACTCGAAAACACATAAAAAGGATAAAGAAATAAACCTACATTTATGTGTTATGAGTCAGGCATTTTGACTTCCCATCTGCATCTCTGCTACACTTGATCACTTTATTACCTGTAAGGATAAGTGGTTAAATGCACAGAGAATTGGCCTATGCCTCAAAATTTTCTCAGCATTTGGGACCATTGTTGTCATAGGCTGCTTGCTTTTTCAAAGCCGTTCACTTTGACGCTAATGGCATAATTGGAAATGCTTGTTTTTTTCTATATGTAGAACATGGATATTGTAATCTGGTCTAGAGGTCTACATATATACAATACTTTGAGTAGTTCTCAAATTGACTCCTAGCAACATCACCAGTGTATTATCTACCACCTTTGGAGAACCTACACTTTTTTGGCAGCAAAGGAATATCAAGCAGAGGTGGTTTATAGCTGATTCCTTTTATTTTTAAATTGCAGTGATGGATGCTTATCCTATATGACTGTCTATATCCAATGAAGCAAAAGTAACATTTTATCTTATCATTTACATTATTTTTCCTTTCCTCTTTCGTGTGTATGCTTTGTTGCTAAGGTATGCAGTGACCTTTGAACTGTTTACATTTCCATTTTAATTGTAAAGGTCACCTCCACACATGGTTTGGTAAAAAAAAAAAAAAAACCAAGGTCAACCAAAATCAATACTCTGAGGCAAAAGGAAATATTTTATGTACATATATTCCTCATTTTAATTAAACATGTTAATTCAGTCAATCTGAGGCTAATATCTGCTATAAAATTAATGTGTAGAAATGTTTGGCTATTAACCCCTTAACGCATTTGAACGTATATATACGTCCTGAAAAGCATGGTCCTTAAGGACCATGAGGACGTATATATATACGTCCTCCATTTACATGTAGTGTTGCGCTTATTAGCGCAACACTACATGCCTGCAGCTACATGCCCCCGCGCGCATACGATCACCGTGAATGTGATCGTATGCGCGTTAACACACATAGGCAGTGAAAGCTGATCACTGCCTATGTGTGTAAAGTGTTGCAATGATGCCTCGATGGAGGCATCATGCAACACCTTCTGTGCCCCCCTGGGCACGGTGTGTGCTGTATCGGAGGAGCATGCTCCTCCAATACAGCGTGCCCAGAGGAGAGCGACGGAAGAGAGAAAAAAAAAATCTCTTCCGTCGCTCTGAAAACGCTAGTTGACTGCCCCTACAGGCAGTTAGAAAGTATTACAGTTATAAATAGAAAATAAAATAAATAAATAAAATAAAATAAATAAATAAATGGAAAAAGCTAACCCTTGATCTACTAAGCCAAGATCTAGGGTTAGGGTCTTAAATAGGGTTATAAGTAAGGTTACAGGGGGGTTCGGGTGAGTACAAGGGTTAGATTAAGGGGTGGGGGTAGATTTAGGGTTAGGGTGAATTTAGAGTTGGGGTAAATTTAGGGTTGGGGTTAAAAGGTTACTGTAGAAGAAAATGGTTAGGAACAAAAAAACACTAATATTGTTTATTGCCCTATTAGTTGAAATAAAACATAGGCAAACATGGAAACATTGGTATTTCTAAACTCAGGACAAATAGTAGAAATATATAGACGGGGTCTTTTTTACCATTTGTAATTGTTTTAAAAAAAAAATAAGGTCAAAGTTAGAAGAAGTGTTTTTTATGGCATATTTTCATCATATTTTATATTTTTTTTAATAGTAAATTATATCATATGATGAAAATAATAGTATCAAATGAAAGCCCTATCCGTCCTTTAAAAAATTATATATAATTTGTGTGGGTGGACTGAACACAAAGAAAGAAATTCACAGTTCAGTAAACATATGACAAAAAAATGGAATTTTGGTCTTTAAGGTACATCAAATGCAGCATAGCACTCGGTCACTAAGGGGTTAAACATAAGACAGAGTACAATTATATAAGATATTTAAACTTAGCTCACAAACTTTATTTGTGTAACGCACCAAAGATGAACTAAAAATGTGTATTTCTAAAAAAAATGAGGTAATAAGACAATAATTACACTTTCATCTGTAATGTTCATTTACAATAACCGAAATTCTGGAAATATTTGGCAAATCCTCGAAATATTTGGCAAATCAATATGTAATCGTAACACATTAATGTTTTACTTCATATCTAAAGAAATACACTTCATTAACTTGTAAAAAAAAGAAAATGGAGCAACAATTCAGTGGTCAGTAAATGTTGTGTACATATTTGTGCTGCATCTTGCATACCAATCTCCTCAGAATAACAATATTATCAAAAGAAATGCAATGGTATGGGATTTATAAAAAAACACAAAACATTACTTTATCAAAATAACAGCTGCTTGCGGGGGCTAATCATGACAAGTGAATTAACAAGTAAACTGCAACTTGCAGTTGGCTTTTAGTGAGTAGATCCATTATTTTGACATTCCTTAATGTTGCCACCTTTTCTAAAAAAAATAATGTCTCCTTAGACTTAGACTTTAGACTCAAGCCAATTATTTAGCTGCCTATCAGTAAAATACCAGCTGGCTTATAGCGCTATCCTGATAGGATGTGAAATTGCACTATGTTATGGGCTGACTAGTTTTGCTGTAATATATGTTATATGCTGTTACAACAACTAATATAATGTTTGGAATGTGAATTTCAGAGATGGTGTAAGCGTGGTTAGCATTGATTTTCATCTTACTTCTCAATACTAATATAATTTAACAAAGTAGCTTGGGAATAAGAGACAGTAACAACCCCTAGTTAATGCCCTAACATTTCTCATTAGCGAAAAAACCAGTAATCAACAAGTCACTTTTAGGATGCTTCACCATTCTGTAAGTAACTCAGTAGATTTATTGTCTAAATTCCATGACATCCAATTATAGGACAATCAACAGAAGCCATCAACAGACATACTATATGTCAGAACACGCAAAGGCCTCTTTCACAGCTAGGACTCTGGGGAAACAATCTAACAGAAATACTATATATCACGACTAAGACTGCTACATAATGCAGTGGGAAGAATCAAATTAATAAAATTATATAATGAATGTAATATTGTACAGACCACTTTTTTTTAATAATAGTTCATCACTACTGTTCTACTTTAAATAATAATCTAATACCTGTTTTCATGTATTTGTGATTACATTAAAACACATCTAAGATTTTACTAAATAATTAATTACTCATTGCGATTGAAGCAACATCTGAGATCGACAAATAAGGAATTATTTATTATAATGAGCAGCTCTATGGATTATATAAAATAGTGGAAGTTTTTATTTATTTATTTGTTTCCCAAAATACCAATATCTTAGTGTGCTTACGTACACCCAGGGATAGGCAAAATATCTGTAGATAAGGTTAAAGGATCTTAAAATATACAGCTTAGAAGAAAGACGAGACAGAGGGGATTTTACAGAAACATTATAACACATAAAGGGAATCAACATAGTAAAGGAGGAGAGTATATTTAAAAAGAAAAGAAAAACAAGATGGCATAGTCTTAAATCAGGGCAACAACGTTTTAAAAGTAATATCAGATAGTATTACTTTACTGAGAGGGTAGTGGATGCATGGAATAACCTTCCAGCAGAAGGAGAAGAGATTAATACAATCCTTAAGGCTATTGCAGATATAGGATAAGGTCAGGGACTAATGGCTATTTGTCAGAGATCGGGCAGACTAAGTGGGCTTAATGGTTCATATCAGCTGACACATTCTATCTTTCTATGGTCAATGTTTCTATGTTACTTGGACACCAGTGTCTGTGGCAAGGTCTGCATAGGTCAATAGAATATCAATAAACTGTCCTTCACAAATTCCAGTAAATGTTCACTATGAGCGGTGTTGGTGCTTACCTCTGGCTATAGAAATCCTACCAGTGCACAGGGCTCCACTCCTTCTGTTGTGAGCTAAGCAAGAACAAAGCTGCTGGACATTCCACTCAGAATATCCTATTGAACATAGGCTAATAATATTCCAGAGACAATAAAAGATTCAGCACTCCAAGATATGTAATACAATCTTGTGCTTTTATTGTGTAAATAAAACTCCAATGAATAATGAGGATCGGGGCACACATGCAGTTATATTATCACAATAAATTCCCAAGATTCTTTTACAGATTTTGGAGTGCTGAATCCTATTTATTTTTTGACTATGTTTAAATGAAGTATCAATTTTAGAAACAGACTTTAGCTAGTCATTGTTATTTTAAAATCCAATTTTAATTCACATCATATACTTATAATGCTGACTTCTCACTGCCATATAAGTATGCACAACATATTATTGTATGAAACTTTTTAATGGTCTACAGACTGTGCGATCAGAACATCACTGCAATATTAAATACAACACAAGGCCAAGAGTATACCACATTTACATTTTTCCTTTATAAATTAATCATGAACGTATTGGACCAAATTATTTTATGGACTATTCGTGTCAGCATGTAAAAGCGTGTGAAGTTACCTCTGTCATTTTATACAGAATGTTAACTGTTAATGGTTTATTGGGCTATTACAAAAATTATATCGGGGATGCCGGGGGTGATTCACTAAAAGGTGAGTTGAGATGAACATATCATTTTACCCACTTAGCTATGTATTATGTGGGAATAAACCTGGTGACTTCCTCTTGTAAGAAAAATAGAGTTGGCCCTGCATAATGCAAAGATACATTCACACATTCTCCATGGTCAGATGAGCTCGTTTAGCAAGTGAAGTTCATCAAGTTTGCTCCTGTACAATATATAGAATGTTTATTTCCACCTGTAACTCACCTTTATGTGGATATTACCCAGTTTCTCTATTTGGGTGTTGCTTCTGAAAACATAGACACATATTCAGTTATTGAATATTGAATATGAAGCAAATGAATAATATGCCTGGGAAACATTGGCTGCTTTAGTGCAGCTGGAGTTGTGGACACTCCACAAGGTAGTAATTTCAGAGTATTGTACATTGGCTGTACCTTGAATATTTTCTTGTCCTTGGACACACATGTGAAATATACAGTATGCAAACATATGCAAATAAGCAAGCAGTTTTGCATTTTCTGATGTATAGGCTTCCATGATCTATTCTGTAAGCACTTTCACCTGCAACTGGTTGTACTATGGGCTTCTCTCCTTAATCCTGTGATAATGCCTTAAACATGGAAAGTTCAGCCACTATATGTCTTTAGATTTAATGGCCCTCATACTGAGCCCTGTTACTTTAAAATATCAGTGTTGGGTCCCCATTTTGGCTCCAACTTATATAGGGAAGTCTATGCTGGCAATGGATAGCTAAATTGTCCAGCATTTTGCCCCTGCGGATGGTTCTAAAATGTATGATCATTCAATGAAAGGACAATTATCATTAACAGCTTCAATGCTAAAGCTTTCCAAAATCCTGTTGCTTGCATTTGTTTGGGCTGGGTTGCCTGGCTTCGAGAGGACTGTCCAGGTGTTGGCCTTTACCTGACTTCATTCCGGAGGTATTCAAAAGTACAGTGTGGTAAGAACCAGTGTGGTTAAAACTAATTGAGTCCCACAGACTCCCAAAATAATAGGCGCACACTATTATTTTGGCACTATGTGCATGTGCACTGCGTTTATACATAACCCCCATTGTCTTTTTGTTATAAAAACTCTTCATCATAAATTGAGATTTCTACATTGACTATTTTTTGCAGTCAACTGGTATTAGAAAAAAAACAGTATCTGTCACAAACACCACAGCTCAGATGAAAGACGCAAGAGATCTTAGTAGCTGAAATATTTTTTAATGTAGCCCTGTTTTAAGAGAAAGATGCTGGATGTGCCTTGCATAATACCCCTTTTGGTCTAGCTATAAAAATACATCTTAACAGCCTGAAGCACAATGCAGTGTGCAGCATCTCAGAAAATAAATATCTTTTACACACAACTAAAGTTTACAACTGTTTAAAGCATGAGAACAGGATTGTAAGAAAGAAATTATTCAGTGAGAAATGTCAAAAGTATTAAAATTTTGCAACATATTCTGTTAAAGGCTTAAAGTGCAAAATCATAAATAATTCACAAAATAACCAGCTATAAATGGAATATTTATGACCAATTTTTCACTGAGATATATTCAGCCTGTTTTTCTATGATGCCAACATATATTTCTAAGAGAATTTATGTTCATTTTATGTATGCCTGACAATGACAAATGAAATGTTTATTTTGGCGTAGTGTGGATCGCATGTGAAGACAGCCAAGATGATTACAATTTAACTTCTAGAAGTCGCAAGCTGCGACTGGCCACTTCTATCATTGCAGATAAGCAATCAATAGAGCGCACCAGCTGTAGCTTCCCGATCATAATTAGTATGTGGGTCATGTTGAACTGTACATCAGAAGCAAGCTGTTCTATGGTTGGCTGATCAGATGGTTAGCAGGGGAATCCTAAATGTCAGCCGCACTCCTGTCTGCTTTTTGTGTTTGATTTCCTGCAGTGTCATAAAGGACATGTTATCTGCATCCAATGAAAACCAGACCATCCTGTTGAGAAAGACACATTTTATAAAAATAGTCTCCCAAGCACCCTTTTTTAGCATCCCGGATATCTGCTTGGAAATCAATGCATCTTGGGACTTAACTTGTGTCTGTGAAGAGACTAATGCATGATATGTCGATTTTAAAGTAAAATCAACACTTTGAATGCAAGTTTATGGACAAGATCAGAATGTTCAAAAGTGTAATTAAATAGAGTTAGGCAACAAATTGACACATTAGTAAATAACAACAAGCACACAGGAATGAAAAGAATTTTCATTAAAATACAGCTGAGACCATTTATTTTTTTAAATTAAACATTTTTTAACCCTTGCATCCTTGGAGGAACACAAATAAAGGTGAATGATGTGTTCATACATGGAGTGGCAAACAATATATATACATACATATTTATACTTGCTTTCAAAGAAAAACACTGTGTGCTGGAACAAACAATACTGAAAAAAACAATACTGAAAATCAGGTAGGTGCAGAATCCAATGGAGCTTATTTAAAAAATAAATGAAAAAAAAAAAAACACAGCCATAGTGTAATACAGTAAATGTGAAATAAAAAAATAAATAAAAGTAAATACATTCCCAAATGGGTGAAATAATAAGCATCTAAATAAAGCTCAAATATCTTCATAAAAGGCTTTAATATATCTATATAAAGACAAGAAAGACATAGGACAAGACTTTCAATGTAATGGATGACTCAGTATGACTTACAGGATCGGTGGTGGTAGTGGGCTGGTAATGCACCTTCTTATTTACTACAATAGTGCAACGGTTCCTTCCAAAAAGTTATTAAAATGAGCATTGATACTTCTGAAATATAATGATAAATTTAAACTCTGAAAAAAACTGAAACTATCATAGAGATAGAGATGAATTTTAAAAAGGGGTGTAAAAGTCCACATGGTATTTCTCATGAGGCAACCAACATGTGCACACTCTATCTATAGAGAGTTATGTGCACATTTGTGACACTGACATGTTCAAGATTCCAATCTACTGCACAAATTGTACACCAAAACAATTGTGTTCTTTTTGGATATTTTTTTTTTCAAACTGGTTAAATTTGTTGTTGTAGTAGTACAGGGTACTTGCACAGCAGGACAAAACATGGAAGTTGAAAAATAAAGTCTGTTTTATTTTACTTTACAGCCAGAGAAGCACAGACTCTTCACTTCAGAGACTCATAGCCTGGAAAACAACAAGCAGGAGGCTGTATAAATCACATGCATACGTGTTTCAAAGAAAACCCAGGTATCATCTTCTACCAACCTGGAGGCTTTTTCCCATGTCGGCCTCACGTTACATAAATGCAGCCCATTTTTAAACACACTTAATTGGTTTTCTGGAATCACCTGTGTGGCTGCTGCAACTGCACTGCTGGCAGAATGTTAAGGGGATGGGACACTTCATCGCGGCTGCATCCGTGCAGCTGCTTCACCGCTGTCTGTTCACCACGTGACAGCTCGTCGCGGGATTTTAGTATTAGGGTTTGGCTGGGCACTTGGGGGGGGGGGGGGATTCATTTATTAGGAGGGGTATTTTATTTTAACTTGTACGTTTGTAAGAGCTGACAGTTCAGCGCTGAACTGTCAGCTCTTACATAGCCGAGTCCGTGATGAAACGTCCGCGTTATTCTTCATTGCTGACAGTTCAGTGTTCTAACTGCCGAGCTGAACTGTCAGCGATAAAGCAGCGGCGCTGAACATTCCTAGACCCGAATGTTAAAGTGTTAACATCCAACCTTTTAATAGAACACTGTGACACAACCTTAAGCCACATACAATATGCACATGTATGCAGTGGTGTATCTTGATTTTGTGCTGCCCTAGGCAGACAAAATCCGGGCACCCCCCTACCCAAGCTGCACACCCACGTTACACACCTAAGACATGCCCCATCATTCAGACTCACATCAAGCTCACACTCCCATCACACTCAGTCACACACTCCTACTCCCATCACACTCAGTCACACACTCCTACTCCCATCACGCACACTCTGACTCCCATCACACTCAGTCACACACTCCTACTCCCATCACACACACTCTGACTCCCATCACACTCAGTCACACACACTGTCTCCCATCACACACACTCTGACTCCCATCACACTCAGTCTCCCATCACACACACTCTGACTCCCATCACACTCAGTCACACTCAGTCACACACACTGTCTCCCATCACACACACTCTGACTCCCATCACACTCAGTCACACACACACACACACAGTCTCCCATCAGCACTTACCTTTCCCTGGCAGGCAGGCAGCATGGTCCCTCCATGCTGCCTGTTCGGCTTCCCGGCGATTGTGCCGACAGGTCACGTGACCGGGCGCGCGTATGACGTCAGCGCGCCCGTCACGTGACTGTCGGCACTTCCGTGTCGGCACACTGCACGGGGAGCCGAACAGGCAGCACGGAGATTTCTCTGTGCTGCCTGTTCGGCTCCCCGTGCAGCCTGGCAGGCAGAGCGATGGTGAGGGGGGATCTTCCGATCCCCTCTCACCTCCGTCTCTGCCTGCAAGCGCGGTGGGGTTTTTTTTTTTTTTTTTTAAAGGGCCGGATTTTTTTTTTTTTACATTTTTTTTTTTTTTCCAGTGCTGGGGGGCGCTGCCGCCCCCCAAAATTTGCCGCCATAGGCATCCGCCTAGGATGCCTCGCGGTAAATACAGCACTGCATGTATGTAATTACTGAAAGTGTGTGTTCACATTTTTTTTTTTGCATTTGTAACAGATTGAAGATTTGCTCTTACAAAAAAGCTTTATTTAAAGGACAACAGTCATGAAAAAAGTTCTTAACTGACAGATTGCATCAAGAGTGGGCATTTTAAATAGAAATACCTTAATGACAGAATACAAATTAAATACTTTAATAAGCCCTATGCCTGTATTGCTTTATCACTTGGTTGATATGGTGTTCAGAATCTTGGTTCAGATGAAGAAAGATCTAACCCAAGATATCTGCTCCCTGATTGAGCAATAAACATAAAGATGGCTCAGTAAGGTGCTTTATTTATATTCTTTCATTAAAGAACAACTAAAGGGTTAAAAAAAAGTCCTCTTCTCAGAAATAAACCTGATGTGTATCTGCTTACATTCCAGTTTATCCACCTACTAGGGACGACTATTTTTTTCACTTGTGCTTCTATGTTAGAAAGAAGAAAAAGTTTAGTTGTCCTTTAACACATTTCTATTCAAAATGCCTACATATGATGCAATCTTTAAGTTAAATATAACTTGTTTTTTGCCAACAGTTGTCCTTTGATAATATAAAAAAGAATCATAACAATGTGCTTTGTATGCTTACTTGTGACTTTGTTTAGCTTACTTAGGACAACTTTGAGTTTACACAGTGAAATCCAATATGTTAAAAGTGATCTTCTGGAACAAAAGCTTCATAATCGATTTTTTCCTCCAGCTATAGTAAAGCACAAGCAAGATATTTCAACTGGAAAAAGAAGACTGACACTTGCCAGTAAAACAATACAAGTATGACCCACTTGCAGAAATAAGTAGAGAAAAAAAATCAAATGACGTTGATCCTGCTTTAGAAAGAAAAATAAATACTTTTCTGACTGGATAAAATTCATCTTCTCAGTAAAAAAAAAAAAATGCAGCTTCCTATAACAGGCATTGAATCTTCTTGTATGCTTGCCAAATATTTATCACTTTCTTGATACGTTTCAAGGTAAAAGATTAGATACTCATAAGATTTTCAAGTGCCATCTTATTCCCAAGGGCTCCATTTGAAAGGAAATTGCATTTTCAAAATGGCAGTCAACCAGTGTTTAGCACTCAGTCAGAAACTATGTGGTATTTTTTTTCAAGTAGAAAACAATCTGATATATTGTGCTACATGTGCAAAATGAGTTAAGCTTTGGACATTATTAAATGAAAGATGTTATGGTTAAATCTCACATTTCTCATCCATTCCTTATATACTGTGGAAATAATTGTAGGATTTAAAACATTGCACAGGAACCTGTAACATAATCATCCATGCTTGGAAACTAGTCCCTCATCTGTAGTCTAGTCCCCAAACTCAATTTGATGCAAAATGATGATTACTGCATTTATAGTGCACAAGCTTTTTTTCCAGTGTAATTTGATGCAGGAATTCTGCATAAATCACATTTTTTATATTTGACTCAAGCCCTCCCCAGTGATTATGCTGCATGTTTACTGCAGGTGTGGCAGCTCTGATTATATAGACACTGAGGATATAAAGTTTTGTTTCATTTAGTCACTTCCTATGATCCTCAAATTGAATACATTGTGTGTACTGAGTGACCCTGCTCTTGTACGCAGTAATATCTCTTATTCATTTGAATTAAATTATCCTCATCGGTTCCTGCAGCAAAAAAAGGAAATATCTTTTACTCTGCTAGTGTGGGCAGTCCTGGTTTCTTGCAAACTGTTGTAATTTCACGGTTTTCGCATATTGTAAGCAATGCAGAATATAAAACATGCATTTTAAAGTACCTTGAAAGCACATTAATATGCCTTAATATCTGGAAGATGCATTTTGGGCAGTAGACAGTCCCTTTAAAGAGATATTAAATCCTACACAAGGTAGGACCTCCACATGCTTTAGGTCTGTCTTTTCTATATTGTCTCTCCCACTGTGCTTCCGTCTAACCTGTGTGTTTGTCTATCTATCTGTTTAATATGCCTCTCCTCACTTGTATGTGTGTGTCTCTGTCTGTCCAATATGCCACTTTTACAGGACTGGTTGAAATTCGGAACAACGGAATGGCATATAATTACTGCTGTTTTAAACAGTGCCAACACTGTTTTTCACCCTCTATTGCAATTAATTGTCTTCCACCTTCTCCAGGGGTTTGTTTGTCAGTTTGTGGGAGTGATTTTAAAGGTTAAAAAGCTGACATAAGAAGTTAAAGCATTACAAATATGCCCACTTTTTCCCAATTATTAACATGCTTGTCATGCTCAGCCAGTCACAGCTTTGTAGAGCAATTTGCAGGTCTTTACACAAAAAGTGCTCTGCATGAAAACTCCTATAATGCTCAGCCTAAAAAAAATGTCCCTTTTTCCCAATAATTCACATGTTCATAGTGTTCAGCCAGTCACAGTCCTGCAGAACACAGAACAGTTTTTTTTACACAAGATGTACTGTGGATGAAAACTCCTATCATGGTCAGCAATAGTCTAATTAAATAAGTATCCTTACTTAAAATATTTTACATTATCATCATGTTCAGCCTGTCACAGTCCTGCAGAACACAGTGAATGTTTTTGTTACACATAATGTTCTCTGGATGAAAACTCTTATCATGCTTAGCCATAGTCTAACTAAATATGGAACTTGTCAAAATATTTCACATGCTCATTATTCTGTCAGTCCCAGACCTGCAGAACATAGTGCAGGTTTTTATAAAATGTGCTCTTCCTGAAAACTCCCATCATGTTTATAGTCTAACTAAATAACCTTCACCTCGGCAGCCAGTGTGCCCCCCCCCCCCCCCCCCCCCACACACACACACTAACACACTCCACCACTTAATGTGTGTGTGTGGGGGGGGGGGGGGGGGGACAGGATCTGTGACTCAGGGCTGGAGCTGAGATTCAGTAACCCACCCCCAATGACACTGGTTATAACTATTAACATCTTTAATACATAGAATGTTAGGTAGTCAGTTTAAACTGCTAGTTATATGAATATCTTCATTTAGAGAGGTTTATTTTAATTCAAGCATAGATAACTATTAGCATTAATGATAATTTCTTATATCTTAGCATGTCTTCATGCAGTGGAGGAATTTAGTGCTCCTTAGGATATTCCAGTACATGTCAGGTAAGCAAACAATTTTCTACTGGTATTTAAAATAATCACATCATTTAAGGATTGATGTTATTCTCTTGTTTTATTGTTAAGACCGCACATGTGATTAAATAAAAAGAAAACCCTTAACGAAAGTTGATTAGCTGTAGAATATGTGCATTATGCTTAGAAAACTCATCTAATACAGGATGCAGAATTCAAAAATAAATCATGACAATAATTCAGGGATGCATTTAGACCACTTGTTGCATCTACCTTTTGTGGCATTTGCTCATGAAACATGACGTTTTGGAGTGCTGAATCCTGCTGTCCTACTGAACTTTATCCAAAAAGTAGGACAGAGGTATAGCTCAGTGGGACAGGCCAACCTAAATCATAAATGTTTAGTGCAAAGCAGGATATTTGGGGGGGCTGGTAAACAGCTATGTTGTACTTCTAGACAGGCATTGTAAAGGAAGAGTCTTAGATAACGGGTAGGCACCAACATTCTCCAAAATGGACATTTACTGCACGGACAGTTCAGTGATGTTCTATGAACCTTCTGAGGACTTCCAATGAACAGTGCTGTCTTTGTACGGACACCATGCCCTTCCTTGTGCAAGATACCTGGAATAACCTCCCATCAAGGCTAACAATGCATAGAAATGAAACAGATGTATGAAAACGAAAATAAATAAATAGACGAGCTGAATGGGCTAATTGAGTCCTAACAAGTGTCACAAATAGAATGTTTCAATGCTCATATTCACCAATCTGTTATTGTAAATAACTTACAATGTAATGTTACAGGGGGAGGAAAGTTGGATATTGAGAAATAGTACACATTTGTAAGCTATTTATTTTATTTTTTTTGACCTTCAAACCTTCACTTGATATTACAGTGAGAATTTTTCTGTTTCTAAAATAGTATTCAATACTAATGGGAAAGCAAATCCTCGCTGGCTTATAACAGGTCAGTTTTTTTCATGACTGTTATCGACGGCTAGCGAAGTCGAGGTTTCAGCATGTAATTTGTTGTAAGAAAAGGGCAGGAACTAAGGTCATTACTGCAATCATACACCCTGTGAAGGTGTAAAGAAATAAAAACACTGCTTGTTTTACTTGGGTATGTTTTATCCACTGTGCTGCTTAAACAGACTCTGTCACCTAAATGTTGTTTGTTCTGTGAGTGTAAAGAATATAAAATGGTACATATATATATATATATACATAATTGCAAAAAATATCATAAATTGAACCCAAATTATATTCACCCAAATATTTTTTTGACTGTAAAAAATATTGAAAATGATCTATTCATCAAAATTGCAGGTAAACTAAATTAGGAGAAAAATGTGTTCTAAATGTGACTGTGGAGTCTCTTGCATATTACATCACCTGTGGCTTGATATGCAAATGATCTGGTTTTCAGTGGGAAATTTGCATATCAAGATACAGGTGATGTCATAAGCAGGAGACTCCTCAGTCCCATTTAAAACACTTTACGCTCCTAATTTAGGCATATCTTAGCAATTTTGCTAACACAATGTATAGATCATTCTCAATCATTTTTATTCTCTACATTCACAGTAAAAAAAAATGTTTAGGTGATACAGTCCCTTTAAGAGAAACGTGTTTTAAATGCGTCTGTGGTGTCTCTTTTTTTATGATAGATGTATTGCTCTTAAATTATGCATTTACATACACTTCTGCTAAAACTTCTGCTAAGAAAAATGCTAAATATTTTTCTAGAATTATTTTTTTTGTCTCTGTATTTACAGTATAAGCAATTGGCATAAGCATTAGAAGGTGGAATCATTTTAAGTGAGATATCCTGGTGCGTGTTCATCTACATTCGAGTAGTGGATACAGAACAGCATTATGCTATGCAAGTTACATTTACAAGACAAATAGAAATACAGTACACATTTTCCCCTAGTGTTTATGATGTGGGTCTTCCTTGTGGGCATGTTATTCTTTCCTTTTCTCTTTTTTCCCCTCATTGTGTGAAAATCAATTCAAAGAATTGCCTTTTGATTTATTTCTGGGTCACAAAAGAAACTCATCAGCACACTCAGCAAAACCTGGAGGCATTAAATAAACAAAGGTTTCTTTTATTCAAAGAGATTGCATTCTTGTCACACCACAGAAAACAAGAACCAAATCAAACTTGAAATTTGCATGCAAGATTAACGCACCAATCTTTTCTTACAGAGAGAGAGAGAGAAAAAACATTGAAAATCCCTGTAGCCCTCCACAGTCGCAAGGTTACTTGACAGTCTTGTTTATGAAAACAGTAACATGCCAATCTCTTAAACTAGAAAGAAAATAGTGTATTTTAAAAGTCTGCAAGATTCAGTACAATTCAATGTTATTCAAAAAAATAAAGTTGGTATAAAACATTTTGGGTTTTTTATCAGTCATAAGATATTTTTTTTCAGTTGAACAGTGAAGAGCATTGACAGCCGAGTGTCAAGTAAGCAATGTTTAAATTAAGATAACCACTTTTTCACTCTTGCAAATATTGTCAGACATTTAATCACTAATGGGTACCAGAGGATTCACTCAAGTTGCAGGAAATAGGTTCCTAACATGAGCTGTTGCCTTTAGCAGCCATACAGTAAAACCTTTCTTGATAAGAAAAATCAAAAGACCACATGAAAACCCAAACAAACAATACACCCAATAGTGCTAAATAGAAGAGCACTCACTGGAAAACTGCAGTGGGAAATTTACAGCAGTGTATCATACCTCCCAAGTGTCTTATTTTGCACCCCTGCCCCTCCTTCCTAGTCTAATGTCCCTCTTTTAGGGGTGCTCATAATTTATTGTTTGTATAACTGAATCACAAAGCTCCAGAGCAATACATTTCCCAAATAATTGCAGTTAATATGTTTCTAATATTAATTTGTTTCAATAAAATAATGTATTCTTATTCTAAATGACTTATCAAATTACATAAGTAGTTCCCAATTGGCCATGAAGTCACTGAAAAAGTTCTGTCACACCATCAGCCACTCCCACAAAAATAAAAGTGTCCCTCTTTGGCCAATTTGTAAAGTTAGGAGGTATGGTGTATGCCTGTGCATTAATAAGTATAGAGATAAAATAAAAACGAATACATAAAAATATACAGTGCAGTATGTCTGCATCAATAAGTAAAGAGTGTTAGGAGTGGTAGTAGTCACAAGGATAGCTCAACATGTAGGTGTTGCAGCATATGCTCAGTGCATGCATGTAGCAAATATCAGGTTGAGGTCCAGCCAATAAAATAAGTTATTTGGTTATATACATCAAACTGGAGGATGGAACTTGGGAGGTTATGTCAGCTCTACCACGCATGCACGGTAGCACTGTCACTGAGAATGTCAGTGCCCCTGTGTCTTAGACAACCAGAGAATAAAATCGGGTCCACATCCGAATCCTGCTATCACACTGATCTTTACATCTGAGATAGAGCTTGATGGGTCAATGTGACAATACAAAAAGCCAACCAAATTACTCAGCTGCAATAGACTGCACTAACAGAGCGGTCAGCAAGTAAAATGCTCAATTAATGATGGAACAGCAAATCCAATAAATGCAACTCTAGTGGTTAAATCCCCCTCGATGAATAAAAATACACAGATAGTGTTTAAAAATGATATACCGTATTTATCGGCGTATAACACGCACTTTTTCTCCCTGAAAATAGGGAGAAAATAGTGTGTGCGTGTTATACGCCGAAAAAAAAATAATCTACAACTTACCTCGTTCCTGCTCTGTCCCCCGGTGCTCTGAAGCTGCGTGGCTGTGAGGGAAGCGTTGTGAGCTCCCCTCCAGCCGCGCGGTCAATAAAGTGTGTTTTTTTTAAAACAAACTTTATTGACCGCGCGGCTGAAGGGAAGCTCACAACGCTTCCCTCACAGCCACGCAGCTTCAGAGCACCGGGGGACAGAGCAGGAACGAGGTAAGTACTGGGGTCTGGGGAAGGGGGGGGGAGGAGGGTGGCATAACGAGCATACTAAGGGGCAATATCCTGGCATATTGGGGGCATATTAAATGGCATATTGGGGGCAATATCCTGCATATTAAATGGCATATTGGGGCAATATCTGGCATATTAAAATGGCATATTGGGGGCAATATCCTGCATATTAAATGGCATATTGGGGCAATATCTGGCATATTAAAATGGCATATTGGGGGCAATATCCTGCATATTGGGGGCATATTAAATGGCATATTGGGGGCAATATCCTGGCATAATAAATGGCATATTGGGGGCAATATCCTGCATATTAAATGGCATATTGGGGAAATATCTGGCATATTAAAATGGCATATTGGGGGCAATATCCTGCATATTAAATGGCATATTGGGGGCAATATCCTGCATATTAAATGGCATATTGGGGGCAATATCTGGCATATTAAAATGGCATATATGGGGCAATATCCTGCATATTAAATGGCATATTGGGGGCAATATCCTGCATATTAAATGGCATATTGGGGGCAATATCCTGGCATATTAAAATGGCATATTGGGCTTCAAAGTTCTTAATTTAAGTTCTTAAGTTTTTTTTCCTGAAATTTCCTTCTTAAAATTAGGTGCGTGTTATACGACGGCGCGTGTTATACGCCGATAAATACGGTAAGTAATAACACACAGTCTTATTAAAGTCTTCTAGAAGCCCTTTTTAAACCCTGTGCTGTATAAGCTATTATAAGCAACCTGAAGGGAACAAGTAGAAAAAAGACATAGTGCAGACTTTATCAAATGTAAGCCAACACACAGAAGGTAATGAAACAACAAGCACCTCATGAGTGGGATCAGAAGCTGTGCTGGGAAAAAGTTGATAATGAACTCCCGCTTGAAACTAGTCTAAAATCGAATTAAAAAACTCGCCAGCTGGTGGGAACATATGGTGTATAATGGCAGCTCTGTTCTGACAGGACACAGCTCAGCAGTTAGTCTGTAGTCACACATGGCAGGCTTTATTGTGTATCCCCCACTTTTGTGGACAATACCATAAGTTACATTATATCAGTTCAATAGGACAATGGTACATCCTCCCATTACTATGTAAACTGATCATCTTCCCTAATTTTATATATCCTGTCTAGTTTAGAGTTCATCAGAATGACTGAGAAGTTTGGATCATTGGACAGTATGGTCCCCCATGGCTAGATTTATGAAAACAGAAAGCTACAGCGATATGTTGAATGATTAAAGATGTTTTATGTTACATTCAAATATTTATTCCTATGAATTAGATTTACATTTCACTGGTGGATATTCCTTTGGTATATTACTTAAACCTATAATGTTAAATTAACAGAAATTATAAGCTGCTGATTATATGATTATAAATCTATAAGAGAACATGTGCTCTGGTGTGTTAAATATAGCATGCACTCCCCAGATCAGAATGTTTCTTTATACACATTTTTAATGGAACAGTGAGAATTGTTCTGTATTAGAGACTCAGTTAGCTTTGTTTAAACTTAGAATAACTTGTTTGTTTGTTTTTCACTCTTGCAAAAAAAACAAACTGGCAGATATTCAATCATCACTGGGCAGCAAACAAACTCACGTAGGTCAAGGTTGTTGCTGGAAATAGATTCCCAAACTTTTTGTTTAGAAAAGTTGTAGATGGATGAACTGAGGTTACATTTAACAGCTTCACAGCAAATCATTTGAAGGTGTTTGACGCAGCTACTAATAGAGCCTTTTTCTAGCGAGGAAAAAAACCATATGGGCCTAGAGGGCTAGAAACCTCTGAGGAAAATTGAGGCAAAAAACTTAGTTCAGTTCTGTTTCATTGAAAGATTGCATCAAGTGAAGGCATTTTCAATAAAACTGCTTTAATTAAAGAATAACTACTTTATTGAGCCATCTTTGCTCTTTATAGCTCTATCAAGGTGCAGCCATCTTGGGTCAGTTGAGTAAGATACTCATTCATCTGACCCAAGAATCTGAAAAACATGTTGGCTACCTACACTTTATGCAATCTTTCGATGAAACAGAACTTCTTCTATTTTGTGACACTTGTCCTTTAAATGTAATGGAGCAGCCCAAATAATTAATCCTTTGAGTGCTACAGCTAACCACCCCAATTAGTATACAAAGGTAGCATGGAATCACAGCTATGCAAAGTCCTTTGCAAGTTTTCAGTTGATATGATACATCCTAGCAAAGGTTAATAATATTTCTACATTAAACTGACTTATTGCATTAAGGAAGGATTTGAAGCAGATGAAAATAAAAATGACATACAACAGATGCATGAATATCAGGAATTATTGGTTATTTACTGAACAATCACTGATTGTAGGAATTAGAAAGTAGAGATTAAAAAAGGAAAGATTTTTTAAAATTTGAACCCCACAGGAAATAAATCTCAGTTTGCTGCTCTAACATCAAATGGCTTGATGTGGTTACATAATAGGGTCTCTGTTTTCTACATGGGTCATGGTTATTGCCAGGGGCTTGTGTTGTGTTGAATGTCAATAATAAGGATAGAGAAATTCATTACACTATGTTCTCTATGCTCATTGTGTAACGTTCTATGTTATAAACTAACCTGTACTTTGAGTTGACCCTTAGGTATAAGAAATCAAAAGGCAATTCTTTGAATTGATATTCACACAAAGAGGGAAACAAAGAATAACATGCCCACACTGACGACCCATGTCATAGGCACTAGGGGAAAACATGCACTGTTTTTGTATTTGTATTGTAAATATAACTTGTATGATGCTGTTCTGTATCCAACACTCAAATGTAGATAAACCTGCATTACAATTCTTCACTTAAAGTGATTCTGTCACTTAATGATTGTTTATACTGTAAATCTAGGTGGGAAAAAAAGATTTGTTTATTGTTTTAAGAAATACAGATAAAAGCATAACTTGAGAGATATGTGTTTAAAATGTGTTGTCTCCTGTTTATGACATCGTCTTTTGACTTGATATGCAAATTACACATGTCCCATTAATAGAAACTCATCTGCATATCAAGCCACAGGTGATGTCATCACCAAGAGACACCACAGACACCTGTAAAACACGTGTCTCTTAATTCATGCATTGATTGCAATTCTGCTAGAACATTTTTTTAAATATATATTTATTGGCATTGTACCAAAAATACAAAGCGCATTAGCATAGGCATTAATACAACAATTGCTGTTTTTGAGGGGTTTTTTGGTAGGTAAACTGTAGTATACAAACAGGAAAAGTATATAAACAGACACACAATTTACACATCAATAGTTATACCTTAATAGTATAAGGAAAAGAAAAAAGTGAAAGACCGTAAATCAGGTAGCTAGATTATTAAAGCTTAGGAGCCATGTAAGGGTTGATGTGTGTTAGACGAGATTCAATAAAACCTACAAACTACAAACTGAGAGTAGTAAGGCTCGTTTGCAAATATCAACCTAAACAACTTATGGTTAGGGACCAGAAAACGATACGAGAACCACTGAGAAAGAAACTGCCTATAAATCAGTAGGTAACGACTGTTATGAGTACGTTAAATAATGTTGGGTCTCGTGTAGAGGACTGAGGTACTGGACCATGGGGAATGGATATAAACAAAGATACATATTTGTGAAGGTCTGCGTAGATTAAGGTGTAATACGCCTAAGAGTGTTCTCTCAGACCAGTTTAAATGAACTTCCATTAGATAACAAATACATTGTTGGGACCTCATTAGATTCACAGATAATAAAAAAACCAAGCCAGTAACCAATTTTCACATTAGCTCATTCAGAAATGGAAGATATTACAGGGGTAATAGAAAGAGGAAAGGAATAAGAGTAGTATGAAAGTTGGAGACAGAATGTAGGTAATGGAGTAAGGGAAGGAACTGGGAAAAGGATGTCTCAAGGGAGAAAGCATCTGCAGCTTCAGAAGACGGCTGTTAAAAAAAAAAAAGTCCGAACACCACTCAAGGTGGGAACATTTTTACACATCCATTACGGAATGGCAAAGATGGTCCAGGGGGGATTGGTCCAGTAAACAGAGTATCCAGATAGACATCGTGCCAGGGAGCTCCAAGCTCCATATGTCCTGGATCGCCCAAGTTGTCCTGTGTAGTTGGAATAGGAGTAATGTCTACATCTCTCAGGAAAGTTAAGGAAGTTATGTCACCTGGATCCACAATAGAAAGTTGCTTGTTAATGAGGTTGGAAGGACCCAGCGGTATCTCACACAGTGGATGCGTAAGTGAGTTGTGAAGGTCAAAATTGATTTTCCGGCAGCACATTCTCATTAAGTTGGAGTAGGTCCTCACCATAGGATATGTTCTGTAGATTCCGGTGGTTTTAACAAAATGGTTATTTTATCAGCCACAGTGGGGAGTCGGATAACGATATCCTGGTGCACGTCTCGTGGGGCTCTTACAGCTTTGTGGACTCTAAAATAATAAACAATGATCTGATCTTAAGCTTTCAGTTGAAATAGAAGGCCCTGCAGCTAAGAGCAGAGTGGAGGGGCCTGACCATCTCTGGCACTCTGATAAAGCCTCGGCATTTGTTGCATCAGTGAACTTATCTGTCGGTCATATTCTAGGCAAGCTTGTTTTATGCTCTCCATATCTGTTTCCAGCGTGTTAACTTTCGTTTGTAATGCAGTGACTTCAATACGGATTCCTGCCAACTCTTCCTTCACCATTTTCTGGAGGACTTGAAAGAGTCTCCCCAGGTCACCCCTTGTCATCGGGGCTTTGTTCAAGTAGTGAGCTGAGGCATCCATTGTAACTAGTTTACCCTGAGTAGAAACCGAGACTCCAATGAGTCTGTGAGGTCCTGTTTGCATGCAGCTACCATCACAGTAGGCTTCTGCAGCCTTACACGTAAGGAACCAATATCCCTGCTCGTAGAGATATGTACTGGGTCTTTTTTGGGTCTCCGTTGTCCCATCTCGGTAACACTCTGGACATGTAAGGATTTGGCCGGTGTGGCCTTCAGTTATCGCTTGTTGCGCACTAGTCATGCAGGGAGCCCAGGGAACACATGTCAGATGCAAGCTCCGCCCCATGCTAGAACATTTTTTTATAGTTGTTTTATACTACATTCATAGTATAAATATTGTTTAGGTAATGAGGGTCCCTTTAATGGTATTAATTTTATTAGCCTCGGAAGGATGAATGGCTAAATTGACTCTTCCAAGAATTGAACCTCCTCTGGCAATAAAATGGGTACTCGCATAAAAAAAAACTGGTTAAGTAGCTTCTTTAATAATAATTTAAAAAATAGAAAAAATACCATTAAAAAAAAAAAATCTTTATATTTCCTATCCCAGGAGGTTGTAATACTTAGTTGATGACTATCCTACTGTATATCTTTAAGATTTTTTTTTATACTCTTTCAGTTCACCTCGTTGACCTTTGCACTTAGTACACAACTTATGTTTAGCCATTATAGCTAATATACAGAAAAATATGCTAACAGATAAGGGCCCATTTACCTAGCTGGTCTTTCCATGACCCATCTAAACAACAAAATACTTTTTACCATATAGGCTCCGTGTTCCCAATATACTGGAATCTCCATTAACAAAAGTGATAAGACAGGAGGTGAGAAAACAAAACTGAACAGATTTAAGCATGAAAACTGTGATAAACATTACATTTAAACCCTGCTACTTAAGGGTTGAAGGCTATTAATCACAGGCCTAATAGTGTTACCTGCCACATATATCATTGCCAGTTTGTTTTAAACCACTTTCACCTTGAGCATATTATATTTTTCTGCGCACGTAACTTCAAAGCTACAGTTCGTAAAATATTCTCCAAAAAACAAAGTAATTCGTGTGAGTGACATTATAACATGAACTTGCCAAATATTGAAATGAATTTATTCTTAAAAGCACTTTTGATTATAAAACCTGTTATTTTGTTTTCTTTCCAGTTGTCATTTCAAATACTAAAAAAAAACAAAACCCTCTCCTACAGGGCTGTTCAGAATCATAAGGTTACTTCAGCAAAGTATTTATAAAAGGCGAAAATGCATATTTTGTATTACATGCCGTTTCTTGTGATTTCAAGGAGAGCGGTAATGACAGTTATTTTAAAGGTTGTAAAAAAAAAAAAGGACACATAATATTAGAGAAATGTTACATAAAGAAAAGTAAATAATTACTATCTGCTGAAAAGACTTACCATTAAAAGGAACATTTCCGTGCTTAGTGTAGAGTCTGGCAGAAAAACGGAATATTGCTGATAAAACACATAACACTATTTTACATGTAAAATGTGTTAAACGGCATGCTGAGCTTCCTCTGCCTGGACAGAGAATGAGAAAGATGTTGCATCCATTAAGAAATTATCATTATTTAAATCAATAGGGGTTATGGAAATAGCCTTTCATGCTTTCTTTTAACATCTTGGTGTCATGCCGTGACACCATTGTCTATGCCTAAATGGCATGTCAAAGCCTGGGCGGCATACGATCGCTATGATTCATAATCATCGTATGCCCCAGAAAGTGCTCTGACCAAGCTCCTGGATGTCTGCACCGTTTTGAGGCAGAGTCTTCTTCCGGGAGGCGGGAGCTGGCAGGTGCTATTGGTCACAGAGCAGGAATGTATATTTACTTCCTCATGGTCTTCAAGGACCATTCTAGTGAAGACGTATATATATATAAAAAAAGAAGACAATCCGTTGTGCTAAAAAGACATTTTTTTTTCTACAGAACCAACTATATTTTCATATTTTTCATTCATGTTTAGTAAAACTTCTCTTTTAATTAAGTATATCTACAAAAAAAAAAAAAAAATATCTGCACATTAAAAAGGTAGCAAAAGGTTCATTAACACCTCATATTTAAGGAAACTTTATATACGCATAGTGCTGGAGTTGTTGTTCAATATGAAATCACAGAATCTCTTATAATGGTAATTCCACCTATCTTAATTTGTTTTGTACATGTTTCTAGTTTATGTGAAATGCACTTAATTTTACTTCCCCTGTAATTTCATGTTAAAAATAATTAAACAGTGTCCTCTGAGTTCGGCGACATAACTGAAGGTGAGTACACAGGAGGCATGCTTTCTCCATCACCAACAGTTTCCACGTCCCCCTTCAAAAAAGTGCTGTTATTAGCCTTTATGGTAGAATTCACCTGTCTGTTGACTTGAGCTGTTTCAGGTACATGCAAAGCAGAGGAGAATGGTTTCAGACTGCTTGGTACACTGTGATGTAACATAAGGAGGGCAGCTTGGGAAGATAGGCCACACTGTTGTTGTAGCAACATAAATAACTGTATTACATACGGTTTTTAGGAGATAGAGTTGAGGAATATTCTTAACTTAATTTAAGCTTATATAAAGCTTTCCCTTTTGCTCCCTTACATCAGTTTACTTGCATAATTAATGTTTTGAAATTTCATATATTGGAAAAGTTATTATTCTTAAATTATTCCATATTGGTTAATTGCCCTACAGTGGTCAATTTTTTTTACAAAAGCAAATTATATTTTAATTCTAAAACAGTTTCAGATACAAAGGCTATTCCTGCCTGCAGTAATAGTACCCTACACAGACCTAATCATACAATAATTATAAATGTGTAGGAATCCAGCACTTTAATTAAATGACGTGTAGGGATTTGTTAAATTTTATGTTCAGTTTTAATAATGAAGTAACTCATTTTCTTTTTCACTGAATATGTTTGTTTTTTTTCAAAAAGCCCACATTTTCTAAAACAATAATATAAAGGACAGTCATTTAAATGGAAAATTAGAAATCAAAAAGCAGACAAACTCTCCCTTTTTTCCGTTTTCACCATCCAACACTTTTTACATAGGGTAAGAATGAACTATGTAAAACAGATAACTGTGCTAAGTAGGTTTTCTGATACAAGCAGAAACACTTATGTGAAATGTAAACCTCAAAGGTGACTGCACAATCTATAATGACAATGATCAAATATATTTATATTTTGTGATTGGTACAAAATATTTATTAATACATGTAAAACAGATAGTGCTCCATGTTATTAATACTTTTAATTATTCATATCCAAATGGAGTTCAACTCAAAATAGATCAGTCTGCTCAAAATGATAGCCCAGGGTCGGTTAATAAACCTTGAACCATCTCAACACACAGCGTTGTTTCTTCCAATGAATAGCACTGGTCCAAACCAGAAAATAAGAGAGATCGATAGCGTAGTAGTTTTTTCTTTTTTTGACGCCTTCTGTTTATTAGAATAAATATTAAAAAAAAGACATTTCCCTGAGGACCACGAGGAAGTCTCATGACATGAAATACATTGTGCATGTTGATTGGACGGCAGAGGGGGGCATTTCCGGAAAACATTTACAGCTGACTCTGTGACTATGCTAACTACAGGGAGGACTCTGACAGTCACTGTTTTAGCCTAACAGGATGAAGTACCACTTCCAGTCACACAAGTCACCTGCTGCTGTTGTTTAAAACATTTTTTGCAGTGTTTTAATGTAAACCTAACCAAATCGGGGGCCAATAAATATTTTTCTATTTTGTGGTACATTATGGTCTGCTTCTCCCATCCCTTCCACAGTACATCCTGACTATTTGAATAAGAATTTTATGTGTTGGAGAATGTGTGTCCATCCCACCAGCTATCTTTGCAACAGATGCCCATAATTTAAAGCTGCCCCTTGGCGTATGGTGGGAATTATAGTCCCATGACACGAATTAATGAGAGCCAATATAAGGGTTCTAGTCTGAGTTCATTCCCATGGGGGTCTGGATAAATACTTACAATTTTTTATACAGATATATACATTGCTTGTATGTATTTATGTCTTTTTCATGTGCCAGAGATTTACGTCTTTTCCATCTCATTGGGATAAATATCCATTTTTTATTGCGCAACACTTCTTTGTTTGATTTATGTCTATAGGGTTTTTTTGGGTGATAACCCTAGTGTCTGCAGCATCTCACTATTTATTATTATCCCCTTTATTTTACTGTATTTGATATTTTATGACTACATTTAATAAGCGCCTTTTTTCTACAAACCTTTTTTATTCTCTTTTGTGTTTTGTATGTTTTATGCCAATGTATGTGAAAACTATGTTCTTCAATTATAATATTCCGTCATTGTTTATAATTGATAGTTACTTTTGTTTAATATGTTTTACATTGTTTTGATTGGCTATGGCAAAGCCACAAGTATAGCAGTAGGGACTATACAAGTGGCACTAAGATCCGTCCGTTTCATGCACCGTGGAAAAATCCTAAGCTTAAGGACGTAACGCGTGGTGTTTTTTTCTACTCCAGTGTACACAGCAACAGTCTCCAGCATTCGCATTTTGTGGAGGACAGCCACTTTCTACACTGCCGGACGCAATTCAGCATGTGCGTATAGTGAGTTTACCTTGATGACACCACCAGAAAACAGGATTCTTTAATCCACTCCTGTAGTAAAATAACTGCAAAAAGAGTATAAAGAAGTTTATTGTATATGCATACAGACACAAACATTTAATCCTGAAGTTGTCTGCCGGGGCAGTACCAGATGAAGTTTTTATCAACTACAACCTAGCCTTCGTCTGCTCTAAACAATATGCATATCTACTAAACTTGCCCTTGCACTCCAGCCACCTTTGTAAGATCAAACCTCATTCATGGCAGTTTCAGTACTTCAAAATAAAATTTAGCAGCATTTTTTATCTTTAAATACTTCTTTTCCTACTTTCTGCTAATGAGTGTCCTAGCGGATATCTCTCCGTGTGAAAGCCACATTTTTATACAGACACACAGAAAAACAAGTATCCACAGAGGTTATTTAAGACGTGGAAAAATACAAATGTAACCCTTCCTGGATCTGGGATTATTTACTATTTACTATACTTATCCCCCCAAAACAGAAAATCTTCAACATTCCACATAATTGTGTGTATTCTATCTCTAACCACATGGTCTTGTTTGAGTAAAATTGAGGAAGCCAAAAATGGATCACTCATATGAGCCTTATGCAGATTATATGTATCGGGACAGGAAACACCAGTGTTTATATAATTATTTTTAAGGCTGTTTTAAGCAATTCTGGGTTTATTACTTCACCATATTTAGGCAGATGTTACTTTTTGTTGCAGAGTAAAAGTATGAACTCTAATGGGGATAGTTCTGTATGGATACTTTAACTTTGGGACAGTGTTTTGTTGAGATTTATGCTATAGTTAGAAAATTTACTATATTCTTTAATTATATTAAGAACAGTAGGAAATGAATGTGCTGGGTCTGTTGGGGTTAGAAGCAAATCATGGTAGGATTGAGGGTAATTATATGAATTTGAGAGCTTATTGTAATACCTTGACCTTGGCTGTTTTCCAAATTAATGTGGCCAATGGTTCTATGGTCATTATATACAAGAAAGTGGCTAAATTATCTCTAAAAAAAAATAATAAGTAATATATCCAATTTGTGAATCCAGTTTGCAATCCAGGAACTGGGCTCTTGTCAAACACAGGTTTATACAAGTGTAGGATTACTAGACATTAGAAAATATGCATAATCTCGATCAGAGGGATGATGAACACTCCAGCACTTTATTTAAAAACAATTTGCAAGATGAAGATGATGTAAAGTGAGACTCTACAGTTAAATTGTTATTACTTCCTTCTAATTTAGGGTCTACTGTAAAATTAAAGTCACCATCAAAATACCAATTGTTAGTTTATCAAGTCTAGTGATAAGATTATCTATAAATCTAGATGCAGATTGGTTTGAAGCACATTCACCAGAGTATATATTATGTAATTACTCTTGCTGCTCTCGCCATAAATATGCTCACATTTGACATTATTTGAAATTATAATGGTGATCCCTCTTTATTTTCTCCCCAAAAAGTTATAGATTATTGGCTATTTCCATATATTTTTAGTCAGTATAATCCAGTGCATATTTTATATAAACCAAATGTCAATTTTGTTATAATGCAAAATAATACATAAACAACCTCTTTTTTGGTGGATAATTTAGACATTGGGTATTTTTTGATACAAATTTAAGTGACATGTTTCCCTGATGCTTTCTCCTCTCCCCTAGCCTCTAACTCTGTACCTTCCAATACAAAAACATATTAACACACCATTCAAGTTAAGTATAACTATCCATTTCTAAGCTGAGAGAATTATTAAATTAGATAGTGTAAAAGTTCTTAAAACAGTTTTCATAAACAAAATTATTACAAAATAATAAGGTATGTATCTCATTACTAAGAGCTACCTGGACAAGACTTCAACAGAAGTAACAATGCACCAGCATCCATCTGGAGTATGAAGTCTGCCCCACAAGATGACATCACAAACATCTTGATTTGGCCTTTTGCTTCTTCAAGTGCAATGTCTACAAATGTAGTGCCACTTAATCGCTGACATTACTGTGTGAAGCAATCTCATGACTTGCATGTGGATCTTACTTAGATAAAATTACACATAAGAGAGGGAAATCGTGAACACTAAATATGGCTGTATTACATCACATTATCATAATCAAAGCATAGAACAGAACTACATACCACGTTAGACGAACAGAGACAGACTAATACACGAGTCTTGCTCCAAACTATCTGTATAAATCTTCAGAATAATATTTTTAATACTTATTTAATGGTCACTATTTGTATAGAGCAGAAGAAGAAAAACTTGGAGTTTTTGTATTAGCTTATCTGGAGTATATGTTGACCAGTTACACTCAAATAAAAGGATACACCATACAAGGGAGTGGTGAAAGAAGATGAATTGTTTGTGGAAAATATGATTGCTTAGCCAAAAGACTTGAAGAAGAAAGGAAAACTAATGTGCCAATCATAAAACAGCGTAGTTACAAATGTTCACATAAGATATTACAATGTCGATTGGAAGAACACACAGCAGAGATAATATGTTCAAATAGGAAATAACAGTTGATCTTTCACAAATAGGATACAGGAGGCTTGAGTCTCACTGGCGAGCAGTGTAATTAACAGCTGCTATGAGTAATCACTTATGATTAAGCATCAGTAGACGCGAAACGTGTTTCCCTGTTTGCCTTGTGTACATCATTTTACTTTATTTGTGCCTTTTTTTTATAGATACAAATTTTTCTACTTCGATCATATCCCTGGAGTGCTGGTGTTTCTGTTTCTCCCCTGTCTCAGGGGAGGGTTGGCATGGGAGGGCAGATCGGCAATTTCTCTCCATTCTGCCCTCAACCCTAGCTTAATGGGCTGAGGTTGCAGCATTTTTCATTTTTAAATATCCTAGTGCATATGATTCCAACTGCGGCCCTCCAGCTGCTGCAGATCTACAAACCCCATAAATCCCCACCAGTTTTCTAGAATGGTAGGAAATGATGGTAGTTATAGTACAGAAACAGCTGGAAGGAAACCAGGCCCTAGTGTGTAGCACTTCTATATAACTGCTTTGTCTGTCTGCAAATCTCTTTCAATACATCTGTCCTGTCTGTCTATCTGTGTCTGCCTGTCTATCTCTGTATATGTCTGTCTCTGTAACTTATCTGTCAGTACAAGCCTACCCCGCTTTAAGGACCTTCAATTTAAGGACACTCACAAATAAGGACATTGTTACAGTACAACCATTCCCATTTATGGACCCTCGCATTTCTATTTTAATGCTGATGCAACATCTCTACTGAGACTACACTACAGTACTACAAATTGTTTCTCCTTGTGCAACCACTACAGGCTTGGGTGAGGTCCATCCTATTTTTAATACATGTGTACTGTATTCTTTATTTGTAAACTGTGTAAAATAAGTGAAAGGGGGGGGGGGGGGGCAATGTTTTACTTTAAGTACATTTTATTTTTACATACATGCTTTGGACCCATTGTGTATATTAATATGGGATATGTCTGTATATCTTCCCTGCCTGTCCATTTGCGTCTGTCTTTGATGACAATGCGTGGGCTGATGAGATTTTACAATAGGCCACTAAATGTTTTTGCCCCCTAGAGAAAACATTGCAGCTTTCCCTGTCAGGGAGGGTTATATAGTGGTATTTTTTTCATATTCATCAGCACAGCCAAATTCTCTATGAAGCCAATAAAGCCATATTCATTGATTCATACCGCTACCAAAGTGTTAATTTTATTTCTGATAATTACATTTTTAGGTTGGAAATATTAGGAACTTCTCCCTAAATGTGAGTTGTAGATGAGTTGATGTGAGATGAACATATCTTCAATGTTTAAAAACTTAACTATGCATCATGTATGGTAAATTAAGCTCTGTTAGCATGAATACGTAACTCCTTCAGCATTACTGCATGACTATACTGTTAGTTTTGTAATTTAACCTCTTAAGGACATGATCATCTTGGCATGCCAATAATGTAAACAAGGAGTGTGGCCAATTAAGAAAAATCCATATTAAATTCTGATTTATAATGAAAAATATGCCATGAAAAGTCATGTTTCCTTAAAAAATAAATATATATATATGTACACTAAATGACAATTAAACACACATACATAACAAAACAAAAAATCCCCAAAAAGTGTTTGTCCTTTAAATTGTCAGATCCACGGGCCTATCATAGCGTTTGAGGATGGTACATTCTTGATAAATAGACTGCCGAACAGATGCTGTTGCACAAATTGGCATTCCGTGATGAATGGGTCCATTAAGTTAGAGATTAAACTTACAATGATTTTGATTAAAGTTTTGCCCATGGTTAAATTTATGTTATTTTCCATTGGGGAGAATAACCACCCATGGATTATTTAAACATATTTCATCAATAGTCGTGTCAGTCAAGCCTGTTACATACAATATGGCAATACATCCTCTGAGAACTTATAAATATGAATGATGATCCTTTGTTCTTGTTCTTTTTTTTATGTAGTGGCGGGCTAGGGAGTTTTCATGGACACGAGGAATAAAAAGAACAGCTCTGATTCTGTCCTCTGTACGACTTTGATGAATAATAGCAGATATTGTTGTCGACAATGATTTTTTATTAGCCGGCTTTATCAAGCTCTATTATTTGAAATAATGGCCTCAATAATATTCATAATATTCACAAACACTGTAGATTTTGTTTCACATGAAGATCTCATTAAAATGCCACTTCCTGTGCTTGCTTAACACATAACAAATGGAAACCGGAGTCATAAAAATAATGGGTTTCTTTTGTATTTGTATAGGTGTATTACTTACTGACATTTGTTTATACAGATTTCCTTCTAAACTTATACTGCAAACAATTTGTATAACAATATAGAAAATGTGCCCTGCAATTATTCATTCCATTTTCCTTAACACATATAGAATATTCACACAGACTTTTTTTAAACCGAATATTGACTGGACTTTTATAACATGTTTGGTCATTTTGGACAATGGCTGTTCTTACATTTCTGGGATGTTTGTGTTTAGCTGTAATTATTCCTCGTTGCCATTTACTATACCCACGGTGTTTTTAATTAATTAACTAAATTGCAAAATATGTTCCATTATTCCAGAAACTATCGGGAACTTGCTAATTGTGGTGAATTATTGTGAATAACAAAAGCTCATTGAAGCTTTACCTGGTCTCACCACCATATTTCCTAATCTCCTACCCTAAACAGTAAACCTATGTTCCAACGGTATATACCTAAATACATAACTCAAATTTACAGTTTATACTTATAGTCTCAATCACAATTTCATCGTGGTCATATAACATAACCTTCCAACCAATAATCAGAGTAACTTTTACTTACCCTTTTCCGCGTGATCTTTCAGTGGCCACACCATAGCAATGCTGAACATCTATGTAACCCCTTTATATAGCCTGTATCCAGGACTAGAGCAAAAGAATATATAGGTTTTATCAGGCTGATCATTTCAGTGGGTAGCAGAGGTTATAAATTGCAATCCCTAGGCCCAGTATGTAAAAGTAAAGACGTCTTCTAAGGCAGTGATGGCTAACTCTGGCACTGCAGAAGTTTGAGAACTATATATCCCATGATTCTCAGTCAAGCCTTATGGGTGACTAGGAATTATGGGATATGTATTTTACAATTAACTGTAGTGCCAATGTTAGACATCACTGTTCTTAGAGCTGTGTTCCTGTAATTACGGACACTGAATGACACCATATACTTTATGCTGATGCATACATTTAGTACAAAACAATACACAATGACTGGACTACAAGTAAAAGCATTTCTCCATATCAATGTGAGCACTTGGGCATATCCTGGGTGAGCAATGTGGGTGCAGGGGCATATCCTGGGTATGCACTGTGGGTGTTGGGGCAAGTCCTGGGTCTGTAATGAGGGTGCTGGGGCATGTCCTGGGTGTGCAATGTGGATGATGGGGTATGCCCTGGATGTCCAAGGTGGGTCTTGGGGCAGGTCCTTTGTGTGCATTGTGGGTGCTGGGGCATGTCCTGTGGATGTAAAGTGGGTGCTGGCTGTGGTAAATCCGGGGTGTGCAATGTGTGTGCTGGGGCATGTCCTGGATGTACACGGTGGTGCTATGGCAAAGGATGTAGGGGCAATATGAAAGGAGTGGAGGAGAAATGGAGTGGGGAAGGTTGAAGCCTAGACAATTGGTGCTGTAAAGGGCTCTACAATTTCTGATGGTGGACCTGTCAGTAGCACTGAAATGTTCAGCAACCTAGAAAACATAGAAAACTTTACCACGTCCCTTAAAGGCAGAGCCGTGTATTAATAGTGTGTAGCACTGTGTTAGCATTTTTTTTTACTGCAGTTTGCATCGCAGCATCAGCACTATACAAGCACTAAGCATGAGAGGAAAAAAATGGTGAGCAAAACAATAAGACTCAAATGTTTCAGATGATTTATGCTACCACTGGTGATGACCACAGCTAAAGGTGTTCAGTTGCAAGAAATGTATTTTAGTCTTTTTTTTCCATTCATATAAAGATAAAAGAAAGAAAAACAGGAGCTCATCCACGGCAGGTATCCAGTAAACGATTTTACTGAATTCACAAATAACAAGTGACTCCAGGTTTGTGACAAAATAGACACTGCCTTACGCATTTCACACTAGAAGGCACTTCATTTAGAGGTCTATACATATAAATAATATTGGAATCCAAAAGACAAGTAATGTGACATATTATCATGCTTTTTTAATTGCAAAAAGTAGAAAATGTCAATGTCTTCATATACGCCAGGGTATCTAAAAGAATTGTAAATTTACACATACTATAGCAGTGATGGCAAATGTTATCAAGCCCGAGTGCCCATTGTTCTGCACTATACGAAGTTAAAGATCTCAAAGTGCAATTTTCCCTGAGATTATGCTTCCCTCTCCTATGTCCATTGCAAAACCTGCTCATTGTAGTTTCCCCTTTTCTCTGTTAATGTTGCTTTGCCTTTTGTTGCCACATGTCCATGCCCCGTGTGCTCAACTTACCCCCATGCATGATGATGACAATGCGGTCAGCTGCTAAGTGCCACCACAGAGGCTCCAGGGTGTCAGAGTTGTGACTTGCATCATATGTTCGCCATCGCTGTACTATAGGATTGGCGTGCTATCAAACTTAGATCACTTCGTGAATGGATTATATTATATTGTTGGGGAGAAGACCTTATTAAACAAATCTTGCAAATTTTTATCAGGTTTATGATTTAGCAAGGCAGAGGTAGTCTGCCACAGACAGCTGACTTTTAGTAGAAAACTCTATAGTATGACTGATATCTACTCTCAACCTGTGGTCTGTGAGAAATAAAATTATTGCTCTTGATTATGGTTTTGTATGTCAAAGAGTTATCTCTAGCACCAAGCTTAATGTGGGATCAGGACTGTGCTAGGTGAGTGTTGCTGTAGTTTGTATACTTGGTGATCCTGGTCTTACTTTAGCAGGAAAGCATCTCATTAAGGTGGGATCAAGTTCTTGTGCATCAGTAGCTAATTGGCCACCAAATCTGCAGAGTGACTAGGAAATAAAGTTGATACACAGTCAATGTCCCCCTTGTGTCGGTACATGTGGTGTTTGCAGTAATATCACAAATAACAAGTCCCATAAGAATAATGACAGGACTGATAAGTACTTGCTAAGAGTTGCTAGCTCTTTGCTTTCACTCAGTAGCTGTCCTGTGAAACAATATAATACATCAGTACAACTAACAGCACATCTAATTTGTAATTCTCCTCAGACCAAATTGCTGTGCATGTTGAACGGCATGAGATAATGAACCGGCCCCTTTGCTCCCAGATAACAATTGGTTCTTTACATTCACCTTAGCTATCACCGTTACATTGTACCTGACGCTCATTAAAACACATTGAATGCCAGGAGGATGTAGGCTGCATTCTCTAGCAAGCTGGTGTGCGAGGGGTTAAAGAGATTATACATCTGACTCACAAAGTTTCCACAGCACAAAGCCAAACACATGTTCAGCATGTAACATTCTGCTTTTGTGTGGCTCATTAGAGAAGAAAAAAATAACTCTGAAAACCGACTTTTAAATCCTATTGTCCATATCTTGGATTTCTGCTTGAAAAGGTGAGGCGGCTACTCTATTTCTTTATGTCCTTGTACTAATGACCATGACTTGTAAGATCCTGTTGCCATAGCTACACCTGGTTCACTCTAAGTTTTTCCAGATATTTTACTGCTGACACATTGGTAATAAGACAGTGATTTAAGGTTTTCCAGGCTGTACAGTATAATGGAGAACAAATAAGACTTGGCATCATGACTGTTCAATTACAACTCCCAGCATCCTCAATTTATTCTAGGCCATGTACAATAGGCATTCTGTATCCAATCTAACCTTTAATCACTGTATTACTTATACTGCTGGGTGAGACTGAACACAAAATACTATAAGGTCCCAAACGTATTTTATTAATCAAGATTTTAATTAGCAAAATATTTAGAGCCTTGCTGGACTGTGACTGTTTTATAAAATCTCAGTGAGGTAATGGATAAGAAGACTGCCTCAGTGGAATGTGAATCTAGTTAGGCACAGTGGTCTATGCATTATTAATACAATGTTTGACATACAAGTAAAAAAACAAACATTCTGGTGGTTTCTAGAAGTCTTAAATCCCAGCGTTGCACAATATTGACAGCTGACTTCAGATGCCCACACCGATTTATTCTCAAACACAGAATATTGCTGTTTAAAGACTTTTGACCCTGTTATGTCTAGAGAACATGGGTCTGGAATATGTGACAATTATCCAATTCTTTAATCACAGGCATCTTGGCTTCACTCACATAAAAATAATGACAAAGACAAATTACAAATTTTTTAAATTATACAAATACTCCTTTTCCTCTCTGTGTGGTCATTAGGGCACCCCAAACAGGCCATAGCAAAGGCTGCACGCATGACGGTTAACCTCTTCTAAGGGTAATATGAACAATCAGTGCAAGGGGTTCTACTCATGGCAAACCTATTGCACACTGAGGAATAGAAAATCTAATTTAGTTCAGCACAATCACTTATAAAGGCAGGCCAGATACAATGTATTGCAGATTTTATACTACGAGTTTTGAAAAATACAATCTCATCCCCCTGGATCAGCCAATAGTGATAGGCATCAAGGTAACACCATTTACCATTCTATTTTTGTTGTAATACACAGAATAGAGTTCATTGGATAAGAATCATCAAATGGCAGTAAATGGCAGAATCCCCTTAGAAGTAACTCACCAGAGTATCCCAGGATCCAGACAATCACAATCGCCTCCATTCTCTCCACCACTGGGCTCAATACAACGCTCTCCTGCAAGAGTTTACTATCCCCTTGACAACAAGCAGGGTGCATGGCGCACGTCGCGTGACGTCATGCCCGCGAGAATTTAAAAGGAATCTCAGCATTCAGTATGGCGCTGAGTGATTCTCGTGTATCCTGCCTCTTAGCGTTTATTACCTTCCGTTTACTGTTGCCGAATTGGATTGTCTTCATTACCGCTATCTTGTCTGTGCCCCTGACCTCGGATTTCCCTTTGACTTCGCTCTGTGCTTGTTTCCCTGACCTTTGGATCAGCCGACGTTGCTTCTATTCTGGCTTCCTATTTACTTAGCTTTCCCCTGGATTATTCTACACACCCTGACTTCTCAGGTATTCCTGTATCATTATATCCTAACGGTGCTGTATACTGTGACTCGTGCATGCATAAGAACTGTGCTCTATTTGGTGACTTGCGGACGCATAAGGACTGTGCTGTGTTCTGTGACTCGTGCATATGTAAAGAACCATGCTGCTACTGCTTATTGGACTACTATGAGTCTACTTCCGAGATATAGTATATATTGGTGTTTATACTTCTGCTCCATCTTCCAGCAAAGCGGCCTGTTTCCAGTTTCATTATCCATTTCAACTACCCAGGTGTGTGCCTTACTGTTCATTCCAATTACTATGGCACTTCTACCATTCCTGTTTTGCCGTACCCTGCATATTGGTTTTCACATCCTGTATAACCTCACAGTAATAAACTCCCAAACCCTGGTTACTTTATTGTAAATTTCAACAATAGTCAATTAGACAAAGTGTTTATTAATGTCATTGTATCTAGTATCATCCCAATGTTTCCTTTTACATCGAAATTCTGGTGTACTACCAGTTGCACCAGCTCTAGTTCATTTAGCACTTCGGCCATGACCCGAAAGCTGTAAACCTAGAGTACTGCTGAAATGTCAAGGATTAATCACTGACAATAAAAGGAGAAGACACTTGGCACTGCCAAGATCGTGAACAATTTTATACCATAAAATCATATAAAACAGGTGATAGCAGAGAATAAAGCACTAGCACCCTTCTCACACACGGTATCCCTTTTTTAATCTCTGCCAAGAAACATAACAATTTACTAACAATCAATAACACCTCCTTCCCTTCAATTTACCAACATGCAATATACTCCCCAAATGTTCTTTAATTCCTGCTCCATAACAAGTGTAATTCAGGATCTCAACAAGCTATGTATTATCTACACTCAAGCAATCTACCAATTATTTCCTTTCCATAGAGTTTTTTACTTTATTTAAACAAAGGCCATATAAAATCTAACGTGAGAGTAGTGCAGTTTCTCTCTCCTACTCTCTTTGGAGTATAAATTCCCATTAAATTGTGTTTAAGCAGAAATAATCTTATAGAATACAGGCAAAATGCAGCACTAGCATCATTCTTTTGTGACTCCATCATTAATGGTTAATGTTGAGTAACAAGAAATCCAGGTACAATTTATATTCCTAGATAAGAACGTCCAGTCAATTCGATTTACCTGGGCCTTCCGTTAAGACTGACTACCATCGACTTACATTTATCAATAAAGAATATACAGGAGCATTTTAATGTTAATAGTTATATACATATTGTAGAAAGATGCAAATATGTATATGTGCATCTAGCTCACTTTTGCTTATAAATAAATGATAATGTCCAACTGAAAATCACTTCTGCAAATATTGGATTTTTGAAAATGTAAAAAAAAATGCAGGTTATAAAATGAATTGTGAATAAAAATATTAATTTCTTGCAAATGCAGGTCCTTTGATGGGATGTGTCCCCAAATGTTTCCTCTGCCTGAAAAGCCCCCTGTTTAATATAACATTATTAATTAAATATCACTCTGTCCAATAACCTGGGCTTTGATATATAGTATACATTCATGTTCCACTGGTTTCATGAATGTATGTGGAATCATGTTACAAAAGCTGTAAAAACAAAATTGATAGCCTTTGCAAGCTGTTTACAAATTAAATTCCCATGGTATTAGATTTTTATTATAAGGACCTTTATTATAAGGTCAATATAAAATGCATAATTTATTAGCAGACTTCATCTGCTTGTATATGCTATTTAATGCACACATTTAATGTTATATTTAAATTATCAGTGGCTTGTGAAATGGCTGACCAGTCAAAAATTATACACAATGTAGGCTAATAGCTGAGGAAAATATATCAAATCATTATGCCTGCTCAATACATTCTAGGCATAACCCCGATGTCATGAGGGCCAAACCGCACCTTCAAAAAAAAAAAAGTCTTAGCCTTGTCTTATGCTGACACATGCCTTGTGGGCCAGCCAACCAGATTTGTGTATGTGCAAAATGGTTAGAAATCACTTGCACAAGCGTTATATATACTATATACATGGCCTACTAAACTGTGAGTTGTGGCAGACTGAAAAGCAAGTTACAAAAAATTAGGCCAAAATCACATAGCCACTTTTGCAACTTGACTACTTACCATTTGTATGTTCACTTTAAGTACTAGTTGTCAGGTACGACCTGGCAGCTGTCAGAGATTATGTGTAGTCTGGAAAAGTGTGTAATACATGCTGAAAATGCTTGAATTTGGCAAGTCCGGGCACCAGAGGTTGGGCTGATTGATCGTTTCTGTAGAAATACTTTAAAAATCAAGTTCAGAACATGAAGTGGCCTTTCCTAACTATCAAAAGACTGTAAATCTGTATGCAATATTCATCTTGCATTTTCATGACAGAAGCCCTATTCCATATACTGCCTAATCTCAACACTATACCTACACACTACAGTATGAACTACTACACAGTTTAACGATTTATAAGCCTTACAGCAGACAGCTTTAATGGGAAATTCACTATCTATGCGCTCTCTTATTATAGCTGTGAAAGTTAAAACAACAAATCCTGCATGCAAGTTCAAAGTAAATAGGATACATTAAAGGTCATAAATCATTTTAAAGGTAATAATTTACTAGGTGAGGCAGGAATTGCTAATTCTTTTGGAGGATTGTTATAGTTTCATTGAAGCACATCAGTGTGTCAAACTGCTTTAGTTCAGAGATACTAAAAAAATATCTTTAAATTACTGGCGTACTTACATACTTTTTACATGGTGCTACTAAAAGGTAAAAAGATTTGTAAGTCTACTATTACCTTATAACAATGACAGGATATCTGAACACACCAGTCATTAGTGTGTTGAAACGGTTCAAAACAGTTAATTTGCAAACTAGACAGCAAGGAACAGTGTGTGGAATGTAAACAAAATAACCCAACGTATCTTTATTAGTAGCTTATGGACAACGTTGGGACAAACAAGTGCTAATCTATACAACGCATTTCAAGCATTAAGAATTTTATTCATAAAACTATGTAAATGCTATGTAAAAGATGAATGGGTGCAGATAATGAATGAATCAGGGAGCTCCAACTTAAATGCTTGACAAGCAGAGAAATGTGAAAGTGCTTCCCTCCCAGTACTTGTTCACTGGTATTATGTACACCGCATACATTTTAAGAATTTTTCACTGAAGATTGGAGTGCTATTTTTTTTTCATCTTCTACAATTATCTTCTACTGCTTATCAAGCATTTAAGTTGGAGCACCCTCATTCATTCACTATCTGCAGCCATTCATCAAAATCATCTTGCCGGTGGGGGGGATACGGGTGTGGGGGGGAGGGGTACCGGCACTGACCTCTTGCAGGTATTCTTTTTCTATATTACTATGTTATAAACATGATTGTTGCTCTAGGATTAAGAATATTCACATGAGCATAATACAAACTCTCCAGTACATCACAACATAAAAACAAGAAAAATAAAAAAAATTAACAAAAGATTGAAACAAAAGATTTTCGAGAAATAACAAACATTTGGTTTTCAATGTGCTTAGTAATGTTAGACATAATTAAATAAATAAATCAATGAATAAAAATGTTAATTTCAAGAGACCTTATGCAAAGTATTAATTAATGTCTCAGTACATTTGATAAAAGAAAATTAGCTTTTTGTGAAGCTCTTTTTTGCATAATGATTAATGTTTATCACCTATCATGACGGCGCAAATATGGGGCCAATGCACTTGAGAAAATAATTATTCAGAAAGCAGTGACAAAATTATTAATGTTTTAAATATATCCATATGCAGCAATAAATTAAAACACCATAAATATTTCATAAAATAACTGGTTGTAAATAGAATATTTATGACCATTTTCCCTTCCGAGTTAGTGATCATTTCCCATAAGCTGCCCCACCGTTCTTTCCAAATATTTGTTTGAGAAATATATGTCTATATTTTCTGCTTGCTGTTGAAAAATGATGTATGTATATTTATATATTGTGGTGTGCTAGTGGAGATAGTCAAGATGATTTACAGTTTAACTGAAGGATGTTGCGATGTGGGACTTGTCTGCTGAGAGGCTGACCACTTCAATCATTACAGCCAGGCAATCAATAGATAGTACATCAGTACTTGTATCAAGATCATAATTAGTATGTGGTGCATGCAGTACTGTGTTTCTAAATCCGAGTGCTTCTAAGGTTGACTGATCAGATAGGTAACAAGGGAATCCTAAATGTCAGGAGCACTCATGTCTGCTTTTTGTGTTCGATTTCCTGCAGTGTCGTAAAGGACATATTATGTAGTCTTATTGATGGACAAGATGTCCTGTGGAGATGGCAATTTACTGTAGGGTTAAGTTATCAAAAGTTTACACAAGTGTTACATTATAGCAAAAATAGGTAGATCAATAAAAAAATATATCTTTGAAGCAATGCGAACTAATGCAAACAAATATGATTTTTTTTCCCACTGAAAATAGAGTAATGCATTGTAATTTGGTTGATGTCTTGACTGATTTTAATCATTTACTTTTCTTTATTGGTTAATGTAAGTCTTTATATCACACATTGTTCTGGTAATCACTGAAGAATGAGTTCAGTAGCAGTAAATTAGCAGTGGTATTTAAGCTACGTGCCCTTTCTAGTTCATTTTTCAGTGCACGGGGTAGTGTGATGAGAAAATTTAAAGTGCTATAAAAATCAAATTATCAGAATAAAGAAATAATGTATTTAGCCCATACCCTGAAGTCATTCAAACATGGTAGATTAGTGAGAATGAGCTTCTCATATTTTCTAAGCATGTGTTACTAGTCTACTGGTCATTTTGAAGATAATCTACTTATTTATTCAGCCCAAAAGCAGTTCATCTGTTACTGAGATTGGCTGCTGTTTATCTGAGAGCCCAAAATCGAAACCTTTTGAAGTATTAACTATTTTGACCAGATGTTCAAAAGGGACCAAATGCCTTGTTTTTCCTATATTTCAAGCAGCTTAACTATGTGCCTTATATAAAAAGTAAAGAACACGATTGGTATTTTTTGGGCAACTTTCTAAAACTGGAGCAATTAGTAAGAACATTAGATTCGTTTTTATTTTATCTAGTATTAGAACTTTGCCCCAGAAATGCTCTTTATACCATAATTCTATCTGGCCGTGATATGTTTCAGGAATAACTATGTATCTGATGATACAAATGATTGGTTATTATACATAAAAATCAATTGTGGGCTAATGTTCTAAAAGTGGTTACCATAGAAACTAATAGAATATTCCTACTGATTGATACACTTTTAAAACATTTCCCCAACCCTATTATTATTGGGGCCAGAGGCTGACCAAGAATTCCCCATCCCCATTAACTAAATGGGGCCAGGGGATGGCCAAGTGCTCTTGGTCCCCACATATTTGTAACATGTAGGGGAAGATGACCTAAAAAAAAATGTTGCCCTGTGAAAAAACATATATCTTAAATTAATGTCCCACAAATATCCGCAATGCACTCTCTGTTCTAGAGAGATTGCGACAGACCTAACACACTGAAATCTCAGCCCTCTCACTCCGTCAGTCACACAGAGACCTCACTGCTTCCAGGCTAGCCATTGGCTGCTTTTGAAAACCTGCTGGGCTGAGATTTCAGTGAAGGACAGACATGTTTATTTATTAACCTGATTTCCGAAGTTTCTTTCTTTCCCCACTGAAATGAATGGGAGGTGAGTTTAATCTTGCTCCATTTCATTTGCGATGCATTCCCCACATCCTCACAAAGTTGTCTGTGTCTGGAATTTCAATTGAGCTTTAACTCAAACTCAGATTTTAGTGAATAGTCTTTATACCACATGTGGTGGTGAAATATACATTGTAAGTCAGATAACTTAAAAACCCAATATGAATCAGGTAATATTTTGTAAAGTTGAACTATTAGTTAAGATCTATTGATTATGCGTGAAAGCAAGACTTTCTCAATACAGAAGCAATATGGTTAAATGTAAAGGCTGCTTTTTTATACCTCCATTGCGATCCAATAAATTCTTGTGTCTATTAAAGTTTCATTTTTGCTTAACTGCAATCACATTAGTGCAAGTTAAAATGAAAGATGAATAATTCTTGTTAGCCATAGCCGTAAAACATGGTTCTTAAAATACTCTGGTCTTTTATTATTAGAGGAAAGTGTACACAATGGAAGATCACAAGCCGAGTATTTTGTTATAATTGTTCTTATGCCGAAATGTAATTGACATAAATTGATTTTCTAGCCTCCGTTGTACAGTACAGTAAAAACAGATAAATCAAGTATCAGTTCTTTTAACAAGCAAAATACATTCCAGACACTATCTTAGGATTAGATCATAGAAAGATATCCATCAGTTGTATTGAAAAGATTAAACAAAATATAGATTTCTATAGATATAAGTGTTTCATGGAAATGTTGAATAACATTGTATCAGTTAAATTTGCAAAGCCAAAAGTATTTATTAACTGCAAATTGGCTCATGATATTTTATATGTATTGACTTGGTTATCTAGAATTCAGTAACGTTTTTTGTTACACTGACCCATATTAACGGCTTATCAATAAATTGAAATATTTGCGTTTGGATTCCAATATTGTTCAATGGATTAGGCAGGGACAAACAACAGAGGGTTGTAGTTATTGGAGTATATTAGGGGCAAGGTCTTATAACAGGTGGTGTACCTCAGGGATCTGTACTTGGACCTGTTCTATTTAATATTTTTATTAAATAGTGCAGAAGCTCTTGATAGTAAGGTATGTCTTTTTGATGTTCATGGCGAAATTAAACAAATGGCAAAAGATTTAGCTAAACTAGAAAAAATGGTCAGAGCTGTGGCAACCGATATTAAATTTGGAGAAGTGCAAGATAATGCACCCTGAACATAAAAACCGAAAGGTAGAGTATAGACTATTTAATTTCTTCCTGACAATTGACATGCAAGGAAAGTCAAACAAAAACTAGCAGTTGGTGACAATTAATATACCTGGCACTTCATCGGTGAGACGAGCAAAGGAAGCTATCAAAACCCGCTTTCTATGCTCAGGGGGTGCTGTTTCAATGCCTCGATATCGAGGAATACAACAACACCCAAATATGCCCCCATGCATTTGGTCCACAGAGGAATCGCAAGTGCCATATTGGGAGCATGCCATTTCAACAGAAATTTTTTTTCAGGAAAAAGCAATTTGCTACTTTCAGTTATTGCCCTATAACGTGCACAAAAGATCTACACATGGGATATTTCTACACACAGGAAAATGTAAAAAAGTGCTAAAATAATTCTTATATTTCTGTTTTAAAAGATATAAAGTGTTTTGTTCCTTCATAATAGTTCATGATCTCTTTTTATTGTACATGGCACAAGTAAATAAGGCGAAAATTGCAACTCAACACAAACAAACATTCTCCAGAATGACAAAAATGTTCTACAAGTCCGGTACCTAAATACCAACATCAACATCTGAGGAAAGGGATTTATTGGTAGTTATTTCAGAGAACTTTAATATAATACAGTAGCAGAAAATTGTAGCACAATGCTTGGTTGTACATGGACATGTATTAGAAGTTGAAAGAGGGAAGTGCTCATGCCCTTGTACAGAGCAATGGCAAAACCTTATTTGGAGTATTGTATATAGCACTGGAGAAGAGTTCAGAGAAATGCCACTAAACTAGTGCATGGATTGCAGGACAAATCTTACCAGGTAAGGTTAAAGGCTCTACATCTATAACTTGGAAGAAAGACTACATGAATCAAATGGTTCTTAACTGTCGACACATTCTACATTTCTGTTAAGTATTATGTGATGCGCAAGGTTGGTAAATAGGATTTCCTAGATGCCCACAAATATTCGGCTGGCATTTCTGCTATACATTAAAAACATAATGCTAACAAATTTTCTATACATTTGCCATCAATTTTTCAAAAACAATAAAAACAATGCACAATATTTATTGTATTTTTTATTACGTTTTCTAAATAATAATGGCTTGTCAACTCAAGTGGAAGTTCAGTTTTTCTTTAAAAAAAAAAAAAAAAACATCAAAAGGCATGTGTGAAAGTATAAATTACTATGTTACCTGGTTGTTAAGTGGATTTAACTATATCCAAAAATGGGGACAATATTACATCTCACCATAACTTGTCGTACCATAACTTAAAGATGATTTTGTGCTGGTACTCCAAGTCCCCTAGGTTTCCTAATTTCAAGCATTAGAAAGCATGACAGACAATCAAGGGTATCTGACTTCTGTATCAAACTACGAAAAACTGCTATAGAGTGTAAGTAGAGTAGAGAGAATCTAAAAAAAGACAAAAAAATGCAGTACTCCCAAAACTCCCTTATTTTTTTGTGTAGCTCCAGATCTACATTTTCTAACTTACTGTTTTATATTTCTACCCCAGGTACGGGGACAGGACAGTTCACTGTGGCTACTTCAAAGCGGTCGCTTTACCGCCAGTTCATCGCGGGATTGCTTAGAAGGTTAGTATTATTAGTATTAGGGGTTAGGATTAGTTTAAGGTATTAGGTGTGTAGGATTAGTATTCAGTTAGTACGGGGGTTCTAGAGGTTAGTATTATTAGTATTAGGGGTTAGGATAAGTGTAAGGTATTAGGAGTTTAGGATTAGTATTCAGTTAGTACTGGGGTTCTGGAGGTTAGTATTATTAGTATTAGGGGTTAGGATTAGTGTAAGGTATTAGGTGTTTAGGATTAGTATTCAGTTAGTACTTGGGTTCTGGAGGTTAGTATTATTAGTATTAGGGGTTAGGATTAGTGTAAGGTATTAGGAGTTTAGGATTAGTATTCAGTTAGTACTGGGGTTCTAGAGGTTAGTATTATTAGTATTAGGGGTTAGGATTAGTGTAAGGTATTAGGTGTTTAGGATTAGTATTCAGTTAGTACTGGGGTTCTGGAGGTTAGTATTATTAGTATTAGGGGTTAGGATTAGTGTAAGGTATTAGGTGTTTAGGATTAGTATTCAGTTAGTACTTGGGTTCTGGAGGTTAGTATTATTAGTATTAGGGGTTAGGATTAGTGTAAGGTATTAGGAGTTTAGGATTAGTATTCAGTTAGTACTGGGGTTCTAGAGGTTAGTATTATTAGTATTAGGGGTTAGGATTAGTGTAAGGTATTAGGTGTTTAGGATTAGTATTCAGTTAGTACTGGGGTTCTAGAGGTTAGTATTAGGAGTTAGCATTTGAGGTTCGTTTTGGCAGGCTTACTTTATTAGTGTTACTGTCTAATTTATAATTGTGTTTCAAGCAATGACAGACAGCCTAGACATAGTTTATGTACCTATATATAGGTATTGGTACACTTGGCCATAACACTAAATATTAATATGTAGTTATTCCTATCATGCTATAAAGTACCCCGTTTTAATTCACTGACCTCTGCAGAACAAGCCATTTTTTTTCACAAATGTTTGTAACTGCAGACTGCAGGCTAGGTGCTTGACTTTATACACCTGTGACAATGGATCTTATTGAAACGACCTGAATTCAATAATTAAGAGGTGTGTCTAATAGATGCCTAATGATGTAGTCAAACAGTTTCATCAAATACAACAGTTACAACCACAGGTGTAGAACACCTGGTGTGGTTCCCTAACCATTAAGAAGTCATACCAGGTGTTCTACATATTCTTATTTAAACACAACGGGGTAATCCCTAAATCCTGGACCATTGGGGGGTCCTGAGGACAGGTTTAAGAAGCACTGTTGTAAACAGTCAATTAGCTAATTTTAATAAATTATACATTTGCACATACATTTATACAAGTATAAATTACAGTACAATTAACAGCCTCTAGGTGGTGCCAGAGTTCATACAGGAAACATGTTAAAAGGTCCACTTATTTTAATGACATAAAATATCAATAGCTTTTAAAACAAAATATAAACTCAAAATAAAACTATAGTGAAAATAAATAGAAAAAAAATCTCAGCAAAAAATAAATATTGCTATTATAGCAGTCATGGAAAATAATACACATTTTAAATATGATTTGGAATATCTTTCATTTAGTCTTTTAATAAGTCTTTCATATGGAAAGACTTGAGTCTCTGAATATTTATTTCTCCCAAAGATATGATGAACATCAGTATGTTTACACTACCTGAAAAATAGCAGTAACACATACCTGATCAACATTTTCACATACTGTGCCGGTTTTATAACAACGTCATACATTTGCTAGAGGAGATCTGCTATTGATCTATGCATCATTGATTGTGTGGAGGTGTTTGCAAGGAGAGTCGTAAAATAGATGCAAAATATCTATAACATATTACCTACAAAGGCCAAAACTGTAGGGTGGCTAGACCCAGAAGCATTGCCCTTTCTAGATTTACATTTGTTTGTCAACCTTAAATGCATGTAAGAGGAGCTCTTTTTTTTAATATTATATAGTTTTACTATATGCTATGTGCCTTATCATTAGTTATATATATATATATATATATATATATATATATACATATATACACACACACACACAAAACTGTAATATTTCATTAAAAGTTGCTTTAAAATGTATATTAGAGTAAGATTTGTATTTCTGAATCTTAAGCATTTGTAAAGCACAACATTGCCCTATAAAACAGTGTGCTAAATATGCCCAACATGTTGACACAGTGACACCTAGTGGAATTTCTCTGCAACAAGTGAGAAAATGTAAAGAAAATGACAGAATAATCACCACACTCTGGCTATGCTGTGTCAAACTATGTCCTAGTTACAAGATGATATGTGATCACCAAACAAGAGGACTTTGAAAATCAATAGCAATGATGTCTACAATTTTTGCTTTCTTTTATTTAACTTTCATTGGTACTACATAACAGATTCTATTATTCCGGTTCTACATAAGCATGCAATTATACTTGCTAATCTACTAGCTAATTATATTGTGAAATATACATGTTAATAATCATGCATGTGTTTTTTTAATTCCTCAAAGGTTGCAAAGCCCAAGTCAAAAATGAAAAATGCAGAGCATTAGTTTTTGTTGACTTGCTATCCAAGAACTTAAAAAAAAAAAAAAAAAAAAGCAATACAGAGAAGTGATTAAGGTATATTCACTAAGCCCCATGTTCTACCAACCAACTTATGACTTGTGGGGAACTTTCATGCTCTGGAATTAAACTTGCTATGAGCACCCTGTTCTCTTGCAATAGTTCAAATATACAGCGATCAGCCATAACATTATGACCACCTGCTATTGTGCAGGTCTCCTTTTGATGCCCAAACAGCTCGGACCCGTCAAGGCATGGACTCCACTAGACCTCTGAAGAGTTACTGTGTTATTTTGCAAACTGGGGCCTCCATGGATCAGACTTGTTCGGCCAGCACATCCCACAGATGCTCAATCGGATTGAGATCTGGGCAATTTGGAGGCCAAGTCAACATCTTGAACTTGTTGATGTGTTCTTAAAACCAATCCTGAACCATTTTTGCTTTGTGGCAGGGCGCATTATCCTGCGGAAAGAGGCCAATGCCATCAGGGCATACCGTTACCATGAAAGGGTGTACATGGTCTGCAACAATGCTTAGGTAGTTGGTGCGGGTCAAGGTAACATGAACAGCATGACCCCAGTTTGCCAGCAGAACATTGACCAAAGCATCACACTGCCTCCGCTGGCTTGCCACCTGTCAGTGCTCATAATGTTATGGCTGATTGGTGTAAGTCAGTGAAAAGTACGCCAAATGAGTTAAGATACTATGGATGTCACAAAGCTCAGCGAGAAAGTCCCAGAAAGTATATATTAGGATGAATCGGAGGCTAATTTTAGGGGAAGTTGTGTTTAATTAAAAAGTTGCATCAAGTATAGGCATTTTATCAGAAATGCTTTAATGAAGATTTAATGAAGCTTTAATAACTATATTAGCAGCTTATAAGATGTGTACTGCTCAACTATAGAAAGAACAGGAGCCACCATCCTGGGGCTCACATATCAAATGAGATACATTTTTCAATACAGCATGAAGAAATATTTCTTTATGTTAACTTGGAACATTAAAAAGTGTAATGAAACCTCATCCCTGTGGAAGAAATACATTTCAGACTTCAACCTAAAGAATGCAACCCTAAATACCTAATAAAGGAAAGAGAATGAGGAATGTGGGAATTAGCTAGAATAACAATCCCTTGCCCGTCGCATAATGATTTGTGCTTCATTAAACTGCCCACCACCAGTACCGGTAAAAATGTGGATATAAAAGTGTGGCACGAGAGATATGAATGAATTTGTTTTAACTTAAAAATATAATAACTTGCTCGTTCTAATTTGAATGTTTTATTAAGATGGCGTCTGTATAATAGGTACATTTTGAATCATTATTTGTACTGCTGTATAAATGAAAGTTTTCAAAATAATAATAAAAAAAAGAAATTCCATGATTAATTCATACACATTTGAACATATATGAATTAAACATTCTGCAAGGGAATTATAAGTTATATGAACTAATGGTTCATACAGTGGCATTATCGGGTGCATGAATTATGGTAAGTGAAAGTCAAATCTAAGTCATGTTAAATTGACTGTTTGATGCCCAAAATGCATCTAGCAAATGTTAATGCATATAAATGTGCTTTCAACGTACTTTAAAATCCATGTTTTACGTTTTGCATTGGTTCAAATTTTAAATACTTACAGGTAAAAGAAACTGTGAAATTACAGCAGTTTGTAAGAAACCAGGACTGTTCACACCAGCTGAGTAAAAGTGATGTCATTGGAAACAGTTTCATTGTTAATAGATCCTACTGTTTACAAGAGCAAGTTTATCACAGTTCACACAAAGTATTCTTTTCTAGCAGCACAAGAGGTGACTAAATGAAATAAAACTTTATATCCTCAGTGTCTATAAAATTAGTGATGCCGCACCTGCAGTGAACATTGCATGATTAATCACTGGAAGGCCTTAAGTCAAATATTAAAAAAGTCATTTATGCAGAATGCCTGCATCAAATCAGAGTGGAAAAAAAGTCTGCAATATAAAAGCAGTAGTCTTCAATGTGTGTTTGGGTGAGTTTGGGGACTAGACTGCCCCTTTAAAGGAAACAAAATGATATCCATTCAGAATGTGTGATAGAGAGGGATATCTGGTTAACTATTGGGGTAGCCCTTTAAGTTAAGAATGCAAATTATTTAACAGTTTTAGGGAACCCAAATTAATGTTATGAAATGGCTGCCTTTTTCAAGAAACAAAAAATGTATGAAACAATGAAAAATCATATAAAACTACAAATAAATGCACACTTTTAGCTATTTGTATTGCCTAGCTAAAATTATGTATTTTGATGTAGTCAGTCATCTAAAAACAGAATGCCCCTTCAAGGCTTTTCACAAATTAATTCACAGCCCCACATATTGCCCTTACTAACCAATAAGCTCATTATCCAAAACACCACAACCTAGCTTATCACAGCTTTGATCTATTTTACGCATTATCGAACCTCACTTATTCCTTCAAGCATGATCTTTCTATAAGGTGAAATTCTAATACAATGTATTTCTGGGAACTGGAAAAGCACAGTTACTGATTACTGAGTTAACAAATCCCATTACTGAGCATTTCTAGTGTAAAACTAGGTTTGATCTAGGAAGCAAAGGCACAATTTCACATTTTCTTTGTTTGATGCAGCTTTCGACGTTGTAGGACGCCTAAAACATACAGACTACAGAATATGTTTGGCACTTGAAGAGGCTTTTTAGCAATTTCAGTTGATGTCTTCAGTCACCTCCAGCTGTGAACCATGGCAGCCCAGCAATCTGCACTGCGGTTGCAGACTGTTTGGAATAATCTCAAGTAGCACAGTAAGTTTGATCATGACTCAGTAACATGCTCACTGCAGTGAAAAGTCTTGCAGGTGCCGAGTTAACCTCAGGACTTGAAGGGTGAGAATTGTTGGTGATTCAGCAGTTCCTATTGCACTTATTGTACCACTCTATGTGACATTTTATCTCTAGAGCTGGGTTCTGTGTAGCTTGACACCAGCTGGTACCAATGAAGCAGGATATTACTATGTGATGTAAAGAGCATAGTTGCAAACATTTGAAAAAAAATATCCAGGGACACTTTGCTGCACAGCTATCAAAAATGTACCACACCCACTGCACAACCCACATAATTAGCATAATGTAGAACAGATTATATCACTAAATTGGCACCAACCCCTATTTTAAGGACAAATTCTCCCTGCATGTTAAACCATCATTATGCCAGACCTATTGCACTGCACTATTATTGTTTTGTTCACAATAAAGAAATTGAATTTTTAAAGCACAGAGGTCATGGTTTGGACAGATATAAAAGCACATAGAGCTTTATATTTGTTCCTTATGCATATCCTCTTTGAAACATGCTGTGCCAGTCACAGGAGGTGACTGAGATGATATAGTTATGATCTAATAAAATGCATTTCTTGTTCTTATATACTGTATTTGCTTGAATATAATACGACCCTGATTATAAGACGACCCCCAAACTTTGTATATTCCTTTAGGAAAAAAACTAAAAGCTTGAATATAAGACTACCCTATAGGAAAAAAAAGGTTAACTTGTATATATTCACATTTAAATTGCTTTGTCATATTTAATAATAAAAAAAAATTATTATATAAGAAAATGCATTTCTTGTTTTTATTTCCTTTTATGTGCCAATGCTGCCTCTACCCCCCAGACTTGCCCAATACTCCCCCCTCCCTCCAACGTTTTCTGTCTCTCTCCCCCTCCCTTGTTGTCTCTCTCTCTCTTCCCCTCCCTCCCCCCAGCGTTGTCTCTCTCCCCGTCACATTGTGTCTGTCACTCTCTCCCCCCAACGTTTTGTCTGTCACTCTCTCCCCCTCACTCCCCCCAACGTTGTGCTGTCTCAGCCACCTAGCTTGCACCTAAAAGTGTTGCCAGAGCACCAAGATTGCACACACAGGTCTTGCCACAGCACCCGGAATGTACCCACAGGTTGTTCCCGAGCACCTAGATTACACTGACAAAATTTGGCTCTTACACAACCAGCCTGTACCACTTAGACCTGCTCTCTGCTCCATCAATGTGGTGCCCATGATCGCTCTGTGGGGCGATTGTGGGTGCCCCCGAGAGCAAATTTCGGTGCTGGCTATTGCCTCGACATCAAGGCAATAGACCAGCACCGTTAGATTGCTAAGGGGTTAATATTATATTCAACCATTTTAATATGTAATAAAAATGCTATTGAAAAAGTTTTTATTCCCTTCCTCTGCACCCACATAGCACCATACAGTACCCACAGCAATTGCAATGCACCAATATTGTTTGCACTCATATTGCACCTACATTTGGCATGCCACACAGTGACTTTTCCCCACAGAACATACCACAGTGTCACTTTGCCCCACAGAACTGTCCCTGCAGAACATGCCACAGCGTCACTTTGCCACTAACATATGCAACAACCAATTTTTCAATGAAAATTTGCCAGTTTGCCCATTAATATGCCACAGCCAATTTGCCCATTAAAATGTGACACTGTTAGTTCGCCCATTAATATGCCACAGCCAAATTGGCCATTAAATTGCCAAAGTAAATCTTTCCATTAATATGTCACAGCCAATTTGGCAATAAATATGTCACAGCTAATTTGGCCACTAATATGCCACAGCCAATTTGGCCATTAATATGCCACAGCCAATTTGGCCATTAATATGCCACAGCCAAATTGTCCATTAATATGCCACAGCCAATTTGGCCATTAATATGCCATAGCCAATTTGCTATTATCATTTTCCAGCAGATAAAACACATAAGACCCGCACAATAAAACAAACCCTCCTCCTCCTTCCCCAGTACTCACCTCCTGGCTGCTCCGTGTCCCTGGCTGTCTCCTCCTGCTTGGAGGAGGAAAATACAGCCAACTTTTTTTCTTTACGTTTTGAAAAGAAAAGGAAAAAAAAGTTCGGTGAGTTGAAGCCACTGGCTGAGCTCACATCAGCCTCCATTCCCCAGCCCTGTAACACGCATCCTGTTTGCTTGCAGCATTGCACCGAAAGGACTTAACACACCACCATACAGTATCCACAGAACTTGTCATGCACTTATATTGCACCCACAGCACACCCATGTGATTTGGCATGCCCCAGTGACAATTTGCCCCACAGAACTGGCCCTGCAGAACATGCCACAGTGTCACTTTGCCCCATAGTACATGTTTTTTTGTCCCACAGAAGATGCCAGAGCATCACTTTGCCAATTAAAATGAGACACAGTCACCGTTTTATAGCTAAAATAATGGGAAAGATAATGCAGGTTAGGCCGTGGGTTCTGGTGTGGGCGGGTGACCTTAACTGTATGCTTGACCCCCTCCTTGATAAGGTGACTCCGGCATCATTAAGGATAGGCAGGTGTTTAGGAACGCAAAGAGATTTCAGAGTCTTTTGGCAAAAGAAGCTCTATATGACGTGTGGCAAATTTTTCATACCTCAGAGAGGGATTATACCGGTTTCTCAAAAACCCATTCAGTATATTCAAGAATCTGTTTATAGGAGATTCACAGTTGATTTTCCCAGGTAAAATCAGTTATAACATGTGAAACAATACGTTGGGACCAGAACCTAGTGGTAATGGGGTTAAAAAAACCATCTTGAAAAAATAAGGTCAGATTCGAGATTGAACGATTCGCTCCTAAAGACAGGAAGATGTGGAATACATAAGACTTACGACGGAGCAGTATATTCAGGAAAATGATATAGAGCGGATGTCGGCAGCGACCCCTGTGGTGCGCATATAAAGTAGTGGCAAGGGATCAGTTTATCAGGCAGCGAGTACAGGCCAAGAGAAGAGCTGGCATGAGCCGATCAGATCTGTATATTGCCCTTTATCAGTATAATAGAGAAAACAAAGTAACCCCCACTAGACAATTAATAAAATATCTGAAATTTGAGATAAGATCAATAAAAGATCAATAAAAATTATGGAAAAAGCCACACATATATCATATTATATGGCTAAATGGTGCTATAAAGGCAACTCTCGAACATGTTGAAATCAAAGAGGATTGAAAGAAATATCAATAAAATAGTACAGGGTTGGAAAATATTTCTGTCTCCTAAAGAGTTTGGCCAAGATTTTAATGAATCTTACCAAGCTTTATATAAATCTTCCAAAATCAGAAAATACAAGTAAAGCCAAAGAATATCTGGCTAGACTTTCTCTCCCAGAGCTGGCCGAAGAAAAATGAAGCCATTTAAATAAGCCCTTCTTGGAGGAACAAATAACTGAGAGAATAAAAGAGCTGAAATTGGCAAGGCACCAGGCCCAGATGGATTCAATGCAACATTTTATAAACTGTATGCAAGGAAAATCTTGCCCATATTGATTAGAGCATTTAATGAGTAGGTGCTCTCTGCCGCAGGAGATGTTGAGGGTCAGTATTGTACCCATTTTAAAACAGGGTAAAGACACTGAGGAACTGACAAGTTATAGACGCTCCTAAACCTAGATATGCAAATCTATTCAACGGCTATTGCAGAGAGACTGAAGACCATGATTGGTGACTTGGTTCAGTACCGGGCAGAATGGCTGTCAACCATATTAGGGATATGGCAACAGTTTTTCAGAGTTCTAACAGAAGAGGAATTCCCCAGCTGATCCTGTCGCTGGACGTTGAGAAGGCCTTCAACAAGGTTGGCTGGGGATATATGGAAGCAGCGTTGGGAGTCTTCGGAGTGACGGGGGACATTCAGAGAGCAATTATGACACTATATATTTCTCCGACAAGGAGAGTGGTGGGTTTGGGTATTAAATCGGAATTATTCCCTCTTGGGAACAATATCTCTGCCCTCTCCCCCCTCCTCTACATTCTCGCCCTGGAGCTGTTGGCTTGGGAGGTCAGGTCCAGGGTGGGGGTGGTGGACCCGGGGTGAGAGGGGACACACATCATCATATGCTGAGATTTCAAAACTATAAGCTCAACCAGTCATAGTCAGAATTATTAGCAACAAATATGACAGAACCAGATCTAGTAGATAAATCTAGCTGGCTTCAGGAGACCAGAGGGTTCATTGACATATTTGGGACTGCAGTTGAAAGCTGTTCCGGACACTTGGATGGAGAACAACCTGATCATATCAGATGAATAAAATGTTTAAAAAATGGAATGTTTATCTCATGGTGGGGCTGAATTAATGTATTTAGAGCATATATCCTCCCCAAATTTCTATATGTTTTTAGGATGTTGCCTTTGGCGTCCCTACGGCATTGGGTTTCACTTATTCAAACAGCTTTTGATAGGTTTATATGGGCAGCACAGAGACCCAGACTAAGAACACAGCTCATCGTGAGGAAAAAACCAGAAGGGGGCTAGCGGTCCCCAGTGTGGCTGATTATGCACAAGCAGTTAAGCTGGCACAGGCATTTGCCACCCAGTTTGATTCGGCCCAAGTTGAGCCTTGGTATAAGCTGGAGATAGCGGTGTTTAGGGGATACAGGGAACTGGTGGTCTTTTTCTGGATGCTAAAGATAGCAATGGGGGAAATGAATAATACAACAATAGAACACATCTTGATAAACTGGCTTATTATAAAGAAAAGATTGGGGTTGGAGGAGAAGGTTATGCCCTATCTACCAATCTCAATTATCGAAAGGTGTTTAGAGAATATTGATCTGAGGTCTTGGCGAGAAAGAGGAATTTGGAAAATAGAAGATCTTATAGAGGGACAAGTATAAAGTCATTTGTGGAACTACAAAACAAGTTTGGGTTACCAATTTCAGAATGGTCCCTATATCTGAGAGTTAGAAGCTTCCTACAAGACAAATTAGCAGGTACCCAGAAAACGAAAGCCTATACCCTTCTAAACAAGATAATAAGAGACATCAGTTTCAAACCATGTCTCTCATTGAGGTTTTACAAATGACTAAAGTTAGAGACCCACCACGAGCAATTACAAAATGTGAGAAGGACTTGGGCATAAAGATAAAAGAACAGGAGTGGTACCAGCCACTTTGATATGTATAAAAGGTTAACCACTGTCTCAATTTGAATGAAATTCAATATAAGTTAGTAAATAGGTGGTACAGAGTACCTACTGTCCTAGCCACAATATACCAAAATCTTACAGCAGGCACTGATACCATGCAGGGCTTTATTACATTTGAATTTCACGGATATAAACAGACAGCATGGAGGATTTCTGATTCAGTTAATGGCTACAAAGGTGAACATTGCATGGAATTGGAAATCCTCTAGGCCAATCAGCTGGAAGGTGATAGAGGCCCAGCTAATACACCAGTGTAAGATGGAGAGAGCTATAACATTACAGAAATGTAAACCATAAAACGGCATTTTGGGAAGATTGGGTGAGAAGACTGAGGGATGGCAAGTTCTAGAAGATAGTGGCACACTACAGGGAGTGCAGAATTACTAGGCAAATGAGTATTTTGACCACATCATCCTCTTTATGCATGTTGTCTTACTCCAAGCTGTATAGGCTCGAAAGCCTACTACCAATTAAGCATATTAGGTGATGTGCATCTCTGTAATGAGAAGGGGTGTGGTCTAATGACATCAACACCCTATATCAGGTGTGCATAATTATTAGGCAACTTCCTTTCCTTTGGCAAAATGGGTCAAAAGAAGGACTTGACAGGCTCAGAAAAGTCAAAAATAGTGAGATATTTTGCAGAGGGATGCAGCACTCTTAAAATTGCAAAGCTTCTGAAGCGTGATCATCGAACAATCAAGCGTTTCATTCAAAATAGTCAACAGGGTTGCAAGAAGCGTGTGGAAAAACCAAGGCGCAAAATAACTGCCCATGAACTGAGAAAAGTCAAGCGTGCAGCTGCCACGATGCCACTTGCCACCAGTTTGGCCATATTTCAGAGCTGCAACATCACTGGAGTGCCCAAAAGCACAAGGTGTGCAATACTCAGAGACATGGCCAAGGTAAGAAAGGCTGAAAGACGACCACCACTGAACAAGACACACAAGCTGAAACGTCAAGACTGGGCCAAGAAATATCTCAAGACTGATTTTTCTAAGGTTTTATGGACTGATGAAATGAGAGTGAGTCTTGATGGGCCAGATGGATGGGCCCGTGGCTGGATTGGTAAAGGGCAGAGAGCTCCAGTCCGACTCAGATGCCAGCAAGGTGGAGGTGGAGTACTGGTTTGGGCTGGTATCATCAAAGATGAGCTTGTGGGGCCTTTTCGGGTTGAGGATGGAGTCAAGCTCAACTCCCAGTCCTACTGCCAGTTCCTGGAAGACACCTTCTTCAAGCAGTGGTACAGGAAGAAGTCTGCATCCTTCAAGAAAAACATCTGAACAGTGTCTGGGAGGCTGTGGTTGCTGCTGCACGCAATGTTGATGGTGAACAGATCAAAACATGACAGAATCCATGGATGGCAGGCTTTTGAGTGTCCTTGCAAAGAAAGGTGGCTATATTGGTCACTGATTTGTTTTTGTTTTGTTTTTGAATGTCAGAAATGTATATTTGTGAATGTTGAGATGTTATATTGGTTTCACTGGTAAAAATAAATAATTGAAATGGGTATATATTTGTTTTTTGTTAAGTTGCCTAATAATTATGCACAGTAATAGTCACCTGCACACACAGATATCCCCCTAAAATAGCTAAAACTAAAAACAAACTAAAAACTACTTCCAAAAATATTCAGCTTTGATATTAATGAGTTTTTTGGGTTCATTGAGAACATGGTTGTTGTTCAATAATAAAATTAATCCTCAAAAATACAACTTGCCTAATAATTCTGCACTCCCTGTAGTTAAGAACCCCTAGGGGACGTTGAATGGGATGGGGGAGAAGGAGTCCAAGTCTAAACTTGTAAAATGTTTGTGATATGTTGGTCATGTTTTTTTTTTCCAGAGATACTTTTTAACAATGTATAGTTGTACCTGTTGAAGAAAATGCAATTTCATAACTTGTCATTTTTTTTATATTTTGATAAAAAAAAAAAAAAGAGCCACAGTCATGTACCAGCCAGCCAGTATGTCCATTAATATGCCAGTCAATATGCCCATTAATATGCCACTGTTCATTTGATCATTAATATACCACAGCTAATATGCCCATTATGCCAGTTTCAGTTTGCCCACTAATATGCCACAATTTTATTTCCCAATAAAATAATCTCCCCCTCCCCCAGTACTTACCTGGGTGCTGCTCTCTCCCCTCCACACATGCTGTGCGCGTAACGGAGGGACATACAGCTGCCGTATATGACTTGCCGACATATCTGGCAACACTAACCATAAGCCGGACCGCATCTGCTGGATGTGGATTGCTGGCTGCTGCCACAGCCCTGCTCACACGGACTGACCTGCGCGGGTCACTTGACTCCCAATCACGCTAAAACCCCGCAAATTGCCAGGACTGTCCCGGGGGTGAGAATTCCCTGGGATTATCCTTTTCAGAGACTGTGCCGGCAAAAATGGGACAGTTGGCAACTATGAAAGAGAGAAGAGTAACACACAGTGACCTATGCACAAGCAGCACCTCAGTCTTCTAGTGTCTCACACTAGAGAAGACCGTAAATCACGGTGACAAACCTGTTCCTGCTGGTGTAGGTTTATCTGTCAAATACAAAGGAATCTCCAGGAGCATTCATTTCAGATCTCAACAAGTAGCAACATTCTTCAAAACAAACTCTGTAAACACAGTCAGATTCTCTTTAAAAGTACACACTAGGCCCAAAACACAGTTGGCCTACCTGGTAAATATAGCTCTCTCTCTAATAAACACTGGTGTACCTAATCACCTTACTTCTAGCAGCCAGGTATAAAACAAAAACTAGGCTTGGACTTTGTACAGTCACTCTCCTTGAAAGTGGGATGGGACCCAAAATACACATTTTACCATTTAAAGGTTCAAGAACCTTAACTATATTTCCCTGGGGTTGTGTTTTCCAACCCTGAAGAGTAAAAACAAAGTGTAATATTCTTGGTGCTAACTAAACACTTCCGCCATACCTGGCAATCTGTCACATCATAAAGAAAAATAGACCAAGTAGGTTAAAAATATACACCATAGAATATAAAACATAACTCAGCCTATAGGTGTTAGGAGTAGTCCTCAGTGTTCAAGAATATATACAGGAAGGGGAAATAAAAGCATATTATATATATATATATATATATAAAAAATAAAAATTCACATGTAACAATATCAGTGCTGCAAGGGTTGTGATGTTGTGGTAAGCAAAGTATATCTACCTCAAAGGACGTTTTTATGGTGAAATGCATTGTGTATATGGTTGAATGGAAGCATTTATGTTATCCTTTATGTAATAAAACAGTCATTTTAACTACATTTTCTCCTCCCTTATACTGACAACACATGGAGCCAACTACAGATACCCTAGGGATCACAGATATTGGCATCAATTGAGCAGTGTTCTACTTATTAAAGTGTGAGTTGGATATACTTTTACCACATCACAACCCTTATGACACTGAATTTGTCCAATGTGATTTTCTTTAAAATATTTTTATTCTTATAGATCGAGGAGTACTCCAGACACCTACAGACTGAGTTAAGTTTATATATTATACATCCTATCCTAAAAAAGATATGATAAAATATATATATATATATATATATATATATAAAATATAAAAACCCTTGATTTAATTGTACATATGCATATATTATTCTATATCAAAAAAGAAAAAGGGAAGAAAAAAAAAAATGAGTTATCACTAACAACAGCATTAGCCTTAGACGGTACTAATACTCAAAAGAAATTATATAGCTCGAAATCACTATTAAGACCATACGGGGCTAATGTGAACAGAGTTAGCAGCTGCTAGGAATAGTGATGGCTGGCTCTCCAAAAAGTGGCATCCTAACACCTAATAAGGTAAAAATAAGGGAAAAGCACACAAATAATTGTGAGCAAAGGAGGCGCTCTGTCACTATATAGGCCCTAAAAACCAGGGGCAATAATAGTGCTTACAGTATTACCTGTGAAAAATAGGAAAAAATAGGAAGGTGGATTTTACAAATGGCTAAAAAAGTTTATAAGAAGTGTAATACAAAACATAAAAATATAGATATATCGATGCAGTATTCTATAAAACAAACAAACACAGTGATTAGGGTCCTGGTGATAAGTGAAGCTTAATTGTTTCTAAATCGAAGATCACCCTCATTTCCTTCTGTCCTCATTTTTTTAAATTAAATTATCTCCTCACCATGATTTTTTGAATGTTACTACGCCTAAAAATTTCAACCTCTTATGGCCTTTTTGATGACATTTGCAGAAATGAGTAGATACACTAGGTTTCAAATAGCCATCACAAATATTCCTTATATGTTCTTCAATTCTCACGTGTAATGGATGTGAGGTCCTCCCTATATATTGAAGCCCACATGGGCAGGATCAAGGCTGCTTTAAGACCCTGGTCCCCCTTTTTAGTAGATAAAATATATTGTTGAGGGAATATGACTTATTTTAAGACATATACTTCATCTCAAACCAAAAAGTTATTTGTTCTGGTTCATCATTATGAGGAACCAGTTCTACAGCGAAACATGTAGTGCGCGATTACGTCACAATAAAGGCGGGGCTTATATTCGCACACGGAAGGGTGGAGCAGAAGATCAACGTGCTGTTTGGGAGATCCCTGAAGCATTCTTTCTGCTGTGCCGACTACCTTTCTAGATGTAAGAGCGGATGTGTTTTTTATATTATTAAAAGTGCCCACTTATCCAGATATCCCTGTATGCGGTCTGCCTTCTCTATTTATGGGTATTTCTGTCTGACGCCGAATCTGTGACTACCATTGGTGCATACAACAGCCGATAGCCGTATACCCTGAACTGCAGCATTCTCATACTCTTCAATTTGGAACCAATTCAATCCTGTTGGGAAGTATTATATTTGCATGGCTATCTTATATATACCCATGAGGCTCAACCTGCAGCTTTATTGCTGCGTTTATGGCGTGTTTTTTCTGATCTAGTTCCATGCCATATTTTTGCTCCCAAAACAAGCAAACAATTAAAGGCAACATCAATTGTTTATAAAAACAATTGAATAGGGAGTTCTTCCCAATAGAATTTTTTTGGCATAATTGGCTAGGAACAGATTTGTACAACACTCTTAAACTAAACATTTACAAGTGAACACCTTGATCTGCTGTTATAGTCGCACAGAATGCAAGTTATATATATTTGGCAGCAAATAGTGGAGCACAATTAACATGTTTTTTGGCATGATTTATCTTTATTTTTATCTCAGCATAGATAATTTATTTCTAGTCAGGTAATGATACTTTGCTGTACATTTGCTTAATGGGCACTTTCTTGGGATATTTGTGAAGCGCACACAGAATTGGCAAGCAGAATTAATTAGTACAGACCAGTGTTTCCAGGCCTTAAGGACCTTTAGCAGTAAAGGTTGTAAGGATATCCCTGATTAAGCACAGATGACAACTCAATCAGAAGCTGGCTCATGTTGATCCTGCTGTGCTCCAGCAGTGTTACGTACACACTTAGGCTATTAACTGAGAATCACCAATTTAGATATAAATACTTTGACTCGCAATGAATGGAGATCTCTTCTCTACTATTTTCCCAATTACAAAACGGCCTATATTTCCCACTGGTTCTAAAAGAGAGAGCCCTCTTAGACGTAAAAAAAAAAAAAAAAAAGGCAATTCAAGATTAATGGAATACGCAAATATTGTAAGCAAATGCACAAGGATTTGTAAAATAAGGTTAATTGCAGATTACAAAAGAAATTCCACAGGAAATTACAGCGCTGGCACTCCGTTTTAAGGTGAATAAAAAGTAATTCATTTATGAGCAAAAATGCAGGGACAGAAATACTTGACGTGTTTCGAGTCTACTGACTTAATCATAAGGGCACTTATGTCTTAGTCAGAAGACTCGAAACGCGTTGTGTTTGTCCCTGCATTTTTGCTCAATAAAGAACTTTTTATTCACCTTGAACCGGAGTCCCAGCGCTATAATTTTCTGTGGAATTTCTTTTGTTCACTTCAGCACTGTTGATGAGTGGCTGTGTCTGAAGCACCAAACGGATCAAGCATGGCTAGGTAATACTCCCCAGCACACTGAGCCTACGTTAGGAGCCCAGGTCCGTTCTTCCTTTGAGGGAATTTCTTTATGTTTGTAATTGCAGATTAGAAGTATACATTACACTTCTTTGTATAGCGCCAACAATTCACATAGCGCTAGTTACAGAGCACAAGGGGGAACTACATACTAGAGATGGTACTAACAGGAACAGATTGATACATAAGTTAGAGAACCCTGCTTACAAGGTTACCATATAGTAAGTACAATGACAGGTTTATATGTCAATTATTTTAAATTGTTTTTCACTTTATAATGACAGTCCAAGTTGAAACATCACTGAGAAGGCCTTTGAGAGAGACCAAAACATATCTGGATCTATTGTACAAAGGGAACTACAAACAAAAACAAAAAACATTGGCATACTTACAGTACAAGAGTTCAGAGTAGGGTTGTCCTGTGCTTCTTTCGGTAAAAGCTGTGGGCTGCTTCTTCTCCACAGCAAAGATAATGCACAACAGACGAGAAAAGAAAAAAAAAAAAAAAAAGAGCTCCAGCATGCACATTTGCTGTGAAAAGCCTTGCCTGCTTTAATTAATAGCACATACAGTGAGAGGATCAGCATGAGGCAAACATTCATCAATGTCTGAAGTCCCCCAGGTGCACAATGCTAAGGTGATCTTATGCACAAAAAGTGGCACATGCGGGGGAAAAACCTGTATTGTCCGCGATCAACGCTGCACAGAAATGTACACCCCCACGTGGTGATCGCAGGCACCCTATTGGAGGAGCATCTTTCTCACACATGGTGCTTACCGGTGTACAGAAAGAGAGACTTCGCTCTGTTACTGCTGCTTGACTGCCCCTCAAGGCAATATGCAACATTACATTTAAAAAGTGAAAAACTAAAAAAGGTCACAGTAGAAGAAAATGATTAGCAAACAAAAACACTATTGGTTATTTACCTATAACATGCCAAAACAGAAAAATGTAAGACATTGGTGTTTCTAAACTCAGGACAGTTAGAAAATATTGACTTTATATTATTGATTATTACTAAAATGATTATTGTTGTTAAAAATGAAAACCTTTAAATATTTAGATTGGAGTCTTTTACAGTTTGGAACTGCAAAAAAAGATTTTATATGTCAAATTTAGAAAGTATATCTTTTTTGCATTCATCATATTTTATGATTGTTTTTGTAAATTAAGTCATATGATGAAACCAATGGTATATTAAAATAGTGTGGGTGCTGAACATGAAGAAAGGGAAATCGGTTTAACATTTACAAAAAAAATGGGTTACTGTTCCATCTTTCATTGTTCAGTTGCTGCCATTTTCCTATACACCCAGTCTCTAAGTTCAGTGGACCAATGCACAGTACGTATAAGTAGTATTTTTATACTTTCATTTAGTAATTTAGTGTGCTGTTGGGCACACGGAGGTATTTTCAGTAGCTATATTAAAGTTTGGGGAGAGGGGTAGACTATTCTTTTAGGATTTTTATTCATATTTGTAACATAATACCAAAGTTAAAAAAAAAGTCTCAAACTTGCCTCTTTTTCCAACTCTGCTGTAAATGTCTAATATTTGCAGTTGTCTTTTCAGTGGAAATACAAAAAAAGATTGAATGCTTTATACACACCAAACAATTCCATATTTTTTAGAAGAAATAAAGATACAAAAAAGTAAAACTTTTTTTGGAGAAAACAAATTTTAATAGCAATTCAGGTATGTCAAATATACAATTATATCTAAATATCACCTACATTTACAAAAGTTAGTGTATTAGATTCCTTTGAAAAATAAATGGTCACAAGTTATACCATCTATTGTATACTCACATGTAGCGGCAAAATTACTCAAAATCAAATCACAAAATTATTCATAACATCAAAACATTATACTACAACATACATTCTTTTATAAAGTACAACAGATTTTAGTACTGCAGTTTTATGAATAGTTTAGGACAAATATTTGATGCATTTTCCCCATATTTCATACAACTTCCAGTACATGTCCCAGAGTATTAAAGTGTCTGTGTGCACACAATTTAGTTTTCCAGGTGCAAACATACAAAACAAATTATTCACTTTTCCAAAAGACGTTCTATGCAGCTAAATGAGAAAACAGTCAAGTCCATTACAGGTTTATGAATAAGAATTCATAATGTTAAACCAGATTGAATTTCAAATTTTAGTACACCTAAAATTGCATTAAAACCACATTAAAGAGGGGTTAAAAGAAATAAGCAAAAAAAAAAAATAAAAAAATTAGACTGATAGAAATAAGTTACCCATAGTTATTTTAATTAAATGCGGTCATCACTTGCATGCAGTTGCATCTTTTATTATTGGGGGGAAAAAAAACCCTGTGATTTTAAAGAGAAAGAAGACCGAGAATCCCTAGACCCTAGAATCCATTCTAATCAGGCAGGTCAGCCATTGTGCAACATTCACAAAACTAGGCTAGGGGTGGTTAGGTCCCTTTAAAAGGTTTCTTTAAATAAAAATAAATTTATATTATATAGATCTATATATTTTAACCCCTTCACGCTTTGAGAACATTCTATGCCATCCTAAAGTGCAGGTGCCTAGAAGCCTAAAGAACAGCATAGAATGTTCTTTAACAGCTCATCACGGCCATTTGAGTGACCTCAGACTAGGAAAATGTTGGCAATGCACAAAGCGAGTGCCGGCCTACATTTCACTAAAATATATCGTGCCTGAACTTCCGGGTTCTGGCACACCTCCATGACATCACAAGTGACGTTGCAAAGTCTTGTGCCATTTTGGCAGGGAATACCTGTGCATCCCTGGCCCTGATAAAAGCCAGGAGCACGACAACAGTTTTGGTGCTCAAGGCACCAACCAGCTTTAAGAGGATAAACATTAACGGAAAATGTTGCTGTGTAGAAACCAGCCAATGTCATATGTATGACATCCTGCATTGCACAAAGTGTTCCAAAATAACAAGGTTTTAGTTTAGATTGCAAGTTATATTTCACCAATGGAAAGGTGTAATCATTTCTTAAAAATGTGTATATAAACATGATTGTACACACCTTGGAAGTTTAAACTTCTACCCAGCAAATGATATTCCATTTGGATGTAAGGTAACGAAAAAATGTTGTAGCAAAAAAAAAAAACCAAACAAACAAAACAAACAAAGGCACTAGAGAGGGGAACGGGTAAAATTAAAAGAAAACAAAAATTACATTTCCCATGGAGTGCTGCAACATTTTTTTATAAGCCATATCTTTTAAAGCTCCAGCCCATCACTTGCATCTCAATATTAGCCTATATTATAGAATTATACATATAAAAATAATTTTTTGTACATCACATCATAAAGGAGACCATCATTTACAACATCTAGATCATGTATATATGCTGGTCCAGCAGAATATAGATACTATATAGAATACATTGTGGTCAGTCAATGCAATATTTGCTAAGATGTATATAAGATAGATAGTGCGTCCCATCATTTCATCCATTTGCATAAAACAAAAACAAAATAAAACAAAAAACGCCACATGCATCAGATTTCAAAACATTTCAGAGTAGGACTATGATTGTAAATGCCTTTTGTACTAAAGGGATACAAATCAAAGAATGCAAGTGATTCAAATTATTGCTTACAAAGTAGTATCAAAAGAATCCAAAATAAAAACATTGCTGCAGTTAAAAAGATAGCTACAGTACCCAATGGGTCTTTTAATCTAAATGGAAACTATAGTCACAGTGTCCATCTGCAGCCTTCCCAATTCCTGAAGTTAGGAGCCAGAAGTAGGTACTTTAGTCAAAGTAAGAAGCAAAAATGGGAAGAATTTACCAGATTGTCTAACATGACTTGCCCTGTGGTTTACTAGGCCACTTCAGCTTTTGCTTCTCTTTTCATGTTCTATAGCAAATTGCATTTAGCCCAATTTTGTTGCACTCTCTCTGGATCATAATTTCAGATCAAAAAGGGATTTTAAAGGGAAGTATACGTGTTTTTCTTTTAAAATATCCTATGAATTAGTAATGGACAGCTTTTTAGCTTCTTTTATGTTTACTATGTAAAACAAAGTTTCTGTTAAAAAGATATTCTTGCACTGTTCAAATAAACCACACAGTATATAGTTAATATTGAGCTGGTCTTAGTGGTAATATAAAACCTAAATCATGGGTTTTCAGTCCAGTTATAAAAGTGACCTTTGTAGAGGTTAAATGTAAGGATGAAAGCAAAAATCACGAAGACATCAATTACTGCTTATTTACTAAATGACATTTGAGTAATAGAACTGAATTAAGTCCATGGCATAATATTTCCTCATACCAGCAGGAGAATTAACCTGATTATATAACAAACTGAGCCTAAAAGGCACTTCATATTTAGTTATAGCAAGGGAAGTTTGATGGCCAAATATTTGGAATATGTAAAGCTCAGTTACACTTACTACAATATTTTATAGCAATAAATATATATCCAAAAGTATATAGTGCCAACATATGCCTCTCTTTTGATAATAACTCCACAACCTCAGTAATATATCAGAGGAACATAATAAATAAAACAGTTCTGGAGGTCATGGAGTAGCACCATGACAAGGTAGCCTGGAAGGCTTTTGAACTGTAGTGCTCCCTAGGAGAATCATTAAAAAAAATAAAAAAAAAAAACTTTTAATTAGTAATCGGTGTCTACTCACATTGTGCTGGGTTCATCTGGACCTAGGAGATACTCAGCAGCTTGCACAATGTATAGTTAAAACTGTGAAATGAAATGTTCAACTAGCCTTTTCGTGAATAGCTCACATCTTCTGTCTCATTAAAAGTTGCCAATAAGAATGGAGTCCCTCTTTAAGGAGAATGCTCAAACTCCATAAACCAGGTAACCACGGGTGCTGGTAGCACACCTGTGGGCATCAACATTTTTATTTTAGATACCAGTTTGGCATGTAAACCAGTCCGCCCTGTCCTCTGAGCATTTTGTTACCCTCTGCCCATTCCTATATAAAATATTAACACCTATAAGATTTAGAGCATCAATGCCATTCATAAATCTATAGGCAGTGATCACAATATTTTAAGTTTAAGACAAACACAAATGAAAAGCTTTGAAAGGAATCTGGGAAGACCTGGACATTTTAGGAATGTTATTAGTACATCAACTATAATTATAGTTTATTTCTGACAACTGTTCAGTTCATCTAGAAAGTTGTATCTCAAAGCCTCTTGTTAAAATAAAGGGAACAAGTAGTGTAAAAACAAAGACAGCCAAAACAAATAATGACATTTAAAAGAAACCTACCCCATACATGCTAATGCAACAGCAAAGGTAAGCTATGTTTACTTAAGCAAAATAAACTAAAATGTATTGTATTGAGATTGTTTGGTAGAGGGGACAGTTTACCAAGAACAGAAGGTTGCAGAAGTACCTATATTAGTGCAATCGCTGATATAAGGAGTCAGTCCAGTTATTTCCCCAAATAAAATGCACGTGTCAATCATTACGCAATATGAAATGTGTTGTATGCAAAATAGAAGTGCAGAGTAAGATCTTCATTTATCATAAGGAAGGGAAGCTCTAATCATGGTAAACTTTACAGTGGAAAACATGAATAAAGCCTACCATAAGAAAGGATTTAAATAATTCAGAGTTTAAGCTTAAAGTTGCTTTCAGTTTTGGTAACGTTTGGGATTCCTGAGTAATTATTCATAAAGGTAATTTTGTGGGATAAGTTCTAGAAGTGGTTAATCAGCTGGTACATTCCATAGGTTTGCATGGTGTCTGGATAACTTCTATAACTTTGCCCCACAATTGACTCTCATACATACTCCCGATCGGGTCTACCATTTAGGTACAGGTGAAATGGCAAGATGTATCAAGAGGCTTTGTTCAGTAAGAAATTGAGTATTCAAAAGAAAGAGAAAAAAAAATCATATGCTGCATTAGTCCAAATTTTGCATATGCATCTACTAGGTAACAACATGCTTCTAAATTTTACAACTATGTTCTAGTCCCATAAAAAACAGCTTTATCATGAACAGGTTTGCTCAAGAATCACAAAAAAAATATTTAGATATATTATCCAGATTGGGCCCCCTTTCTCCCACCTTCCTTTACTCCTATATAGTTGCTGGTTTTAGTTTATGGTTAAAAACCTTGCACAAAAAAAATGTCTTGGGAAGTATCCCTTAGCTGGGGACATTAACCAGTTTTCAAAAAAGGTTTGTAAACAGTAAGATGAATAGCAACAAATTTGTTTTGTTTATTACATGTCTGTGTGGCTCAGTATATAATATATATTTATAGTATTTAAACATTAAACATTTAACACATTAAAATAATTAGACTCTGTAAGCATTACCTGCCATCTCCATTATGTATTTTCTGTGAGAAAACCATATCTCACATAAATAAATTTTATGAAGGCACCGTTTATCTTTCATGGAAAAAGGTCAATTTAAAGGGAGTTAGTCAAAATAAATGTGGTTATTTTAGTTATGTTGCTTTAAAAAGTATGGTCCCAAAAACAAGTTTAGTTTAATCTTAAGATTTACAGGAAGGTGGGTCCTTTACTATAGCACCATAGTAACCACTTCCTTCTATTAAACCAAGCATGTCTGCCTTCCAGGCTTCGACTATCAACTCATCGCCTATGTACAACTTCGAATTTCCTGAGTATTATAAGTTACACCACTCCATCAAGATGAAATAGGAAAAAAAAAAAAAATCAGATCACAATAAAAACCCAGTTCACCACAATTACAAGTGCAAATATTCTTGAAGGTATGTTCTTGATTATGTCATTGGCCCCCCACGCAAACAGAACAATTGGTCAGTCAATCATTTAAAATACTTTTCAGCAAAGCAATCAAATTCTTCAGTCCATAGAGGTATCCCACATCTTTCCCATTACTGGGAAAAACATGAGCAAAATCAATCATCCTTACATCCACCTGAGCACGCACTTTCAAATCTGAAGGAACGTGGCAAAATGCATTTTCCAGTTTGGACAGAAGGTTTCCATTCATATGTTCTTGTGAAATATTGTGGTGACTTTTTCTTGTGTGGTTTTGTTCCATAGTTCCAACTTCCTTAGACACTTCACTGTGATGCCGCTTGGTACAGGCCTTCTTATGAAGGGCATACATCCTAGACAAATCTACCGATTCTTCCATCTTTCCATTTTCCACGGAGCCCAACACATGAATGTTGTTGTTGCACTCTTGCAATTCACAGGCTATAAACGGTCCTCTTGGAACAACTCTCTTTTCCACCACGGTTCCATCAATGAACCTTTTAATGATTTCTGGAGATGAACCCTCATACACAAAAAGTAACGAACTTGCATAAAAATGAAGACTTTCCTGGCTTTCAAACCACTCTAGAATGCTCTGCACTTGTTGAATGCAGTCAGCCACCGCATCTCTCCTCAGCAAACTCCCATTATGGAAAAATCGGGACACACCTATTAAAGATTTAAAAAGATGTAACAAATGTGATTATGTTAAAGTTAAGAGGCCAATATGCATCACAAATAAATTTCAAGAAAAGATATTTGTCTTTCAGTAAGACTGTGGATGTAGGTTCCATCGGTCCTCATGTGTAAAAGGAGTCTAAGCTGTAATGTTGACGTGTGTGTGTGGGTGTTCGTGCGCCCGCCTTTGTTTAAAATGGACAATTTCTCACTTTTTATAATCTTGTCAAGATCACTAATCAATATGGAGTTGTCAATTACAAATAAAATGCACTTTTATTTAATGAATGTGTAGTCTTATTTCACCAATTAAGTAAAAATACAGTTGTCTAGTAAATTAACTCTGAGGAACATTACTTGTATAATGCATTCAGTGCCTTTCCATTCTGATCATTAAGTATTATGAAATATAACTTAAGATGCTGCTCACCATTCTTCACGCTTTCTTTTGTTAGGCTTCTTCCATAGTGCTGGTTTTGTGTTTCATAACTGTCTGAAAGGACATGATAAACCTACAGGAGACACAAACACTTAGAAATGGCAATGATGAAGAGACACACATAAGCAGAGTATTGGTTACAGGCAGCTTGTATTTTATGTTATAAAACAAAAAAGGGATGGGAGTGTTAAGCAGAATGACTTTAAATAAAACATTGTTTCATTAATTGGATCTATTCATCCACCAAGTATTGCTGAGATAGGAAGTATTGCATATCTTAGGTAAACACTGCCATCTACTGTTCTAAAAAAGAAGACGAACAGTACATAGCCTAAAGAGCAAAAGAAAACAAATTTGTGGAAGGAGTACTATTGGTAGGGATGGGAAGTACATTACAAAAAGTCTGTGTTGAGTTAGAATTGTTTAATCCACTCAGTGATAAATATGTTAAACATTGACAATTGGGATACAAAAAGGTGAAACTAAAACATTCCAGCAAGCGCAGATCAAAAGATTACTGCAAACAACCAGGCTATTGATCTGTATTAAAACTAAACATGGCCTTATAGCAGGGCTTGACAAATCTGATTTAAATCTAGGAGCCAGCTGAAAAATTTAGGAGCCAGTACCAAACGCTGTGTCACAAAGAAAAATGCTGGGGTCCCAGTCCATAAACATATATAAATACCATACACACCATTCACACATACTAATGCACACACATGCTGACACACACGCATGCTCACCCACATGCACAAATCACACTTGTTCAACTACAAACACTCACTAACACATGATTTCACACTTGGATACATGCACAAACATTAACATACACTTAAATGCTAACAAACAACAGGTCACACAGATTGAGACATGCTAATACAAAATAAATACACACACACTAACAAATGCTGACACGCAGAGATTCGGATAGACATTCATAAAAACAGGTGCTGAACCCACACATACGTGCTAACACACATGCAGATACACACTATTTACATACTAGAGACTTACACTGGGAAGTTGGAGACAGACCCTGCATCACTGCAGTTGCTGCTGGAAGGCAGCAGTAGGAGTTTCCATCACTACTCACACACATCTCCTCACTGCTACAGCTGCTGCCCGGTAAGCAGCAGGAACATGAAGCCGGGGGGAGGAGCTAAACTGCCGGCTACTGTGTGCCGGACTGAGAAGTAGTATGTGGGACTGAGAAGTGCAGTTCACGGTGTCCAAAGAGTCTTCCACAAGCCAGGAACCAGATTCTAGTTGCCATGGCGAGCGGTATTTGTCAAGCCCTGCCTTATTCACTACAATCAAGGTGCAGAGGAAATGCTCACCTCACCTGCACTCAAATTTAACCCCTTCACGACAAATGTGCCAAAAATGTGCAGTTTGTGACAATTGACGTGCCTTGCACATCATGCACTAAAAAGAGCAAAAAGGAACCAAAGGTCACTTTATTTACTCTTTTGGGGTTGAGGCATTGAATAACACTAAAAAATGTGCAGGCACTGAGTAACAGTAAAAAAATGTGCACGTAGGAGCCATTTAAAATTGGTGGCACCGACTGCACACGCGTGTTTAAAAGCAAACCAAATTTTTAAATATAATTAATTAAATGTAATACAACTTTAATAAACAAAAAATCTTTTATCAAAGCCAAAAAGAGTTTATCTCCTTCCGGCGTATGCAGTGATTTTGCACAGCAGCACATTTTTTAAAGTTTTTTTTTTTTTTACTATACTTTTACAGTATAACAAAGGTTCTTTTAAGATATATTAACCCATTCCTTGCCATAGATCACTGCATAAGGAGTGATCTGGCCACAAAAAGCATGTTTTTTTAAAGATTTTGTTACACCCGCTAGGGGCTAATTATATGCGCTAATGGATTACATGTAACGTAAGCTTTTTTTGAAGCTGAGTGCAAGTATAGCGATCAGTAACAGCCGATCAGTGGCAAAGGTGGTTTGGGTATTGCTCAGATGAGCATCACCATTGGCCTGGTCAGATCAATATAGGTAAATATTGATCTGACCCATCTGGATCTGTCTCCCTCGCCTCACTTACATTTGACGGATCAGTATTAGCCTGAAAAAATTTAAAAAAAAAAATTAAAATTGTGAGACCCATGGGCTTTACAAAAAGTCAAACCCTGTGTATTAACCCCTTGCCTGCCGCTGTATAAGCAGTGATCTTGCACAGCAGGCCTTTTTTTCCCGTGTGCATTTTGAGGAGTTAATTTATTTGTACAGTACTACAAAGGCTCTTCTAAGAACTATTAATCCCTTCCTTGCTCTACATGTCAAAACCCCAAGTTGGAAGACTGAAAAGTGTACCTCCTGTGGCCTTTTAACCCGTAAACAAACTGATAAGCCTATGCATGGGTGGTATCCCTTTAATCAAGAGATGTTGCTGAACACATATTTGGGTATTTGGAAGTCACATATACCAAAATGTGTGAATTCATGTATGTGGGGGGAAAAAATGATCACAAACATTTGTAGACGTAGTGCATTGACTGGCTTCAAAAAAGACCCAGAAGGGACATGGGCGCAGGTTGACGGCTTGTCAAGATTTCAAGATGGAAAACCAAAAAACATACCTCCCAAAAGTTACCTTTTAGCCTCCCAAACATCCTGACAAATATATGCATGGGTGGTACCACTGTACTCAGGAGAAATAGTAGAATTTATTTCACATTTTTTTTCATTAGCTTTTGCAGATGAGAAAGATTTTTCAAATAAAAGTCAGAACATTTGTGGGGGTTTCCTACCATATTTTATTATTTTTATTAGTATATTATAGGATATGATCAAAATGATGGTATCTAAAGAAAGCCCTTCTTGTCCCAATAAAAACAATATATACATTTGTGTGGGTACAGCAAATGACAAAGAAAATTACAGGTAAACACAAACAGCACAGAAATGTTAAAATAGCCATTGTCCAGAATGGCCACATTTATTTTTCAAAGGTCTGTCCTTACAGGGGTCAGAGATGGGTAGAGTGAAAAAGTGGTAAAATAGGTTTCTTTTATTACATGATCCAGCACGAAATTCAAAAATATTTTATATTAACACCAAAACAAACTACCTTTTTAAAGGGACGCCGTCTCTTTTGAACAAAGTGCAAGTAAAAGCCATTATGCAAAAGAATCTGCCATATTTCTGAAAGGATACATGCAGGGTGGAGTTAGGATGTTAGTTTTCCTCTCCTCTGTGCTACCAAGCAATGCTACATGGTTGAGGAAACCGTGATTTGCTCAAGTGCACCCAGCAGAAATCTCCTTGCTTCAAGAATCGTTTGTTTTGTTTGGGGGTGGGTTATTGACCGTATAGCACATGGAATGCACTCGTGGACATAAGGTGTAGGTCTGGGTAGCATCACAGGTATACCCTACCAGATGCTGCCGCACAAGGTACAAATGCCACTTTGAACATATCCAGCACATTCAGCTTCCTATTACAAATAACATTAAAAAAATGATTAAAGTGTTAATGCATAACTCAGTTCCAGTTCATGATACGGAGAAGCTGGGGTAACCCATTCACAATTAGTCCACATTGTACAATCTCCGAATAGAACTGACAAAGCAGGCCATGCACTATGGACAAATAGCACCACATTAACCACAAGGAAACATGGCCCACCCCCTACAGAGACCTAATAATTCACTTATCCTAGCCATATAAATATCTTCAGAATGTCAAAAAAACATTGTCTTTCGCACAAGCTGTATCTGTATAAAGGCATTTGTCTAGTTGCCAGGAGATGAAGTGACAACACTTCCCCTGCTAAGAGGAAGTGCTTGAAGCCATTTCACCAGTGGTTGTGTACCACAATTGCACATCACGCAACACTTCCCTATTGGTGGCTGCAAGTATGTAAATTTATGACCTCTAATATTTTTGCATGAAAATTATTTAAAGAACTTATGTGTCACTGATATGATTGAGGACTGATGTTAACTTGAGTCCCCATTTCAGCGTGGTTTTGTGTGTATTCAGCAATGTTCAAATTTTGATCGACGTTGACAAAACCTTCACAAGCTTTGTCACAGAACGGGGTTAGACATTTAGACCAAAATTTAAAAAGCAGACGGAACTCCAGTTGTGTTGTTCATGCAACACTATTAATCAAGTTACAGGTTGAGTATCCCTTATCCGAAATGCTTGGGATCGGCAGCATTTTGGATAACAGACATTTTCGGTTAACGGATCCTTTTCGCTGCACCAGTCCTATAAAATGTTCTAGATTACCAGAATTCAACGTGAACAACTTGCTCACATTGTATTTAGGTAATGTAGATGATTTATAGCAGTGGAGCTTGTGAAATTACCTTCTCCATGGTGATGTTGAGATGATCTGTCGGTAGGCAGTACTCCCTCCATCCCAGCGCTCTGGGAACTACATTTCCCATTAGCGCTGGCTGAAAATGAATGGAGGGTGAAGCAAAGGAGTTTCACAATCGGTGTGCCAGGAAGATAAGTATCCCTTATCCAAAAAAAAATTGTCTGATTTTGGATATTCAGAAAAGGGATACTTAACCTCCATTATAAAGCAAAATATGTTAAACCAACCAGAGGTAGTATAGAAAATTCAGCTTGAATACAATACAAATGTTTGATGAAAGATATGTTGCATAAAAAGTGAATATCTGTCAAAATGTCACTGTTAACCAGCACATACAAAATAAAACAAAGATAGATGTTTGACTCACTATTAAACACATGGGGGGGAGTGCCAACACCAGGAAAATCTTGCAAAATTGTGTATAAAAGAAAATTAGTTTCCTGCAGGCTTATTATGTTTGACTCTGTTCCAACACCCAAATCGGGATTTATAAACAGTAGGTGTAAAGGCTTTGTGTGAGGGATAATGTCTGATAATCCCCATTACAGGCGTTTAACCCAATTCAGTGCCAGACATGTCGGTAATTCAACATGTTCCAGCACCTTTCAGCATTGTGTACACGCTTACAAAAAGGTTACTTGTTGACAATATTGGAAGAAGCATGAAAAGCTTTCTCCGGCGAGTGCATTTGCCAAGTATCACTTATTTTACATTGTGAACAGAGACTAGAGATTTAATAGCTGAAGAGTAAATGATCCAAAATAGAAAACTGTAAGAATAATTGCAGAGCAACTTCGCTTGAACACAACTAACCAAAAAGCAAGAAAACTAGAAATCATTAAAAACTTAGGTACAAATAGGTTTATTATTGCATTCAGTGATAAGCCACATCATATTTAAAGTAGAACAGTTGTAATATATTAAAACATTATAATATTCAGGAACTTTGTTTTTATTAGGTTAAAGGGTCTCGTTTCATACATATCTTTATTCTGTGTGTAGAGAATAAAGAAAAGAAAAAAAATCTATATTAGGCAAAATTGCATGAAAATGCCTAAGTTACTAGAAAAATGTGTCACCCGTTCGAGACATCTGTGGCTCTCCATGCAAATGTTTCCTTTCCCATCCAAAAGCAGTTCATTTACACCGCAAGCAACAGGTGATGTCAAACAGGAGACACCACCGACATATTTAAAAACAAATTGGTGGTTAAGTATAAAAACATGCGCACGGCGAGTTTTATAAAAAGGCGCAATTGCCGTTTGATATATAGAATGGTGAATGCGCTTTTTTATAATTTGTAACACTTTACAGTGCGGGAGAGGGATCTGACACAAATCAGGTACTTTTGAACGGCAGAATTTTTTTTTCTTTTTTTTTTTTAATACATAGGCTGCGCCGGCGCAACGAGCGCTGCACAACCCAAATGTATGTATTCAGCGCAGGCAACGCAGACTCACAAAATGTAATCAGGACTCTGTTTAATACACAGGCACACACGCCTATCGCACCAGTATTTCACACAATCTGCATGCGCTGTGTTTTTATGCATCTGCTTGCAAACCTTCTAACAGAATGTGTAGACCATTTAATACATTTTTATACGATATATTCAGTCAAAAAAAAAAATTTAGTTCTTTACGAAATACAACCTTAGAAATCTGACAATTTAGGTGGGAACAGGTCTAAAAAGTTTTTGCACAGCGTTAGGCTAACTTGCTAGGAAGATGGGATTTATACCGGAACAACTTTTCCCTCTGCAGCATGAGAAGTCTTATTGTTAAGACATGTCAGGTATATCATTTTATTTAGGTTTTGGTTAAAAAAAAAAAAAAAAAAAAAAAAACACACATTTACCACACACCATTACTGTAACCTAGGATACACAATTGTACCGTGTTGCTGGTGAAATATATAAAGACACTTTTTTTTGGCCTGGTAACACACAGTCATGTTGGACAGAAAGTGGACTTGGAAACTAATGTCAAACACGTTTCCTTTTTAACATTTTTTTTATTTTTAAAATTAAAATACATTTAGCAGTTACAAGAGCAAAAAATGAATCTCATCAGTTTGTAAGACTACCCTTTTTCCATTTAGTCTGGGACTGCCTCAAAATCAGTGATCTGTGGCATTTCATTGCCTGTAATATGGTCTCATTTGAGATTAATGCAAAAAAGCAAATTGGTAAATACGCCACCAAAACACTTAATTTTAGAAGGGCTAACTTTGATGGACTAAGGGCATCGATTGAACATTTAGACTGGGAACGATTGTTTTCTGGACTAAACACAGAAGACAAGTGGAATGCCTTTAAGCACACATTACAAAAGTACACATCCCAATATATACCTTTGGGAAACAAATGCAAAAGACACAAATCAAAACCAATGTGGCTTACAGGTAACGTGAAACAGGAAGTACAAAACAAGAAAATGGCATTCAAACATTATAAAAACACGGGATCAGCATTATCATTTATAGAGTACAAAGAGGCCAACAAAGCCTGCAAAAAGGCAATTAAAATGGCTAAATTGGAAAATGAGAAAAGGGTTGCCAAGGAGAGTAAAACTAACCCCAAAATGTTTTATAAATATATAAATGGAAAAAAACTAAAGAGGGAAAATGTTGGGCCCTTGTTATCCCAAATGGGAAATTTGGTAAGTGAGGACAGAGAGAAAGCAGACATTTTAAATACTTTTTTTTCTTCTGTTTATACTAAGGAAGAGCAGATGGACGAGCCCCTGCTACAGGAAGTTATGGGACATTCGCCGCAAACATGGGATTGGCTGACACAGGAAAAAGTGCTTAAGCAATTATACTCTGTTAAGATAGACAAGGCCCCAGGACCAGATGGTATACACCCAAGGGTACTTAGAGAGTTAAGCATAATTCTGGCCAGGCCACTATTCATGATCTTTAGGGATTCATTCAGTTCAGGTACAGTGCCAACAGACTGGCGAAAGGCGGATGTCATTCCAATATTTAAAAAGGGATCAAAATCTCTGCCAGGTAATTATAGGCCAGTGAGCTTGACATCTGTAGTGGGGAAACTATTTGAAGGATTGCTAAAGGTATACACTCAAGAATACATCTTGAACCAGAATATAATTAGTAAAAGTCAACATGGTTTTGTGAAAGACCGGTCTTGTCAAACAAACTTAATAACATTCTATGAAGAAGTCAGTAAAAATATAGATCTAGGCGTGGCAGTTGATGTGATCTATTTGGATTTTGCGAAAGCATTTGATACAGTTCCACACAAAAGGTTACTCTACAAATTGAGAGAAATAGGTTTGGGGGCAAATGTGTGTATGTGGATTGAAAATTGGCTAAAAGATAGAACACAAAGGGTTGTTGTAAATGGTAAAGCTTCAAATTGGACCAGGGTAGTGAGCGGAGTACCTCAGGGGTCTGTTTTGGGCCCTCTTCTTTTTAATCTGTTTATTAATGATCTGCCACATTGTGCTGAGAGCCATGTCTCCGTGTTTGCGGACGACACTAAATTAGGTAAGGCAATAAAGACTAATCTTGATGTTTTTTCTTTACAGGAAGATTTGGACAGAGTGGGGGACTGGGCAGTAAAGTGGCAAATGAGGTTCAATATAGACAAATGTAAAGTTATGCATTATGGGAAAAATAATAACAAAGCAACATATACGTTAAATGGTTTTTCCCTAGGAAAAACTACTAATGAAAAGGATTTAGGAATAATTATAGACAACAAACTTGGCAACAGTGCCCAATGCCAGTCAGCAGCTGCAAGGGCCAATAAGATATTGGCATGTATAAAACGAGGTATAGATTCACGGGAGGAGGATATCATCTTGCCTCTTTACAAATCAATGGTAAGACCTCACCTTGAATATGCAGTACAGTTCTGGGCACCAGTCCTTAAAAAGGATATTAAGGAACTAGAAAAAGTGCAAAGGAGAGCTACAAAATTAATAAGGGGTTTGGAGGATCTTAGTTATGAAGAGAGACTTAAAAAATTGAATTTATATACGTTAGAAAAAAGGCGTCTCAGAGGGGATATGATAACATTATATAAATATTTGCAGGGCCAATATAAGGAGCTCTCCAGGGACCTGTTCATTAACAGAAAGGTACAAAGAACAAGAGGTCACCCCCTCAGACTGGAAGAGCAAAGATTTCATAGACAGCAAAGGAAGGGATTCTTTACGGTTAGGACAATAAAGTTATGGAACTCACTGCCAAGAGAGGTAGTGCTAGCAACCACAATAGATGCATTTAAAAATGGTTTGGATGTTTTTTTAGGAAAGCAGAACATACAGGGCTATTAATAATAGAATAAGCATTAATAAAAGAGCTTATTGATCCAAGGAGAAATCTGATTGCCTCTTGGAGTCAAGAAGGAATTTTTTCCCCCAGGAGGCAAAATTCGAAATAGCTTCCTTAGGGGTTTTTTGCCTTCTTTTGGATCAAAAGCTGTAATGATAGGTAGAAGGGTTGAACTTGATGGACTTGTGTCTTTTTTCAACCTAAATTACTATGTAAGCAGGGCTCGACAAACCCCGGGCGCCAGGTCGCCATGGCGACCTGGAAATGGAGCCGTTGCCCTAATGTACCCCTTGCCGCTGCCATCCGTCTTTTGCAGCGCGAGGGGATAGCAGCAAGCTCCGCCCCCTCGCGCAACACGTGTGTTAGTGTTCAGCCGAAAGAGCCATGAGGTAAGGCTGCGGCACGAATGTTCCCCCTCCCCAGCAATGAGGTAAGGCAGCAGGGAGGGGAAACATTCGTGCCGCAGCCGATCTTCATGGCTCTTTCGGCTAAGTGCTGCGTTGTCAACCCAGCACTCAGAAGTTAAGAAGGGAAAAAAAAAAAACTTGTGTATGTTTGAGTTGTATATGTGAAGTGGGGGGGAGGGATGTATATGTGAAGGGGGGGGTATATATGTGAAGTGTGGGGGGGAGGTGTATATGTGAAGGGGAGGTATATATGTGTGAAGTGTGGGGGCAGGTGTATATGTGAAGGGGGGAGGGATGTATATGTGAAGGGGGGGTATATATGTGAAGTGTGGGGGGGTATATATGTGAAGGGGGGGTATATATGTGAGGTGTGGGGGGAGGTGTATATGTGAAGTGTGTGTGTGTGTGTATATGTGAAGTGGGTTGGTGTGTGGGGTTTGTATATGTGACGTGGGTTGGTGTGTGTGGGCTGTATATGTGACGTGGGTTGGTGTCTGTGGGGTGTATATGTGACGTGGGTTGGTGTCTGTGGGGTGTATATGTGACGTGGGTTGGTGTGTGTGTTTATGAATTGCGTGTATGTTTGCGTGATTGTCTGGCTCCTAAAATTTTTTGCTGGCTCCTAGAATCAAATAAATTTGTCAAGCCCTGCCTGTAAGTTCAAAGAAAAGGTTGTGTGCTATGTAACTGGTCAGACACAAGCCAAGTTGTGAAGATATCATGGATTATCCATTTGGTATTACCAAGACAGCAGTGGCTTTAATGCTTGAATGATTGAACTGTAAACAGACTGCTGAATAGTATTGTAGTATGTCGCTTACTGTAGAAAGAAGTCAGCAGAACATCTGAAGCCATTAAGAAATACACTTGCCAAGTGCCCCCCAAGTAATCTTTCAGTGTCTCTGCATAGCATTTGATCATCATCATCCAATTAAAACTGCCTCAAACAAATAGTAATGATCTCCCTGGTGTGTGTGTTTGCTCTGAATTGACAATTCATTGGGGGAAAACCATGACCCCAGTACATTTCAGTAATCAACTATTAAAGGGATGATACCACTTACATAAGATGAAACTAGATAACTTGTGCATTTAAAACAAATGTTTGTTTTTTTTATGTTAGCATTAATTGCATTTGAGAATTTTGGCCATGATGCAAAATTCTGTAAAATCTTCCAGCAAGTCTCACTTTACAGCTTTGGCCAGATCCTGAATGATGATGTCATAAGATCCAGGAATATGTTGCTGTGTACAACTTTACCTGCCTTCCAACACAGAGAGGCACCAAAAACACTTTCACAAAATGGTTTAGTAAAATATTTACAAAAATAAACATAACTGTCACAAAACTTAGCGACACTAAGCCGACCGGCAAAAGCTGGGTTAACTGACTGTAATGCCCAGTGTGTCCCCGGTTAAAAATACCTCCACAAAAGGGCAAATCCCTTGCATTTTCCAAGAACCCAGTAGCGGCCATGATCCCTGCAGACCGGACCACAAGTCTACAGAGCCCGTCGCTCTGCCACCCATTGGTTCATTTAAAACTCCAGTGACCCAGCCCAGCGTCGCTCGAATGGGGATTGGTTGATGAGTTAAAGGGCCAAGTAGCTCTCATTTCTATTGGTCTACACCCTAAAATCGGGAGCCAAAATGTATTCAAAAAGGTGAGGCAAAATAGAATTACGGAACAGTGATTCAGCCCCTTATAACAAGTATGGTTCCCCTGGCGGCAAAGCACCCTAGGCAGCCAGACACAATTAAGGTTTCGCCTGGGACTTTCGCCCGCCCTAGGCGCATGCGGTGCCCTGTTGGTTGGTCACTCCAGACTGTCAGCATTGATCTGGTCGCTCTAGATCGAGGGGAAACGGTAGGACCTCATTTCATTGACAAAGTTAAAAGGAACCTAACTCCACCCCATAGCCCTGACCAATACTTGCAAGTAGTTATATTGCTACTTTCCATAGTGTGTTCTCATTGGTGTGTTCTCCCCTGATGAAGATGAACAGTTTATCATAGTAATATTGTTCCTAGCTTTGGTTTATTATATAAAGTGTAAAAATGTAACATAGGAACATTGCACACACACTACCTAGATTTGGACAACAGATCTTTACTGTAAAACATACTCTTCTGAAACAAAAAATGTTTTGGCGTAGTATGAAATAGTGCAGCAGTGTATTTTACTTTGAGTCTCAGCAAAAACGTTGCTTGTTTAGTTTAGAACATTTCAGTATTAACAAACACTGATTTATTGACAGCAACTTGTCTTAACTCCTCTCATGAGAATCCATTGTCACGTTACAGAAAGCAGAGTTAGCAAGTTCATTTTACCAATCATGCAGAAATTAACAGAAAGGCAGTGATGTTGAGCTTACCCTCATGCCGAGCACCAGAAAACCAATCTCTTCCATTAATGGGTACTTGCTGACTTGCTGTTGGATCTTTTCAGCAGATGCATAAGGATCATAGCTCTTTTGGCCAATTTTCACATCCATGATGCATGGCTTATTAAATTTGCGCGTTACATCTTCCAGTTTTAAATAGAGGTCTGTTAAAAATAAAATGCAAAACCTTAAAAGGCAAATACTCCACATATCATATTCATGGGTTTAAAAAAAAAAAAAAACATTTAAATCTCAGAGCACTTAAACTTTGTTTAAAAGGGCAATTGTAGGGCTAAACCCATCTTATGTGTAATAAAATACTGTATTTGCTCGAAAACTAAAAGACTGAATATAAGACTACCCTATAGGAAAAAAGTTCACCTTGAATATATTCACATGTAAATTGCTTTTTTAATAAAAAAATATGATATAAAAAAAAATGCATTTCTTGTTTTTATTTCCTTTTATGTGCAAATGCTGCCTCTCTTTCCCTTGCCCCCAGCTTTGTCTCCCCCCCCCCTTAGTGTTGCCTCTCTCCCCGTCCCTTTGTCTCTCTCTCTCTCTCTCCCCCCCCCCTCGTCGTCTCTCTCTCTCTCTCTCCCCCCCCCCCCTCGTCTCTCTCTCTCCCCCCCCCCCCACTTGTTACTGTCCCCCCCTCGCTTGTCTTTCTACCCCTCCCTCCCTCTCACCTGTTTCTTACTCCCTGGTGGCTAGTGGGGGCAGCCGGGGGATGTCTGCACGATATTCCATGCTGCCCGACACTTCCGTCTATTATGACGGACAGCCGGTCCGTCATAATAGACGGAAGTGTCGGGCAGCATGGAGGATGTCTGCACGTATCGTGCAGACATTCTCCAGCTGCCCGATTTACCCTGGTGGCTAGTGGGGCAGCAGAGGAAGTCTGCGCGATGAGCGCAGACCTCCCCTGCTGCCGCCCGGCACGCTCACCGGGACTTCTGTGACGAAAGCGGAAGTATCCGGCTTCTTCACAGAAGCCCCGGCGGTCGTGCCGGGCGGAAGCAGGGGAGTCTGCGCTCGTTGCGCAGACTTCCCCTGCTGCTAGAGAGGGGGATCCAGGTCCCCTGCAGCTCTGCTGGGGACCTGGATCCATGTCTTATAGTCTGACCTCAATTTGAGGTCAGATAAGAGACCTCGATTATAAGACGAGGGGGATCGTATTTATAATCGAGCAAATACGGTACATAGATCAAGACATATTCTATTTAAATGTGTCTTCTCTTTACTAGTCACTCAGTGACTTGATATGCAAAATGATTTACTTTCAATAGGTTATGTGCGGGTGTCCGTCTGTATTTGTGCGCCTGTGGGTGTCTGTATGCCTGCAGTGTGCGTGTGATTGTGTGTGTCTGCCTGCGTGTGATTGTGCTGCTGTCTGGCTCCTAGATTTTTTTTGCTGGCTCCTAAAAGTCAGTTAACTTTGTCAAGCCCTCGCATATATAAATGTGGTGGGTAAGTCTTTTGAAGACATTTAACATATCTAAATCAGGAAAGAAAGCAGTGCACTGTGTCTCTAGTGTTTGGACAGCAGCTTGATATCTAAATGTCTCACTACTAGAACAATCAAATCCAAAAGCTCTAAAGTGAAATGGAAAAAAAAGCCTGAATACAAGACTACCCTATAGGAAAAAAAAAAAAGTTTAACTTGCATATATTCACATGTAAATTGCCTTTTAATATTTAATAAAATTATATAAAAAATGCATTTCTTGTTTTTATTTCCTTTTATTTGCCCCTCTGCCCCCCACAGCCATTTGCCTACCAGACTTAGCCAATGCTGGCTCTCCTCCCCCACCCCTCCCCAAACGTAGCCAATCTCCCTGGTGGCTAGTGGGGGCAGTCGGTGGATGTCTCCACATACATGCAGACATCCTCCATGCTGCCAGACACTTCCGTCTATTATGACTGAAGCCGGGTAGTTGTGTGACCTTTCGGCTTCCGTCATAGAAGTCCCGGCGGGAGTGCCGGGCAGCAGCGTAGGACAGCTGCACATATGTGCAGACATCCACCGGCTGCCCCAATCTCCCTGGTGGGTAGTGGGGGCAGCCGGTGGATGTCTGCGAGGTCACATGACCTCCCGACTTCCGTCATAGAAGTCCCGACAGATGTGCCGGGCTGCATGAGAGGATGTTGCGTGCATTGCACCTCTGCGGGGGACCTGGATCCCAATCTTATAGTCAGACCTCTATTTGAGGTCTGATAAGACAAACCTCAAATATAAGACGAGGGGACTTTTTCCAGAGCATTTGCTCTGAAAAAAACCTTGTATTATATAATCGAGCAAATACGATATGTGCCTGTTGCCCAACCCATCGGCTTAGGTCTATTAATGCACACGTTATAAAATGCAGGCGTTAGAAAAGGTTTTAGATCATGTGTTAATACTGAGCCATCATCAAAACACTAGGCACAGATGATATACATCTATAGTTACGCAACTCAGAAGTGTTTGTAAAGTCCTTCCAATGTGATATACTTTGAGAGATAGCTAAAGCACGTTACTTTAAAATAGTTTTAATCATTTGAGAGATGAGGACAGTGTGGATAGCTCTCCCTACATGGTTTTCATTCTGCTATTACATTATCCTTCTTATTGCTATTCTGCACTGATCCACTAGCTTTCTGCTTTCAGACCTCACCCACACTTCTTGCATGTTATTCCGTTCACGAAAAACAAAAGTCTTGGAGTATCTAAGGTTTTCACTATGTGGGAGGACATACCAGATACTTAAAGTGAGCAACAGTGGATTGGCACATTGACAGAACATGTGGCTCAGCTGTCATTTGCCAGGCTAGAGGAACCTGTTCCAAACAGATGAAGTCACAAAGACAGACACAATACCATGTATGTAATATACAACTATGAAATGTGTGCTGAATCTTGCTAGAACTACACAGGAACCAGGGGGGGGGGGGGGGGAGAAAAAAAAAAAAGAAGCTTTCTTTAGCAGGCCTGGAAAACTACCATACAGGGAATTGAAAAAATGAAGAACAGATTAATAAGAAATGACTGCATTTAGCAGTAGTTTTGAGATTTAAATAATCTCTTTTTGAGATGACATACCTTAAAGGAAAACTAGATGTCCCCAGTGTGAGAATACACACAAGCAAGGGTTAAAAGTTTAATTGTCCTTTAAAAACACTAGAAAATGCATCCAACAATACTAGAGACCAGATGCTCTTTTTTTTTTTTTTTTACCCTAGGACTGACAAATGTACCCAACGTGTTGTGGGTGCCATAGACAAATATTTTAAAGGGCTGGTTAGGAATACGGAAATATGGTGGTGGTAACAAGCAACTAGGCCTTCCGTGGGCCACCCTGAATTTCACCGTGACTAGATAAACTGTTAAAACGTTTTTTGTAATTCTATAAAAATGAAAGCAAATATATTATGCAAGCAGATTAATGAGAAGTAACATGCAAAGAGAGGTAAAAAAGTGCTGCATACCATTTGATGAGCCTGAAGGAGACCATGTGCCAAAATATTTTGGCAAAAACTTTTGCAGGTTAAGTAAATTCTGGTCAGTGCAGTCATTGGAGAAAACCTAGAATGGGAAGAAAAACAAATGTGACATTTACTGTCTGTAGCTCCTTGCTTGATAGATACCATTTGTGAACTGATCCAGTAAAAAAGCAAGTTTAAATGATTATTCCAATATACTAAAGACTAAGTAAGAAAATAAAACATTGTTTTAGCAGCTGCTGTGTACAACATTCGCACTGGTTTTGAGTTCAAAAAAAGAGAGGAAGGAGTAAAACAAACAAAGCAAAGCAAGTGGTTTCTAGAGCTAACAAAAAAAATACTCAATGGTGCAGAAGGTTTCTTTTCTATACATTGCACTATTTTATGTGGAAGAATCTATTCCAGGTGAATCCTACAATCATGGCTTGCTTTTGTTAACATTCTGAGTTGAGTCCATACATTCGTCATATTGATAGCCTTGGATAACAATTTCATTTAATTTGGATCAACATATACAAGTATGACAGTGCTTGACAAATTTACTTTAGTTTTAGGACCCAAATTTCCAGGAGCCAGAAAACAGCACAGACAGGTTAGTCACATACAAACACAGACAGTCACATACACAAAGAAAGACAGTCACATACACAGAGACAGTCACATATTCACACAAACACACAGCGATAGTCAGATACATGCAAAAACCGGCAGTTTGTTTTTTAGAAACAAAAAACAAAGAAAAAAGGACAGTAATTCTATCACTTGCTCCAGCAGAGTCAGGCATGAACCGTCTTCACGCTGTTGGTGAGTGGTGGGATGTCACGTGACACCCGCCACACAGACGCTACAGCGCGAGGGGGTGAAGCAGGAAGTATGTGCAGCGCACACTTCGCCCCCTCGCGCAGCAATCATTTTATATTAATAGCTAGTTGTATTTTTTATATCGCAGTGTGGGGGTCCCATTTTAGATCCTTCCCGGACGTCAGGTCTACTTTCCTAGTCGCCATGAGGCCAGGGTTTGTCGAGCCCTGAAGTATGAGATTGCAATACCTACCTGGAGGGGACCCAGTCACCCACAAAAATGAGAATGACAAAAAAAAAAAAAAACACTTGGTGCTGTATAAATGAACACACCTGCTTTTCCATGTTCCAACATGGATAGTCTATTTTAGATGTAGCTGAGATAGCAAAAACAACATTATTATAAGGAAGTTACCATGTTATAGAAATCCAGCTCCCTTGGTCCACGTGGTGGTGGTTGTAACTGTTTGAGAACAGTTCCATCTGGATGCTGTAGTATGCCTTTACAAAAAAAAAAAAAAAAGATAAAGTTATGCTCCAGAACATTGCTGCACCATCTTAATCAAACAGTGTGGTAATTTAACCTTATACTTACACATTAAAAGTCAAAATGGGACCACATTAAAAGTAATCATTGTCTTCTGAAATAAATGGGATTAAAAGGGAAGTAATGCCAACATTTTAAAAAGTTAGTCACTTTTTAAATGATCTTTCCATCATGTTTGGTTTAGAAAATCTAACAGGTTATGTTGACAGGGGGGAAAAAATGGGGGGGGGGGGGGGGGGTAGGAGATTTGCATGATGGAATCTTAAAAAGGGGCATGTTGGCCACAGATACACCTCATTATTGGTCTGTCAGAGAGATAAGCTCTGCCAGTGTGTCAATCTGAGACGACGCCCACAAGCAGATAGTGGAGAAAAGTAAATCTCAGTAAGATTATTAAAGTGTTATTACATCTGTGATATCTTCAAAAACAAAACATGATAAAAAAAAATTAAAAATTAAAAATAATAAAATCAGCAAGACTGGGTCAATTTATTATCCTCTCCAATATATCAAAAACACAATCTTAGATCATATATGCAATTAAATTTCAATGCTCACATTTTTGCAAAAGAAGTTTAAGGTAACAGATTATTGCTTCACTGCAACTGGAATTTAGTTACCGAGAAAAGGAAATAAATAGCTATTGGACAAAAATGTAGTATTGGCAACAAAACCCAAGAGAGGAAAAAGCTGATGTGGCTTATTAGAAATAAAATGGAAAAAAGTGCTCTCTACTAATCTTTTCAAAGTTCACAAACATTGCCAAGATATAATAGATACAAAAAAAAAAAACAAATGGAAATATAGTAAACATGAATAAAAGTCCAATGAAAAATTACAAAGTATTAGAACTTGCTGGAAAAAGTCACAGTTAAAGATTTAAATGCATATGGTCAAACAGTGAAACGTTAACATAACAGAAGCAGCCATGGTTATCCCCCACCCTAAATAATTCATCCGGAGGGTATACTGTGGATTAGAGATAAATATGTGGTGCTTACATAACAGATTCAAATCAGTGTTCAATTGGTTAAAAAAAAAATAGTTAATCTAGACATTGCTTATACTGGGAATTGTGTTTGCAATGTATCAATCACTACACAGGGAAAAAAAAAAAAAAAAGACTAATTTAATAAATTCAGTAAGGGACAAATGTAGTGCTTTTTGTACATTATACAAAATATGTGTAATTACGGTAATTTTTGCGATGAAATACATTTTCATTGCTTATATACCTTCCCAGCAGCGCTGACCGCTTTCATTTTATCCACCTCTTCAGTCTTTTCTGACCAAAGGGAGAGGCAGTACCCGGCACCTTCCCGCTGTGCATATTGGGCAAGCATGTGTGTGCATTAGTATGTGTGAAGGATGTGTATAGCTATATGTCATTTATACAAGTTTATTGACAACTTTTGGCACTGGAAATTTGTCACGCCCTGCCTAAGCGCACCTCATTTTAATGTGTAAATCAGATCACGATTATGTAGTTTGCATATACACATATATTAAACGACTATTTGGGATGTGAATAAAAATGTACCTGTTTTCTATTTGTTATCCCTCACCTTGAAAATGGGGCATGAACGCCAAGACCGGTAAGTGCCTAGTGTTTTCTAACAAAAAATTTTTTGTGGGAAAGTATAGTTAAATGCTCCATCTGTGGACAGGATATCCCAATTTTGACCTTAATAGTGACATATGGTGGAGTGCCTTGTTGTTACCAATAACAAAATTTGCCACTAGATGCATTTTTATCATATATAACTGGGTTGCCAGGACCTACATAGTTGTTCAAACTAGTGTTTTGCTTTGGAATAAAATTAAAAAATGATATATATATTAACATATATGGTTTTGTATATTCCTCCATTGAAGGGTTGCTGATAACAGAATAAGTGGTAGATTTGAAAGGCATGATAAATACTATTAGACTTTGTGAATAAGCAGAGCAATTTAAGAGCAAGGGAAATTTTAAACCGATTTAAAACAAATCCAAAAAGTTAGAATCCAGCAGTAAATATTTTAACAAGAATCTCCCTTGCTCCTTCAAACACTGGTCATCTGGACTTCTAAGAATAAAAACAAGGTTTCCATAATTACTTCATTACTTATATTGTTTGCTTGTACTCCATGTTTTCGATTTTTACTTATCTTTTAATAATTTCATCCCTAAATTCATAAACAAACCCAACCAGCACCATTGCATATGTAGACATGCTAAGGAGGATACTCCTCATATGTGGAATAGCCTTCCTGTTTCTGCCAAATCATCCTCTAGTCTAAAATCCCTGAAAATGAGTGTCTCCCAAATCCTCAAAACAGATTGTACCTGTTATTAGTTTACAAACTCCTTTGTATACTGTACATGTTATTCCTTTTTTGTATCAATAATGATTTACCCTGTATGTTCTCCTTCCAACTTGTTTAAATATATGTATGTATCCATGTTCAATCTATTGTTAAATTTGTAACTAACTCCATTCTGGGCTGGGACCGAAGGACATACTTGAAAATGAGAGAAATCTCAATGTATTCTTCCTGGTAAAACACTTTCTAAATAAAAGATAAAGAGGGACTAAACCCTAAAAAAAAATTATAACGAGACACAAAGTCTTGTCTTTGAACAATAGCCCTTTTAATAAGACAGAATTGATTTCTGATTAGTAGTTGCTGGAGGGTTTAGTGCTTCTTAAGCCTACTACATTAGTGTGCCTGTGGAGGGTAACTTGCTTCTTAATGATAGGTTTACTAGTTGTGTCACCAGCACAACAATATATAAAGTAATCCCTTTAGCCTCTAAAATGTAGCGATAGCTGCCCTATATCCTATCCATTACTTAGTTACTTAAAGAAATATGTTTACGTTTATTAAGCAATTTAAAAGTAGGTAAAGGTAAGTTGCCTGCAGTCACAAACTAAGTGACACACAAACACTTAGTAGACATAATTGCTGGCTTTTTGACATCTATAAGCCTTCCACTTATGTCAAACCTGCATTATTAGAGAAACGATTATACAGCATGATTACAAATACCGTAGTTACGTTTTGCTGACAGACTTCAATCTTTTTTTAACTAAGATAAATCTGAATCAAAGCAATGATAAAGACATGTATTAGCGATAGGAAGCTCGACATATACTGTAAACTAATATCAAAATCATTTTGGAGTCCGCAAACATCTTAAGGGTAAAATCGATTCAACTTTGGGCATCAATCGTGGAAGCAAGCAATATTTTTAGTCTGATATATGTCTTGCTTTTATTTTAGACACAGTTAGATTATATGTATGTATCTATCACCACCCTAGCTTGATTTGCTTGTATTTGTAGCTAAACCCAATGCTAGATTTCTCTAAGACTTTACAAATGTATAGACTTAAGGAGCCAAAAAAAACCCTATTTAAGAACATGCCATAGATGATGTAAAACAATCTATAAACTTACGAGCCAGCAGTAGAGATGTTAGAAGGCATGGATAAAAAGGTTTTTGTCAAGTGATGTATGGCTATACTGAAAACATTATTTATCAGGAACCACAGCAACTAGGATTGGTATAACATAAGTATAATGTAAGGTGAAAATAGTTGTTTTTAAAAAGTTGATCTATATATTTGTTCCAGTTAAAACTAGTTAAACACCTGCAACACCTTTTTCAACCAGTTTTTAGATGGGAAAAGTTTTGGAACAGCTGTTATGCAGCAAAAATGACTTTGCTCAAGATGCAGTACATCCACATATTTAACATTTTCAATAATTGGGTGCTTAAGAGTTTGTGTGATTTTATCACCTCTTAATTATGTTGAACATGCAGGTTGTTCCATCGCCACATATGTGTGTGAATTGTTCATGCACAAAAGTTTGGGAAATCGTCAACATAGGTGCCATTGAGTTGAACTTTACCTTATCTATTTAACGCACACAAGGTTAGACTGAATTGATAATTTCCTATTTTAGCAACATGTACTTTATGATCAGTTCCATGAAAGAGCATAGTCCAATGGTAAAGCCTAGCACATTACTCTACCTCTTATGGCCAATCAATGTGCTAGCTGTATATTTCTATAGTGCTCAGCTACACTATTTGTTGCAGACAGTATTTTCAATGCTAGTTGCAGCACCAGTACTCAACAGATGAGAAGCCAACTGGCTGGCTGAGAATAATAGGAAACACAGGCCACAACAGCAAGAGTGGTGTTAGGTCGCCATCTCTCCATGTCATATATAAAATAAAACCAAAAACAGATTTACCACTACAAGGATTGTTTTTACAATGACATGTCATGATTAAGTCAAGACACGTGTTCGCTCTGTAAAAATACATAGCAATGAACAAGAAAGGCATTTTGCAAATCAAACATGCAGTGTGTGTCGTCACGTTAGATGAAAGCCAACCTGAGCACGTCATGTGAAACTGAACGGAGTCCCATACATACCAACTTTATCCTTGCCATACATATGGCCGGCCACCTGATGGGAAAGTGGGACGCAGCCATTCAGCGACTTGCCCTCGCCTCGGGTTTTTAGAAGTAGCAGCAGCTCGGGATCTTTTCCCTCGGCATCCCCCAGGGAGTGATGGAGGTCCAGGCTCGCCGGGGCCATGGTTTCAGATGTCAGGTGAAGCGGGGAAGCCATCCCGCCAGGGCTGAAGGAAAGGGATTGAGGCTGAGATGAGAAGCGCACCCACACTGCCCAGGTGCGAGGATTGCCGTTGCCTTAACTCCTCCCCTTTTCAAAGCACGTCACCGCGAGATCCCCATCGCGCGCACAACCGGAGCCGCGCTCGGAAGGGCATATTCTACCCCACCGTGTAGTTCGGTAGCCGTAGTTTAAAGGGCACACGCGTAGTCCCTACAGTCAGGCGACATGGAATGCGTCACAGCGTTACTGGTAGCTTCTGGCACGCCTACTTCTCGCTTTCTCTACCCTCCTGCTGACGTCATGCCCGTTCTCACGTAGCCTCTCTCTGGCAGGAGAGCGAGCTGATTTGGAGGAGGAGTCTCACAGTGAACATTACTGGATAGGCAGATCCTTTATGCAAATACGGGGTTGCTTTCCTGGAGTTGTTATTGTGTAAATAGTTCCTGGGGTGTGAACCCATTTACTAATGGGTTACAGTTACTTAGGAAGGTCAGTGCTGGGAAATCCTGGCTAATACCTGAAATGATGCGTTTCTGCTGTGGCTTATCTCCTGATCCAGTTCTTCTCGTTGTGCAAAGATTTTTTTTATCTTTGACTATTTGCTATAGGGTTTATATTTGTCATGTGATGTTGCATAAGAAAAATTATGAAATAATGTGGAAGGCGGTTCCGACAGCTGTATTATCACATACCCAGGGGCTTCTTCTGCAATAATGTTTAGGGACAAAAGTAGGGGGGGCAATTCTAAAACTATAATTTCATATAGATACACTCATTATTTATATGTTTATAGATAAACAGTTGCATTTAAACTTCCATGAACTTTTTAACATTCAACTTTTTTCCTATGAAATAAAAATGTTATTGAAAAAATGCATTTTTTTGTTTTTATTTCCTTCCTAAGCACCCAGGACTTATCCCAGCACCCAGAATTTTCAACAGCACCCAGATTGCATCCAGAATTTACCACAGCACCCAGGTGGCACCCAGGACTTGACCCAGCAACAGATTGCTGTAGTAAATATAAACACATCAGATACACACACATACAGTAGCACCAACAGGGCCAGCATTTAGACTATGTAATGCCTGGAGGGCTGTGCAAACTTCTAAAAAAGACTACACTTTTTATTCCCACATTCATTCAACATACACTAGAATTGATTACTTTTTGATCGAAAACTCAATCCTTCAATGTTCACTACAATGTACCACTGGGTCTATCCAATGGTCAGACCGCCAATTCGAACAGTTTCCCTATAAAGGGATGGGCGCTTGGAGACTAAATAATTTTTTTCTAACACAACCAGAGCTACAACAAAAAATCTAACAATCCATAGAAAATGATTTTACCCTAAATAACACTCCTGATGTTAAATGCAGAAAGACGCAGTATGCTTGTCCCCTGATTCTGTACTGTTCACATCGGTTATAGTAAACAGACCTGTGTGTGTTGTTCAGATAATAAAGTTCATTTCAGTTGTCACATGACATTATGACATCATCACGTCACGTCGTGCGCCAACATGGCGTCTGCCATGAGGATTTCTCATTGCAACATGGCTAGTTACAGCAGTAATTGTTTAATGTTAATTGACTATTCAATGTGTGTTGACTTCCGTTTTTGCCCTATATAGTGATGGTATTCGGCATTTTCTGTGCCGAAACGTCGGGTTGATCTTGTACACTCTGTGGCCCTCCTGTCTTTGATGTAACTGCTGCTGTGTTTTTTTAGTGTCAGGCTAATTATCATCTTTAGTACTGCTTTGTATGTAAGTAAACTTGGGCACTTTATGTATACTTCCTTACCATGTCTGTCTCTCTCCAACTCCCCCATACATTCTCTCTCTTCCTCTGTTCTGTCTCTCTCCTCCCCTTCCTCTGTTCTGTCTCTCTCCCCCCCTCCCCTGTTCTGTCTCTCTCTCCCCTTCCCTGTTCTGTCTCTCTCTCCCCTCCCCTTTTCTGTCTCTCCCCCCCTTCCCCCTGTTCTGTCTCTCTCGCTCCCTGTTCTGTCGCTCTCTCCCCCCCCCATCTCCCTGTTCTGTCTTTCTCTCCCCCCATCCCCCTGTTCTGCCTCTCTCTCCCCCATCCCCCTGTTCTGCCTCTTTCTCCCCCCCTCCCCCTTCCTTTGCCTGCAAAAGTGGATCCAGGGAGGGGTTGGAGCTAACCGGCTGAGAGGTGTAGCTCCGCCCCCACCCTGTGAAGCAGAGTAGCGTCTGCTTCACGGGAAGCCACGGGCAGGAAGAGAAAGTGCTGCTAGGCTCACCATGCTTAATGCAGGCTCCCCATGCTTAATGCAAGCATGGGAAGCCGAGCTGCACTTTCTCTTGCTGCCCGCGGCTCCCAGCGAAGCAGACGCTGCTCTGCTTCACTAGGTGGGGGCGGAGCTACACCTCTCAGCCGGTTAGCTCTGCCCTCTCCCCGGATCCAGCAGCACATGCCGAGCAGAGGGCTGGTGAGGGGGGATCTTTTCATCTCCCCATCCAGTGTCTCTACCGGCATTTTAAGCGGGCGGGTGGGCCGCACCAACCACGTAGAACTAATGCATAAAATTTAACTGCATAATGCATAAAAAACTTGCTCGTATGTACCCTACCACAACACATCTCAGCTGGAGACAATACCAACTTCCTGGCACCATGCTACAAATATGGGGGACATGCCCTCTTCTACAACAATTTTGGAAAGATACTTTTAGTATAATAAAGGAAGCCATCGGTTCTCTTATCACTCCATCACCAGAAGCCGCCCTACTACATGTCTTCCATTTAAATCTCAAACCCCCACAGAAAGTCATTGTATGCCACATATTGCAGCAAAGACGACGCTAGCCAGGAACTGGAAATCTACAATATTCTCACGCAAAATGGAACTATGCAACCTAGTAACGTACAACCTGCAACTGAAGAAACTACATTCATTTCCACAAAGTCCTTGCAGAAATACAATGTACAATGACATCTATGCACTGTGGATGGTTTGCCCCAAACCAATATAAAAAGTTCCGCTCCTCCCTCTGGCAAACCTTTCCCCCTCCCAGCCTTCTTCTTTCTATATCTTTCTTCTACTCTTTGCATTATGATGTTAGCTATTGCTCTTGAACCTCGCTATCGATTGCTCTATCAAAAGAATGTCGGTGACTCCCTTGTTCACACAAGGTGATACGTCTCTCTGTGCGATAAAATAATCACAGCATAAAGTCCTCCCTGACTAAGATATCAATGTGATCACATTCTATCTTCTGCTTGTAACCCGTGGTTAACATTTTGTTCTTTAGCCTTCAATCTGAACCCTGAAAGGCGACCGTATAATCTATGCACTGTTACCATCCACAGAGAACCTCTTATGTATCTCAATATCAGTGCTGTAACCTTCTTTTGTTTTTCTTCTGCTTAAAAATCAATTTAAAAAAAACCCTTTAAATACAAAAAAAAAAAGGGTAGCAGGAAAACAGCGGAAATGTCAAACGTGCCTAAGTGTCTCTCTTTGGCCACTTGTAATGTTGGGAAGTATCTATTTGCAAATGAAGAATAAACAGTTTACATATGCTACCGCAAGATGATGTCATAACCCGGTGAACAAATCTGTGAATATGGTTGCAATCTGATCGACACAATGTATAAATCGCTCTACAAATCCCATTGTAAATATCTTGCAGATGTCATGAAATATAGTATGGAAAGAATAGCCAGAAAACAGCTCCCAACATCCCATGGAATGCAATCACATGATATATAACCACCCAATCAGCGAAAATAGCCTGAAAATAAAGTATCCCAATTCTGCGGGAAAACAGTGGAGTAGGCAACAGCGGGCAAGACAGTCCGAGTTTGGAAACTAGTATGGATTCTTTGGGACACGTGTAGAATGAGGTTAATCAGTGTGTAGACACTGCTTTTTTATTTGTATATTATGGGACTTGGGAGCCATTTGGACGGCTCCCAGCTCCGTTTATTATTAGGAGGTCCAGGGCAGGTAATATATATTTAATTAACACAACAGAGAGTAAAACATCGCATTTTAATTAACACCTGTCGATGCTGTTAACTACAGTTCCTATGATGCTCAGCCAGATATACTACTCCCATGATACTGGCTGAACATCGTGGGCAATGCAGTCAAAAGTACATAAAGCTTTATTATTCCTGTGACAAATGCTAAAGGATGGCTGAGCGCTGAGCACATTGAGATTTTCAATCCACCGCTGTTAACATCGGTCTGTTAGTTGCAGCTAACACTTGTCACACCTTAGCATTGGGCATGTCTGGGGGTGAGGGGAGGGGAGGGGAGAGGCAGCATTGTGCAAATCTGAGAGGGGAGAGGCAGCATTGGGCAAATCTGGGGGAGGGTGGAGAGGCAGCATTGGACAAATCTGGGGGAGGGTGGAGAGGCAGCATTGGACAAATCTGAGAGGGGAGAGGCAGCATTGGGCAAATCTGGGGGAGGGGGAGAGGCAGCATTGGGCAAATCTGGGGGAGAGGCAGCATTTGGCAAATCTGGGAGAGGGGGGAGAGGCAGCATTGGGCAAATCTGGGGGAGGGGGGAGAGGCAGCATTGGGCAAATCTGGGAGAGGGGGGAGAGGCAGCATTGGGCAAATCTGGGGGAGGGGGGAGAGGCAGCATTGGGCAAATCTGGGGGAGAGGCAGCATTGGACAAATCTGGGGGAGAGGCAGCATTGGGCAAATCTGGGGGAGGGGGGAGAGGCAGCATTGGACAAATCTGAGAGGGGAGAGGCAGCATTGGGCAAATCTGGGGGAGGGTGGAGAGGCAGCATTGGACAAATCTGGGGGAGGGTGGAGAGGCAGCATTGGACAAATCTGGGGGAGGGTGGAGAGGCAGCATTGGGCAAATCTGGGGGAGGGGCAGCATTTGGCAAATCTGGGAGAGGGGGGAGAGGCAGCATTGGGCAAATCTGGGGGAGGGGGGAGAGGCAGCATTGGGCAAATCTGGGGCAGGGGGGAGACAGCATTGTTCAAAGCTGGGGGAGGGGGGAGAGGCATCAATAGGCAAATCTGGGGGAGAGGCAGCATTGGGTAAGTCTGAGGGAGGGGGGAGGCAGCATTGTGTATGTCTGGGGAAGGCAGCATTGGGTAATTACTCACAAATAAACATTACTATTGCTTCAACGTTTATTTATCACTGCCCAATACTTGGATAGGTCTGTGTTATGTAATCAAAGCTCACACATTACATTTTTCTCTGCCACTCTCCCATGACTTGTTTCTGTTTCGAACCTCATTATCTATCAATGGAACTCCCTTTCCTATCAATATTTGCTAACTTTTCATTCATGGAATTAATTCTTATTGAACACTTTCCGTGGAGTTTTAAGAACATTATGCTCAATATGTGTACCAACTTCCTGAGTCTGCTCTATGAATGATCTGGTAGTAAAGCACATACACAACTATTATATGCCTTGTAATTCTGTGAGAAAGTGAATGTTTATTACAGGTCAACACAGTATGAACAAAACCTCACTTAATAATATGAAAATCATTTGTGTAACTAAGCCTATAGGATTGTTTTGGTGCACAATTTATAGGACTGTGTGACTAATATGACCAACTTAATAAGCAGAACTAAATACATAGCTGGAGTCTATATAACTCTTTTAACAGTTTACTTTATCCACCCCATCAATGATAATTATTGGTTATAAGAGGGTATCAGGGTCATGTCTCCTTGGAGTAGCACCATGTTAAAACATGCTTGAATAAAGGGTTCTCGGTGTCACACAGTCCCTTCAAGCATCACGCATTGTTTTATTGCAGAGAACAATAGCCTTATGTTACATCTTCTGTTGCCCTTTTGCGCATGTGCATGTCTGCTCATGATGTGCCCCTTCCTGTCTGTAGGACGTTCCATGCCATCCTAAAATACAGTAGTAAAAAAGGATAGATTCGGATCCGCAATTTTTATGAGGTGCCGAGGACCCGGGAAGCTACCCAAATCGCCAAGTATAAAGGACCCAGCACTCAAATAGGTTTAGTGGAGGTGTTTATTCAGCACACAGGCCTGCTGGGTCCTTTATACTTTTTTATCCTAAAATATAGGGCCCAAATGCTTGATGGCATAGAATCTCCACTGTTCAGCAGCTCCCTCTGCAATAAGCTTAGCTGCGGATATCGTTACAGGAAACTGCAGCGGGATCCCACCTATCAGATGAGGACACTTTGGGCTATTCACCAATAGGCGAGGTTAGATGAGATGAACATTTCATCTCATCAGTTTAATTATACTTTATGCACAGACAAACAAGGTCAGTTTCCCCTGCTAAGACAAATCACCAGTTTTGTTCCTTCCCAATTATAGTTAAATTGTTTATAGTAAATGATGTTCAACTCACCTTTTAGTGAAGAACCTCCAATATATCCCCCTAGTTGGCCCGCTCTCACCTTTAGTTCCTTTGTGATTTTTTTCGCTGATTAGTTACTTTCTTAGTGGACCTTGGCCAACAAGGAATTTGCTGCAGTTTACCAATATTTAACTGCATTAGCAAATTCAAGTTTTGTTCTTGTTGATAAAGAAAAATCTGATACATGTCAAGAATCAAGATTAGATTTTTAAAAAACCCACTTTCTTCTCCAGTTGATCAGGAAAAAACATGCTTATCCTGATACACTCTTTCACGGATTATGGTTATTAGTTCAGACTCTGGGATTAGGAGATAAGAGAGCAAACATTTTACTGCAAGGGGATTTAGTAAAAGTACCTGAGGCAGCAAAGCTTTTAATAGACCTAGAACTGACTTAATTTAAAAGCACTGTAATGACCAAACCTTACTTGATCAACAGCAATGTTGCCTCTAAGGCAGCAAACAAGAACACACAAATACAACCAGTTTATCACACTGCTGATTGCACACCATTATACAATATGTTGGATACAAAAAAATAGCACCAGCTGACACTGCAAGAACAAATGGAGATCTTCACCAACAATACATATTCCAAAATAAAAAAAAGATTTTTAATGATAGTACTTGGATATATAAAAGATTAAAGAGGCAGATGTACAATATAGTAGGCTACAGACTTGATGCTTGATGCGTTTCGCATGCTAGGTGCTTACTACTAAACAGTCAGCGTCAAGTCTGTAGCTCGTTATGTTGTACGTCTGCCTCTTTATGCTTTTATAAGTCCAAGGAGTATCCATAAAAAATCTTTTCTACTTCGGAATATATATCAATGGTAAAGAGCTCCATTTGTTCTTCCACTGTCAGCTGGTGCTATTTTTTGTATCTGGCTATTGAGGATAAGAGTTATAGTTTACTGTATTGCAGCACCAGGTAATTATAATAAGGAGATTATAAAGCAGTATACATAAAGGGACTCAGCTGGCAATTGGAATTGTGTTTATATGTTGACCTATAATTTAGTCTGAGAATCAAGATATCTGATGTTTATTTTATCCAGATCAGCAAATGTGTACAATGCTGCATCATACTTTCCAACTTTATTGCCTGATGATCCTGGATGCTGGAAGGCAGGGCTTCAGAGGTGGATGGTCAGCTCGACTGCAGATGTGCAGACCAGTGCACATGCACAGTATTCATTCTCTGGTGACCTGGACACAGGGGGATGAGAATCGGGATCCTCGGAGATTGTGGTCCTGAATTGGAACTGTCCTGCATACATACAGACAGTTGGGGGCACATGCAGCTTATAGGGTTGCCACCTATTTTTCTTAAAAAAATCCAAAAACAGGACCTGCTATTGCCTCCATAGACTGAACATTGGCCTAAAGTTAAAAAAAAAAAAATACCGGCTGGGTGGCAACAGTAGCTGCTTATGCGTGTTTACATGCGTGTTTATAGCATAGGCATCTTTGATGTTCTAAGTAGGTATTATTGCTCATTACCAAATCTGGTATAATTATGGTCAGCGCAGTGTAAATTGACTTAATCTCCATAGAACTGTAGTTATAGGAGATTGACTGGATCATGTGTTTTAGTAGTGTTGATGGTTGTCATGGTGAAATAGCTCAGTTTATAAATCCTTATAGCCTCTGGATTGTAGGTGTGAATCCTGATCTAAGACCATTAAGTTGGGTAATAATAACAGCTATTTTCCAGTTCATTTAGAGCGCATGTGTTTTGGAGGAACCATAAGCAGCCTCTTAATTTGCTTATGTGCTAGCTTTACCACTGACCTAAAAGGATTTCAATACTTCCAGAGCAGTGAGCATATAGACTGCAAAAGTAATTATAGAATTACTATAATATCCATATTGAACTCCAAAATAGTGGTATATTTCGGGGTTTTGTCCTACATGGATTCCACAGCTCATTTTACAACCCGATTTTATATAAGGTTAAGTTCAAGCATTACTATCTCTTTAAAAACAGAATAACCCACCTGTTTATATTTGAAACAATTCTGGATTCCATGCACTCCAATGCACACAAAAGAGAAGGAAAAGAGTACTTAATAAAAATGCAGTATCTATATTTAATCCTGTGTCAGCATTGACGTCGGTCTTAATAAGTCTAGATAGTGTTTGTGAATACACTGTGATTGATTGTATCTCTTATCTAAAACATGAAACATCTAAATATTATAATACAAACTATACAAATACTTTGTGTTTATTAATCGTTCTCCAAGAAAATCTATATGGTAGTGAAAACAGGAGTGTTGCTGCCTAGCCAAACAGTGAATGACCTATTATAGAACCTAAAAATGTATCTATGATCTAGGAGGAGTCACATTAAGATGTAATAGATTTCCGCTCAGTCAGAAACGTTTCCAGTTTGTATACTATACTGGCCTATGAAGAACAACTGTCATCATGTAAAAAATAAATACATTTTTGTGTCTTTTTAAATGTTAAATATAAGTTCCTTAATGTTGTACTTTCTCAGCAATGGTGGTGAACTGGCAGTTTCATTTCTGACCATATCTTCAGTTAATAACAGTTTGTTTTATTATTTATTGCATGATGAAATACAAGCATCAAATAAATATGGCTTGAGAAGCCTGCTACCTATTTATGTGGGAGATTGTGGCTGTAACTCGCAGTAGCGGGGCGTGTAATGGGGTGCATTGTAGGTGATCCATGTGGACATCTTTAAAGGGCCTAAAGTACACCACTCCTCCTTGTGATCTAATGGGGTAGCAGGGAAATTAGTGCCTCCAGTGATCTCTATTATTCCACACCATATAGGCTTTTCTGTAAATCAGTGAAGGTACAGGGGTGTGAAGAAGTCACTCAGTAAGTCAGTATTTTGCCCTCAATATGCAATTCTTTTGCCATTTAATATGCCAGTATTTTGCCCTTCAATATGCCATTTTTTTCCCATTCAATATGCCATTTAATATGCCAGTATTTTGCCCCTCAATATGCCATTTAATATGCCAGTATTTTGCCCCTCAATATGCCAGGATTTTGCCCCTCAATATGCCAGGAATTTGCCAATTAATATGCCAGGATTTTGCCCCTCAATATGCCAGGATTTTGCCCCTCAATGTGCCATTTGTTTGCCAATTAATATGCCATTTGTTTGCCAATTAATATGCCAGGATTTTGCCAATTAAAATGCCAGGATTTTGCCCCTCAACATGCCAGGATTTAGCCACTCAATATACCAGGATTTTGCCCCTCAGTATGCTTGTTATGTACCACCCTCCTCCCCCTTCCCCAGTACTTGCTGCTGTCTCCCGGTGCTCTGCAGGTCCGCGGCTATGAGGGAAGCGTTCTGCGCTCCCCTCCAGCCACGTGGCTTCAATAAAGTTTGTTTAAAAAAAATGCGTTACTCCGGTCAAATTTTTTTTTTAACAAACTTTATTGAAGCAGCGCGGCTGGAGCGCAGAATGCTTCCCTCACAGCCGCGGACCAGCTAAACAGAATTTTTTTTTCCTGGCGTGACCTGGACGCCAGTATCGCCCGTCACCCCCTGATGGTGGGCCTGCTCATTTTTTCAGAGCCATGTTCAAGCTAGTTCAGGCATTCTTGCACCAATAGTATTGCTCTGACATTGCTGGGGGCAAACACCCAGATGAGCAATATAGTCTCCTGCCCCAGGGCCAACTTTTGTGCTAGGGTGAGGTGGTGACATCCCTGTTGGCCACTGAAGCTCCTTTAATGTCCTATAAGTCTCTGAGAGCACTATGATTTCAATATGCTCATATTTGTTAAATTTAATGTAGAGTCATATTCTATTCTGTGTGTCTGTCACTGTGGGAATGTGGTGTTCACTACATATCAGTCCTTCTGGATGGTATAGTCTTTGTCCAGCCAGTATGGTATACTTTGTTCATAATTCCTTGCTGTCTGCTTTTAACTGTTGGACTATTTTAGCCCTACTTCTGCTGTGATGTAGTATCCCATTCTTGGCTTCTACCAAAAATGTATTAACCACTGTCTAGAAGCCAACAATAGGACACCAGTTTATTTGGCAATGGCTGTGAAGGTCCAAAGAATATCACTAAATGGTCCTTCACTAGATACTGTAAATGTCCACCATCAATAATGTTGGTGCCAAACCATGCTAGAAGCTTAACCTGTGGGGAAAAGTGTTTGCTTATTCCAGTTTGTCAGTAGACTACTTCTTCTTCACTAACAGTCTATTAAACACTACCACTCAATGACTGGTGTTTACTTAGACCCTTAGTTGTGATATATATATATATATAGTTTATATATATATATAAAAACTGAGCTATATTATGTATTTTAGTATAAATTAGAATACTGAAAAGAATGCCTTCCTATTTATCTCTGCATTCTTTCACTTCTATTCATGCCATTGATCATTATCTGGAATAATATGAGATGTTTAAATGACAAAAACTAAAATTTTAGCATCAGTAATTTTATTTTATCAAATGTGTTGCTAAAAAAAAAATGTTTTCTCCTTGTTCGTATTTCAGTATATGCAATAGTTTAACACCCACACATGTTGCCAAGTGTTCAGGCATTCTCTCCAATTTATTCACATTCCCATCTGTTATTCTCCTCCTCACTGCATTTGTATCTCCTCTGAATAAGAAATCCCAGTCACACTTTCTCAAGGATACAGCTATATCACACACACATCTACACATAAAAACAACGCTTTCTTAAGCTTTCATCGTTTGAATTATGCAGTGAATTTGATTTCTTCTGACAACTTTGTCATCTGATTCACCATGGCTTTGTATATTTTGACATATATACTTGTATCTCCATTCATATGACGTCACCAATTACGAGGGGCATTCTTTCTCAATGCTGCTGCTTTGTACACAAACACTATCTTTCCCAAAGTGTCATTCTCTAAAACATTGGGCTGTGGGGAAGTCTGACACATGTGCTTTAATAAGTGTATAAGAAAGGCGTTGCAGAGAATCATGTGGGAAAATAAATAAATAAATCATAGCATATAAATGTATAAAAACAAGGTAATATATGCACTCACAAACTAGGTGCAATAGTGTGCTTCTTAAAAAAAAAATCAGGTATTCCCAGGTATCTTCCAAATGGTACTTAATCTATGTATGGAGAATTAAACCACTAGCACTTAATACCTTATGTGCAATAATATTATATGCTGCATTTTAATTCTCCATACAGAGATTAAAGATCATTTGGAAGATATCTGGGACTGCCTGATTTATCAAGAAGATAGATTGCACTTATTCTGTGCATATATTACCGTGTGCTTTGTTCACAGCTTGTTTTTATACATTATACACTATGATGTGTTATTTATAATTTTTTTCCCATGTGTGATTCTGCACAGCTCCATTCATATACACTTATTTTATGTGGGGGTATTTCCACTTGTTTTTGCTAGACATTAATGCCTGGCTTGGCAGTGAATTGAGTAATAATAATAGCAAAGCATTTAATCAGGAATGTAACTTCCAGATATTAAGAAAAAATAAACATGCATTCACACTTCATGGATAATATGGATGATCAACTCACCACTTGCTAACCCATTTGCCATTTGGGAGAATCTTCCACAAAATAGAAATGTGTGCCGGCAGACATAGACTCTTTCTTTCTACTTCTGGAGGCTTTGTACAAGAGGTGCTCCAATTCAGCAAAAAGTAATGAAAGTAATAAAAGAGAGCACTCCCGCAAAAAAGGATACAAATTTACTGTGTCCACACAGTGACACAATAAAGGATGCTGGGTATGCACACAGCAGGCTTGACGCGTTTCCCGCTAAAAGCACTTAGTCATAAGCTCCAATAGAAACAGTAATCAAGAAGAAATGTTCCAAGCCCTCCATGGAAACGAGGGCTCCATATTCTCGTGTGTAAACATCACTTTATTATACAAGCAAATTCTACTAAATTGGCAAGTGTGAGGGATACAGACAGATATAATTAAGCGGTGAGTCAACCTGGCCAGAAATTTATTCTGCAACTTTGAACGTTGACCGTTTTCTACAGTTGGTGCATTAGCCCACTGAGCTATCTCACCAGCCATGATGTCAAGTTTGGCAGAATTTGAAGAAACTCACTCCTCCGAGGAGTACCAACTCCTCAGACTACTAAATGTAGAGTGATTCTCATAATTGCCAACATTTAAAAGAGCATAAATATTAATTAATTTGGGTGGAAATCTCATTAATATTCCTTTTATAAATAACCGTAAACTACATACATACATACATCCGAGATACTGCTGGGCTGCACTTTGCATGCTCATTTTGCAGTATGTAGAACATGAGTGCCCCTTGAGACATCACCTATGTTCCAGTAATGTATCTTGGCCAAGGCCAACAAGTATGGACCTAGAGCGGTGGTCTGCAGGGGGGTGGCCTTTTGTTGTCCCTCCCACGGCATAATAAATCCACCTGCATGAGAGCCCGCCCTCTCTGTTTTTTAAGTCGGCAATCCGCATGCCAATGAAGCAACATAGAGCTTCAGCCAGGTAAGCTGTCAAGCATTTTGTAAACAGATACTGTCCTGGGAAGCTGTTTTAGGCACAAAGATAGCTCTGGGAGCTGTTTGTGGCACAAAGATAGCATTGGGATGGCGTTTGGACACAAATAGTTGTTATTGGCACTTGCAGAAATGACAGGTTTCGTATCCCCCCTTCTTCCACCTTGTTACTTACAATGGAAAATTTTGTAGCTTCAACTGTGTTCTTTCTGTTATCTCACTGGCTTTACGCCCAGCTTCGCAAGTAAAATGTTTAGACTATAGACTCCATTTTGTCCTGCTAGGCCAGGACATGCGCCTCATTATTTTGTCATGGCCTTGTCTGTTTGCCAAGAAATCAAGAGTTAAGGTTAATTAATATTTTCTTGATTGACCAAGATTTACCCCAAAGTAAACCGTAGTTACCTGTTTTAATGTATCATATGGTATTTTTCCTGCCCATAAATGACCAGAAGTAAGGTTATCTAAATTCTGTATAAACACCAATTATTAGTTTGTTGACACAGAATGAGGAGACTATGTAGATGCGACAGCATTAACACAAGAATGAGAGATTAATCTGTAAACTACCAGGAGGGTATGTGATTTTATTTTACTTATTGCGTATACATTTAACTTTATTTACTCTACTTTTATTATGGATTATTAAGCTGTTTTTATACATTGTCAATATTTATTTATATTCAATTAAAATATTTTAAAAGACAAAAGGTTATTGCTTCCAAATCCCTATTTTGTATTGTATTCTCAATCATTTATACATTTAAACAGAGAAACCTGACGATCTATATAATATTGTTGTTAAAATATATCTGCATGGTTAGCCCTGCTAAATTCTATACAATTAAGACGTTATGGATGGAAATAGGGTATCACATCGGTTACATAGTAAACTTGGGAGGTGTTAGGGGCAAAGATGGCACTGACAAGGTGTTTGGGCAAAAAGGATGGCACTGGAAAGTTGTTTGGGAACAACAATGGCATTGGTAAGGTGCTGTGAAACAAAGATGACACTGGCACAGTGTTTGGACACAGATTGAACTGACACAGTATTTGGGATGTAGATGGTACGGAAAGGTGGATCCTAAACAAGAAGAGATGTGGCCTGGACAAGAAGGGGTGGGGAAAATAAAGATTTGGTGGTGAGTTTAAAGAGGTCTAGGACATTACAAAACGAAAATATACCACTTTGACTATGGACTCGTTCAATTTGGAAGTTAAGATACCATGAATAACACACTACTAGATGTGTCAGGAGATGGACCTCTGAAAATATGCTTTGTCAAGTCAACAAAGTCAGACACAAAGAAGACATATTTTCAACCTTCAGGTTTACACACTGTTAAAAGTAGTCTGACAGCTTTGGTTAAGAGGCATCAAGCAAAACCAGTTAAGAGGTGCTCTTACCAATCATTTCTACTCATGATGTACTAAGTAAATCTAATTCATCCTACAGGGACATGTTTGGTGATCTGTCTGGTACCTTATATATCATCAAGGACTAAAGAAAACATGTCAACGTAGCCATAAAGCACAGTGCACAAATAATATTACATACATGCTGGTATTCATCTGCCACACCCAGAAGTAATCTCAGATTTACTTATTTATGTATTTATTTTGAAATTCACACTAACCTGCAGAAACACAGTCAAATGTACTGGTTATTTAAAAATCATTTATAAACAGGATGCAGACTTATGTAATGCAATGAGCTGTACCATACACACCTTTGGCAAATAATACACCTGTGTTTACTTAAGGTGTGCAATTGAAAAGTAGGCAGGAATATTAGAATGCCTGCTTCCTCCTGAATGTCTTGATTATTAATAACAGTGTTAATCTGAGCCAGGAATGCTATTTTACTGATTGGGCTAATGATGTAGTATGGGGGTTATGTATAAATATTGCAATAAAACAGCAACACTGTACTGTTAAAAAAATAGATAGGCCACATCCCAAAAACAAAACAAAACAATGTAGCTGGTAAAATGGAAACAGCTCCTTATTATCAGCATGAACTTGAAATAAAGTCTTCTTGTGAAGATCTCTTCTTTGTAAAAGGACAACTGTCTGCAAAAAAGAAGTTGTGTTTAATGAGAAGATTGCATCAAGTGTAGACCTTTTAAATAGAAAGACTTTAATGAAAGAATATAAGGGTGGACATGTTGATTAGAATCTTGGATCACATAGGTCAGTTGAAGAAAGATCTGACCCCAAATGTCTGCCCCCTGATAGTGTTATGCAAACAGAGAGGACTCAATAAGGTACTTTATTCCTCCATTAAAGCATTTATATGTCAAATGTAATCTTTCAAGTAAACACTGATTTCCAACAGTCAGCAAAACATTAAGGCTTGGTGGGGGATCAAGAAATACAAAATCAGCAGCAAAAGTAGCCTGACGCGTTTTATTTAAGCATGCCAATAATTAAAGTGATTTTACAGCCCGAAATGTGTCAGGATAGATTGTCTGCTGTTTTTGAGTTTCTTCACTACCTCTAAGCATATATTTAATAAAATAAAAGAGTGCTTCACAAGACTGTTTCAGCTACTTTGCTTTCTTTTCAATCTAACAATGCAGAGCCAATTTCATTTGACCAAATACTCCTACAAGGTAGTGTCGGGAATTGAAAAAAAAGCAAAAGTGCAACTTCCATTATAAAATGGATGTCCTTTCTCTCCTGGCATCTGACCCCAGTCTTACATTTGATTTCCATGGAATTAAGTGAGCTACTTTATTTCTATGTACTATGTTAAAATCTACAAAGTGATGGGACTTTTCTGTTAAGAATGTCTACAATGCAGAAGGGTTATTTTATGTCAGTCATATTCATTAACCCATTGAGTAATTGAAGTATTGCACACTCAAAAGGTTTTGCTGGTAGAAGGCACATATATCATGTAGGTTTTAACTACTAAGGGTCTAATTTAAATATTATATTCACTCACTTTCAACACATCTGCTATCCATATTACTAAATCACTAACAGGGGACTTGAAAAAAAAATAGCATTAAACCATAATTCCAGTGATTTTAATATTGTAGTTAACAGGGGTAGAAAGCAGGATTAGTAAATATATAGAGAGTTTTTTTTAGCTTCAGATATCTCATCTCTTTACATTATCTGTTGGTTTTAATAGAATGTAACCTATGAATAAGATTTTGCTAAGTTCACCTGCTGAGATTAATAGTATATTTGATGTGGACCTATAGTAGCGTAACGGAGAGTATGTCCCACAAACTCTTGTCTTTGTTTTAGGCTGTATGTTGCTTGGTTCTTCTATAATTCCAGCAAAGAACAGTTGCACTGAAAATTTCAGATTATGTATTAAAGTTAATAATTAGTGATACATTTGAATAAAGAACAGATATATTCGAAAATTTAAATTAATAGTTTAAAAACTAACAATGATTCCAACATTCTACAGTGAACTAACCACTGACAATAACACACATGCAGGGCCGCCATCATCATTGCACACCCAGGACTTACCCCAGCACCCCAAATACATTGGGTGAGAGGTCCAACACAGACACAGAGAAGTAGAGGCTAAATAGGAGAAGCTGGCCTGACCACAGATGCTCAATATCTGATTCCCTGCATGTGATACGCAGCATGCGTCCTGAGAAGAAAAACAAAGAAGACAGAGGTGGCATAAAGTTAAAGCTTGGATGCAGAAATTGGAAGACAGAGATGGGTTTGTGAAATGAACCAGTCAATCAAGTTATAATTGACAGTATAAAGGATTATGGGAAAGAATCAACAATAGCATGGGGCCAGAATTGGTTATCTGACCCCTTGTATAGGCAAACCAATACCAATTTTATAAAGACATCAATATAGTGCATTGCAAGATAGACGTAGCAAAATATTATTTTAACAAATATTATAACATACACACCACTAATATTATGTGTATGAACTATTTTATTTCATAAGACGGGCTGGATACTGAGAAACATTTGGATGCAATTATTATCAACAAATAGTGGGTTAACCAGATATGAATATACAATTTTGCAATGACAAGGAAAGGCTAGTCGGGGCATTGACTAGTCAGGCTAGTCTGAGTGTTTTACAATCCTAAACTCCTGAAATATTTTAACTCTTATCCTGCATGAAACAAAGCTTTAAATGTGACTAATATAGTTAAAATGTAAAAGCACCAAACCAATAGCTGTGCATGGCATATATTCAATTTATGTAACAAATGTAACAAATTAGATAATAAAAATAATTATTTTTCTCAAATGGTGGAGTACAAATTGTTTATAAACATTTAACAACTATGTTTACACAGCAAACAGTATTAATGCTTTATTAACACAGTGTAATACATACAAACACAGCTGGACTGCTGAAATGTGTATATTTTGTAAGTACATGTGGATAGTATATACATAAAAAAATAAAGTTCGCACAATGATAATATTTGTTTTGCTGCTAGGCACCACACTCACCACCCAGAAATCTTGTCATTGGAAATCCTCCACGGTCCTCTTTCATCCAAAATGTACGGTATGGACAACCGCCGGCTTCTCGCCACTGCAAGGTGGTTCAGCAGCTAAGGGCACTCCATGACCATTCGACCATCAGAAGTAAAGGTGTAGACTCTGTCTAGTATTGTGTATCCCCCCGCAGTACCAGCTTGAAAAAAAAAATAATAATGTGGCGTGGAGTCTTCTATCCTATTTATGTGGAGTAATGACAGTTTTTACTTCTTATGAGGATAGTATGCCTCATATTCATTGAAGTACACAGTGATTAAGTGGAGGTAACAAAAAGTAATGAGGTGGCGAGCACAACAAACAAAGTTATCACAAACGCAGAAGCCCAGAGGTCGATCCCAGCAGAGGTTACACACATCTTCAAACACTATTTTAAAAAAACCTACTAGATATACTCTAATATTTGTCCTGAGTTTAGAAATACCCAATGTTCATAGGTTTTCTGTTGTTTTTTTGCAAGTTATAGGGCAATAGCTGAAAGTAGTAAAGTGCTTTTACCATTTTCTCCTACCATGATCTTCTAACCCTAAACTTAACCCTACTCAAACTGTAAACACTGGCTGTAAAGCTAACTTGGGCAATATTTTTTTCAGTGTTGTTGCTGACTGCCAATAGAAGCAGTCTGGCAACACCAACTGAGTGACAGAAGCAATCATTGATCGCTTCTTAAGCTTGACCACAGCAGGGCAGCACCATATCGGAAAAAGGCACTCTAAATGTCAATTTGGTGCTTGTGATTGCTCTGAGGAGTGATCGCATTGTAACCAGTGACATGGGTATAATGTGGCTGGATTTCAACAACATCTAACAAGCAAAGAAAGTGATTAATTAAGTAAAAAGAAAGTTTAGGTTAAACTGCAAATTACACATTTGCCATTAAAAAGCAGTTTATTGGCATATGAAGGACCAGGTTGCTAACACAACTCATTTTTAAACATTTTTGTATTCTATACATGTTTAGGTGATACAGTCATTATACATTATAGTCTGGGAGAGACACTGATGATACAAACAAACACATTTAAGTAGAGGTAATAAAAAAAAATCCAGCTTAGAGCCTTCAATTTAGATAGGCTCCACTTATCAGGATTTATTACTGCTCGCTGAATAACTTTTGTTATGGCTCATGGAACCTACTAATAGTCAGCAAACAAACACGCCCAGGTTTAGCCCATGCCAGAGACTGATATAGCCCCATATCGATCCAACAACTATCTGATCTATTCTGTCAGTGTGTACGTGTTTCCCAGTCATTTGTCTCTTTTCTTTATCTCAAACCACCTGACCTCATTGCTCTGTTTCACCGCCTCCTATTTGTCTCCATAATGTCCTTTTGGACTGGAAGACTGTAAAATGTGTCCTTGTTTCAAGAACCTTATAATTTACTCATTCAGGAAACCAAAAGGCCGTCTCTGCTGTCAGATTCTGCAATCTGAATATAATTACTGTGCTGGAGATAAATATAGGTCTGTCATTGCAAACTGCCTGTAATGGAGGAAAGTCTGAAACACCCAGAAAAGGTACTGTCTTAGCCGGCAATAGCTAAGACAAGCTGTCTCAGCCATTGCAGAGAATATTGTGATATGCCATGGGGCATATCAAAATTCTTTGCCATCCTCCACAAATTTTGGTGGGAGAGATGGTGTAAGTTGATCCTGGTTGCCTTAACAGTTAGGAAAACCAGGTTCAACCATTATATCTTGCATTTAATAATCAATCACATTGATCACATGCTGTAAGAACACTGATTGTCAAAATCTTCCCCCTCTTTCACTGACATATTTTATCTTGTGTCAGCAGAGAAAGAGAGGAGAGAAATATACTGTGCCCCAGAAAAAAATATAACCCTCCCCCCCAAAAAAACACTCTTTATCATCACTCTTTATATCTTTATCACTAGAACGTTCTATGCCATCATGATTTTAGAGTGTCTAAAAGACGCTAAGATGGCATAGAACTTCCTAGTGTTAAACAGCTCATCGCGGCTCCCCGTTATGACCTGTGCTTGGATCCCACTGCAGGAACTTGCAGCGAGATCCTACCTGTCAGATGAGGGCACTTTGAGCACCGGCTACATTTCACTAAATCGCGATGTGCACAAACTTCCGGGTTCGGGCATGCCTACGTGACGTCACGCGTGATGTCAGTAGATCTTGCAATCTTTTGGCAGGGACCCACAGGGTTTAGTGTGATCAGTGGCCAGGAACAAAAAGTGGCGTTTAGGAGTTTGCGTCGTTGGGGAAGGGGTTAAAGGTACAAATATATTCTGTCAATATTTGCACTTATGATTAAAATAATCGTAAATGCGTAAAATGGCCGTTTATCTCACTTTATTGTTCTTCACAGTTGTAATGTTTCCTCACCACATCGCACAAGTGGATTAATGCTGCTTGTGCAGAGAGCAAATCACTTTTTGTAAGTCTGTATTGAATTTCATGTGATTGGAGCTCCAAAAAAAGGCCACATTTGTCAATTTGAGAATGTGGGCAACTATGTGCTTAAAATACTGAGGGGCTCTGATTGCCTGAGAGGCCATCTATTGTAAATAGGACTCTGTCCACTTACTTGTATCCAAGGTGAGTGAAAACAAAAAACGGGAGCCACATCGGACTGAGAACAGACACTTCATTCTATCCTGCCATTAACACATTTCAATTGTTTGCTACGTTTACTTACTAGATTATTCTTTCTAAGTTTCCTGACACAAAGGACAATTATTTATAAAAAGTCTAAAAGTGGAACTGTAACCATGGAAATAGGGTGGCCATTTTAACCAGCCACATATAAAGCTTTTATGTGCTGCCTTGCCGTATATCTGAAAGTAAAATCAAATAACAAATCAAGGATGGGATCCTGCAGAAGCACAGTGATTAGTTAGAGGATTTCCTTCTGATCACATATGACTTCTACACACTATAAGGCACAACGTATACGTGGCTGGTATAAAAAAATAGCAACCCTTCAATGGAAACCAATAAAAAGTTACTGCTGTTAAAACCACTTTGAGAATTTTGCCTCAGAATCGGCTTATGTAACCACATGAGAGCGTAGTTACAGATGAGATTTTCAGGGGCAAGTACTAAAAAAAAAAGGCAATATATTTTCTGTGCAAAACTATTTTCGCTTTTTGCTCCTTTTGCAATGTACTAAGAATGTAACACTCAAATAGGAAATATGAGCAAATTGAGAATAAAAACAAACATATTTGCGAATATTTTTTTTTACCTATTTTTGCTAAAAGCTGGTATACTTTTCACATGCAGAATAAGAATTATTGTTCACCAATTAGCATGCGCAATTATAATCGCAATATATTAGAGCAACCTGAAAAACACACACTTAATAAAAATAAATGGAAGAGGCGCAAAACGGGTAACATTTTACAGATATTCACAAACTGCTCCTTACTCATGTTTTACCTACTTTTTTCTCCCCACTGCACTTGTTTCTCACATGACCCCCTTTGTATAAAAATCTAACTTTGATCTTTATGGCAGACTGCAAAATATCTTGGTAACTTTACTGCCACCTACTGGTGGAACTTTAACATTACATTCCTCAGGAAAGTCTGGTATATTTTTCTATTTTACATATTTAACCCCTTAGTGACATGACTTTTTTGGCTTGTCCGACGCTTGGTGACATGGGCTGTTTTAACATTTCTGAGGTGTTTGTGTTTTGCTGTAATTTATTTCTGTCTCATTTAGTGTACCCGCACAAACTATATATCGTTTTTATCGTTATAAGAAGGGCTTTCTTTTGATACCATTATTTTGATAATAGCATATAATTTGATGTATTTTGACACATTTCATGTAGCCATTTTACCACCAATCTATGCCAAAGTTTGCAGCAAAAAAATCTTTTTTTTTAAATTTTTCACATATATTGCAATTTAGGTTAACATTACCTTAAAATGTGAAGGAGTATTTCCAAATAACACCTCAATATGTGTTCAGCAACATCTCCTGAGTACAGGGATACCACCCATGCATAGGTTTGTTGGTTTGTTTTGGGGATAAAAGGCCACATTTAGGGGGTGCGCATTTTGGTTTTTCAACTTGGAATTCTGACATGCAGAAAACTTGTGCCCATGTCCCATTTGGGACATTTTTGAAGCCAGAAAGTGTATTCTACCCCACAAAGCCATATATTTTTTAAAACTAGACACCCTAGGGTATTTCAAATGGTAGTATTTTAACACTTTCCATGCACTAATTATACTACCAGCCTATGTCAATGTTTTGGGTAGTAATTTTTTTTCACATACATTGTACTTTGGGCATGAATTCACAGATCCTGTTATATATCAGTGCCAAACAACACCTCAATATGTGTTCAGCAACATCTCCTGAGTACAGGGATACCACCCATGTATAGGTTGGTTAGGTTATTTTGGGGTTAAAAGGCCACATTTGAGAGGTGCGCTTTTTGGTTTTCCAACTTGGAATTCTGACGTGCAGAAAACCTTCGCCCATGTCCCATTTGGGACATTTTTGAAGCCAAAAAGTGTATTCTACCCCACAAAACCATATATTTTTTAAAACTAGACACCCTAGGGTATTTCAAATGGTAGTATTTTAACACTTTCCATGCACTAATTCTACCACCAGCCTATGTCAATGTTATGGATAGTAATTTTTTTTCACATTCATTGTACATCGGGCATGAATTCACAGATCCTATTATGTGTCAGTGCCAAACAACACCTTAATATGTGTTCAGCAACATCTCCTGAGTACAGGGATACCACCCATGTGTAGGTTAGTTAGATTATTTGGGGGCTAAAAGGCCACGTTTAGGGTGGGGGTGCATTTCCAACTTGGAATTTTGAAATGTAGTCAGCCTGCGCCCATGTTCCATTTGGGAGACTTTTGAAGCCTGTCAAAGTATTTTACCCCATCAAACCATATATTTTGGAAAACTAGACATCCTAGGGTATTTAAAATTGTGGTATTTTAACACTTTCCAAGTGCTAATTCTACCACCAACCTATGTCAAAGGGTTGGGATGTCATTTTTTCCCCACACACATTGTAGTTCAGGCAGGAATTTTCAGATTCTGGTATTTGCCACTGCCAACTGCCAACACCTCAATATGTGTTCACCAACATCTCCTGAGTACAGGGATACCCCCCATGCATAGGTTTGTTGGGGCTAAAAGGCCACATTTAGGGGATGCGCAATTCCAACCTGGAATTTTGACATGTAGTCAGCCTGCGCCCATGTTCCATTTGGAACGTTTTTGAAGCCGTCCAATGAATTGTACCCCATCAAACCATATATTTTTGGAAAATAGACATCCTAAGGTATTTCAAATGGTGGTATTTTAATACTGTATAGGTACTAATTCTACCACCGGCCTTTGTAAAAGTTTGTGGTAGTACTTTTTCACATCTCCCGAGTACAGGGATAGCACCCATGCATAGGTTTGTTGGTTTGTTTTTTGGCTAGAAGGCAACATTTGTGAGATGCGCATCTCAAAATTTCAACTTGGAATTTTGACATGTAGTCAACCTGCGTCCGTGTCCTTTATGGGATATTTATTTGAAGCCAGCCAATGTAATTTACCCCCACCAAACCATATATTTTTTTAACGGTAGACCCCCATCACTACTTGTGGCAAGGGCTCAGCAGCCACCGATATATCGCTAGATGATGCATCAGAAAGCTGACTAGGGTCAAAATCGAACCCTGAGTCCGCGGCCTTAGAATCAGTGCGTAAGCAGTGATCTCGAGCAAAGAAGGGGTTAATAGCTCTTAGAAGAGCCTATCTAGTACTGTAATACATTACAGTACAAAGAAATTAATCGATAAAACATTGCAGACAGCAAAACATACTGTTGCTGTGCAAGATTACTGCTTACACAGTGATGAATGGCAGGGAAGGGGTTAATACACAGTGAAAGACTTTCATAAAACCTGCCAATTTTATAAAATGTTATTTTATATCACTAATACTGATCTGTCTCTTTCCGTCACAAAAATGTAAGTGAGGAGAGGGAGGCAGATCAATATTTGTGAATATTGATCCGAACAATTTTGATCTGACCAGGGCGAATGGTGAGCTTAATTGAGAAATCACCAAACCGCCTTTGCCACTAATTCGCTGTTACTGATCGCTATGCGCTCAGGCAGCTTAAAAAAAAAAAATTTCAAATATTTTTACTTTACATGTAATCCCCTAGCGGGTATGTGTAAAAAAAAATAAAAAAATAAAAATATGCAGACAGATAAAAATTGCTTTGGCGTCAATATCATTGCGTAAGCAGTGATCGACGGCAAAGAAGGGGTTAATAACTCTTAGAAGAGCCTTTTTAGTACTGTAATAAATTACAGTACAAAAAAAATTAACCCCTAAAAAATGCACAAACAGCAAAAATAAATGCGCTGATGTGCACGATCACTGCTTACGCAAGATCAGTGGCAGGGAAGGGGTTAAACGCAGGGAATTGCTTTAATAAATTTTTTTTATTGTTTTATTATTCGTGTGTTGTGTATTTATTGTTTTTTTTTAACTTTTACTTACTTTTATAACTTTGATCTGTCTCTCTCCCTCACTAAAAAAAAATGTGAGGAGAGGGAGGCAGATCATAACTGGTCAGATCAATATAGGGTTAATATTGATTTGACCAGTCAGTGGGGATGCTCAGCAGAGCATCCCCACTGCTTGTCTGTGTGCCTGGCAGTCACTGATTGCCTCTGTGAAGAGGCAATCGTGTGACAGTCAGAGAGCACAGGAAGCAGGTACTTCCTGCCTCCTGTGCTCTTGCCCTTAGAAGGGCAGCGCCATCTTGGTCACCCAGTGACCGACTTGCGAGGCAATCAGAAACACTTTCTGAGCATAGGAAGTGAAAAATTTGCTTCCCATGCTCCTTTTTTAAAGCCCGTCGTTTTAGGTGCTGTGCCTTTAAAACCGGCATTTCTATCGCTCTCCGGAGCGATCGAAATGCCGACGGGCATTTTTTTTAGTATTGTACGATGCTTCCACACGGAAGCATCGTTACAATACCGCTTGAGCACTGAAAGCGGAAAAACTCCGCTTTCAGTGCTCGTTTTGACACAGGACGGACTAGGTCCGTCCTGTGTCACTAACGCCTCGGCACACAGGACGGACCTAGTCCGTCCTGTGTCGCCAAGGGGTTAAAAGGTACACGGTCAACTATTACTTACAGTGCGAATGTACTACATAAAAATTATTTTTACATAGTTAATTGCATAGATTAATAGAAAAGTGGAGCATTGTTAGAAATAACAAGTTAGAATGGAAAAGTTTGTAGCTTCAACTGTGTTCTTTCTGTTGTCAAACTGTCTTCTCACTCAGCTAGAGGTCATATTCCTCATTATTTTTGTCATGGTCTTTTCTATTTGCTAAGAAATCAAGACTTATGGTTATTTAATGTTTTGTTTATTGGTAAAACTGGAGTTACCTGTTTTAATGTAAAATATGGTATTTTACAATACATGAAACAAAGAAAAGAGATAGATACGATCCTGTACTATACGATCATAGATGGAAAACAGACATATCTTGGGGAGATTCAGAAGTATTGGTAGTGTTTAAAGACTTCAATAAATCTTGTCAAAGGGAAAAAAGGGCAAAAACTTAAATATTAAAACATATATTGCCAAAATAACACTTCGTAGATTTTCTGTTCACAGAGTTATTGCCAACCTGAAAGAAAGCAATATTATACATCTTGGCATCCAATGGCAAAATCAGCAGTAATGTATATACCGGTACTTTGGATATTAATTTAGAGCGGGGGCAGGTGCAAAATATACTTCAACCTTTCCCCTCTCCCACTTTAACATGTGCCTCCAAATAGGTATCCCCTCTTCTGAGCTAACAAAGGTAGGCAATGGGGAGTATGAAAGGAAATATTAGTTACCCATTAATAGGAAAAGTTATATGGCAATGGTAGAAGTAGCTAACAGACCAACATCCACCTGCACAACATGAGAACTTTAGTTTACAATAGTTGGGATAGATTACATTGAACAATGGAATGCAGAAAGAAAACACTATGACTATCTGAGCAATAGCATAAGCAATGTAACAGGTATGTTCAATGACATACCTTGTCCTTATTATATCTGTGCAAAATATAATTTGTGCATTCCTGCAGTTATAGCTTAAAATAACACAGACCAACATAGGTCCTTTAGACTGGTAAAATGTTAAAAATAAATTGCAAAAGTAAAGCAACATCAACATTGTAGGGTCACTTTGGATACAAGAATTAACTATCTATACTAAGAGGAAAAAGAGATTTTTGGCATATTATGAAGGAATTATTACAGTGCCGTGTAAAGTGTGAGATCAGACACCAGGTGGCAGTATAAGATAACAATAAAGCAGTAAAAGCACTGCAATTGTCCACTAGAAACATGTGTCGACAGATAAGAACCATTCGGTCCATCTAGTCTGCCCAATTTTCTAAATACTTTTATTAGTCCCCAGTTCCCTATCTTATATCTAGGATAGCCTTGTGCCTATCCCACGCAAGCTTAAACTCCTTCACTGTGTTTACCTCAACCAAGGCTACTCCATACATCCACTACACTAGCAAAAAATATAAGGGTCTACTCAATTTGCACCAATCCTTTCAGAATAAGATTAGGATCGGGCATCATGGCCAAATCAAAGAAACCCCCTAAATACGGCTAGTCAGTCTACCTAAATTCGCCTCCACATTGGCTGTTTGGGCCGTTTAGAAACTGTAGCTTCAGAGACCTTCGGATTGAGACATTTAAGCAGTGAAAATCATAGGTTTTCAGCTACCTAATATGTTCTGATCCCACTCATACAATTCGGATTTGGGGATGATAGCCGCATTTTGGCCATTTTAATTATCCAGATCTGATCCAGAGAACTGAAATTAAAAAATGGGAAAAGATGTAGAGCCTGCACCAATTAAACTTAAAGAGGTCCCTGTAATAATAAATGGGACTGGGAGCCCCCAAATGGCATCCAGCCCCCATTACATACACTATAAGGAATGTGGTAGGGAGCTGCGCAAGTGCTCTTAGTCCCATATAAAATACACCAGGGCCAGGACTAATAACCCTAGGCACCTAACATGACCGGGGCTGGAAGCTACCCAAATTTCTCCCAGACCCATTCTACGTACATCAAACATAGCCCTGGCCCCCAAAATAATAAATTAGACACCCCTGTGCTCTTTTTTTGTAGAGAAAGGTGGAATTTTTTTTATTTTGGGTGGCCACTTTCCCTGGGCCTAAGGCCTAAGATGAGAAATCTAGGGCACCACTGATCAACGATGGACTTCAAAAACAGTTAATTATTTTATTCACAGGGCCTCTTTCAGGTGAATCATCCAGCCCTAGCTGGGCAAGGTAGAGGTAGGTAGGGGAACAATTTGAAATTATTGGTATTACTTATTTTTATAGGCCTGGGGGCATTTGTCCAGCTTCCAGACCCCAGGGGGAGTGTCATTTATTGGTGGCCAAGTAGCTCTGGCCCTCAATGTATGTAAAATGGGACTGGGAGCCCTTTGGGTTGGCTCCCAGTCCCGGTCATGTTAGAGGGGGACCAGGGCAGGTAGCATCTTCAGAGGCATCAGTTCAGGGCAGTATTCAACGCCAATTGAGTAGACCCTTTAGAAAAAGTAAATAGGGATGTAAAACATAATTGCCAACATTGGTCATGTTTTTAGTGAAATTTGTTTACATGTTGCAGAAAGAGCCTCTAAAGTACAGTTCAGCAATATGTAGGATACAGTTGTACACATACATAATCCAATTAACATGCTTCCGCCTCCGGTCAGTCGGAAATTCAGGGGGTGGAGCTTGGAAGGTCGAGTTTCAACGATATCTGCAGACACATTCTAGGTTTCTATTTTTTACACTTTCCTCCTGGTCTCGGATGGGTCATGTCATCATTACCACTTGGTTGGCCCTGCTGGGTTCAGAGCATCATTTTACCTCAGAATCGCAGGTGGCACTAGAGGCAACATGTACTTGCTGATATAAGGTGAATATTTTTATCTTATTTTGGGCTTGGTTCAACTGAGACAATTGGCTGTGGTAGCAGAAAACAGCAAAACCGCTTTTCAGGAGGCGCTAATCCAGATCCTGAATCAGTAGATCACAGTTTGTTCAGCAGACTCAAGTGGCCCTTTCAGCTTGGCAGGTAAATGACTGGCCAAATGTTTCTGATGCCTGCATGGGATTTTGCATGATAATGTTCAGAGGGACCTACCAAGTGAAAGCAAAAACCAACAGCAAAGCCTGCATTGTTTGTGTAAATCATATAGGCAGGGCCGTCTTGAGAAGACTGGGAGATAGCTCAGTGGGCTACTGCACCAGTTATAGAACCACCCATGTGGTTGCAGGTTCAATTCCTGGCAGGGTCAACATGAAACCAGGGCATTTCTGGAGTTGATAGTGGAGGATTATTAGCTATGGCCCAGCCTTGGAGCTCAGAGTCTTGGCATAACCATGAAAATGTAAAGAGAGTCACGCAGGCTGTATGAAATGTATTTTTAAACAGCTAAAAATGCAATGTTTAAAGATACAATATTCAGATTTTTATTTAAAAGAAGAAAAACTACCACAACTAGAGGACATAGTCTTAAATTAGAGGGGCAACGATTCAAAAGTAATATCAGGAAGTATTACTTTACTGAGAGGGTAGTGGATGTATGGAATAGCCTTCCAGCAGAAGTGGTAGAGGTAAACACAGTCAAGGATTTTAAGCATGCGTGGGATAGACATAAGGCTATCCTAGCTATAAGACCGGGAACGGGGGACTAATAAAAGTACTAAAAAAAAAAAATTGGGCAGACTAGATGGACCGAATGGTTCTTATCTGCTGACACATTCTATGTTTCTATGTTTCTTTATTGCAGGGCAGCTGCCCCGGGCCCAGTTACTCCTGGGGGGGCCCAACACAGCTGCGCGAGGGGTGAAAGCTCTGCCCCTTCGCGCTTTGGTCCGGTTAGAGCACCGGATGTCAGTGACATCCCAGTGCTCAGAAGAAGACATACAGGAACTGGAGCTACACACATTCTCCCTCCCCTCAAGTAAATGGTAAACAAGCAGGGAGGGGGACAAACAACATCACCTTTCTTTTCCCCATAAAAACAAAACAAAATAAATCTATTTTTTAAGAGTAAGGGTCTACGTGAGTGTGTCTATGTGACTGTGTAAATTTAACTCTGTGTAAGGTTGTGTGTGTATGTGCATGCAAGTGTGTCTATATAAGTCTGTAATAAGTCTATGTAAGTGTGCGTAAGTGTGTCTGTGATTGTGTATGTCTGACTGTGTAAGGTTTTCTGTATGTCCAAGTGTGTGTAAGTGTGACTATGTGTGTCTATCTGAGTGTGTGTAAGGTTGTATGTGTGTAAATGTGACTGTTTGTGTGTGTATCTGCAACTGTTTATAATTGTCTGCACAAATACATTTATATAATATTTTTATATATTTTATGTATAATAAATAGTATATAAACCAACCATAGATATACAAATATTATATAATCCATGCACATTTACTTTCCAGAAGAGTGGTTGCCTAACCACACTATGCATGGGCTATATAATATATATATGGCTGGTTTTATATATTATATAAATGTGCAATTACGACATCTACCCCAATCCCTCACCCTAAAAAAAAAACAAAATTAACACAACTTTTATTACGGTGTTGAAAATATGTACAATAAGCTTCTGATTGCAGTGTGTTAAATGTATATATGAAACACATTCATATATAAAATGTATGTAGGGCTGAAAAATGTATACATGTTTATTTTGCAACAGTGCAATAAAAGGACTTAGTGCCCATATTACAAAAGTATATATGGATATTAGAGAGCACTAACATATGGTAGGCAGCAATCAACATTAAAATACAGCTATGTTACAGTAATGATATATAGCACTAATATTACACAGGGCGAATATTGTACTGTAGGGGATAACCATATTATCATGTACAACACATGTTAATTGCTGCTTACTATATATAAGTGCTCTCTAGTATCAGTTTATACTTTTGTAATATAGGCACTGAGTACATTTATTGCAGAGTTACATAATAAATGGTATACATTTTGCAGCCATGTTTTATATATATATATATATATATACCGTATATACATATATAATTTTTTTTGTTTCATATATATATATTATTCTCTACAATAAAAGTACCATGCAATTGTAAGTGTGTTTTATTTTGTTGTGTTTTTTGGGGGTCAGGGGTTTGGGGTGGAGGGCGTGATTGCATGGTAGGGGTCCAGGGGGCCCAAGCTAATGCTTGCCCAGGGTCCAATCAATATAAAAGACGGCCCTGCATACAGGTAAAAATGGTGTGGCTACTGTCATTTCAAAAATAAATAGGCTCATTTAGAAGATGTTTTTGAGCATGCTATAATTGCAAAATACAAAAGTCCCCTTACCTGCATGCTTTGCGCCATCTTAATATCATGTAATTAACATCATGTATTAAATCCTACAACTAAATTTATTAAAAGCGCTGCACTCATTGACAGGATTCCAGGCTTAATATCCCTCCAGATCAGACTTGATTTGACCAAAGTGTAATGGTAGCCCTCCCACCATGCAGACAATGCTGTGTTTAAGGGGAAATCTATCTACAGAATTCAAAAAAGAATATAGAATAGAAATTGTTTTATTTACTAAAAGGGTGTATATTTTAATGTAAGATAAAAAAAAAAAAAATCAATTTAAGCTGCCCTTTAAAATCCAGATTATAAACTTTCATTTCTTGTTATTAATTTTGTCCCTTTTAGTGCCAAATTGGTGTAAAGATCACTTAATACACAGTAGTTATTTCATAGAAGAATTCTAACTCATGGCAGGGTTCAGAAGACTCACCCCGTAACCTTTTAGCAAATTGTACTAAATATCAGCGGATGTGTTATTTGAGAAATCTTTAAATAAGCACATACAATGATGTCAGCAGAATAATAATTGGTCAGCCTTAAATGACCTGACATTTTACAGATACTGCAAAACTACGCAACATACAATTTATCAGGTATGCTTTGAACAGGGCTGGGCATGTACTTTGAGCAAGAGTACGTTTTTCCTAAATACAAACTATGATGGTCATACTGACCATTATTGCGCTAGATGTGAGCGTCAACAAACTCCATGCATTCATTCTGCATTAATGGTTATTCAGATAGAGCTTGCATGCAATTACATTTCATACAGTAGTCATATAATTGACTAAAAACTTGACATGATCTTGAATGACAAGATTTCCCCTTTAAAAACACACTTCTTTTATTAGAATTCCACCTTCTAAATAAAATAATTAACATATATTAAAGCTAAACACTTGAAATAATGAATGCATATTTTCAGTTATTTGTATTTTCTTAGTTTCTACAATTCTTACCATATTGCGTAGAGTTTCTGCGTGCTGTAGGACCCTTCTCCTCCACCATCTCCTCTTTGCATCCTCAAAAACGAATTGTCACTGGCATCTTATGGGAGCTAGTTGGAGGGTGTTTCACCAAATATAAATTTAATAGGAGTCAAAACACAGTAACATACAATAATGATTGATCTGACAGCCCAACAAACAATCCAACACTTTCCCAAGACTAACCTGGATCACAGTTTTCAACTAAAAGGTCCAGCAAAACCTTGATCACCTCATCATTGCAGGATGGTGTTTCAAATGGCTATTGAGGTCATTGGAGATGTGACCTCAATAAAATATAAAAAGTCATATATTGTACAGAGTTGAACTGGCAAAAGGATCAATGACATTTTGTTTGCTTGTTAAGGCACAATGGATGGCTCCCATAGAAATACATGGTGATGTCTAAAGTGCATGTTGTCAGACTTGAGCTCATGCACATTAGGAGTCTCCATACTTCACATTGTGTAGGTATTTGGACCCACTGTGGATGTAAGAAGCACAGAGTGTATCATGGATATGTATCAATGTCTAGCACCCACTATCTTCAATGAGTGGAGTAGTGGACAACTGCGGTTCTGAGTATTCAATACATTATTAATATGTTGCATGCTCAAATATTTAAAGAGGAGATAGCCCCTCTATATCTGTGAAGTTCAGCATGCGGACCATCCAACAGTATGAAGATGCCCGACTAATTTATCTATCCATGTTCTCAAAAGCCCTATAAATTTGTAGTCGGGTTTGAATAAAACTTAATTAAACAATTTTATACTGCTCTTAATGCTAAATAATGAAACATTTTTTGAATCTGTTCTGTATTATTACTGCAAATAAAAACATTAATGTGGAGCAAAACACCCCTATGCATTTCTTAACATGCGGCCCAATTGGATACCCCTGCTCTATGTGTTTTCATCTCACAGAAGGTATTATGCAGACGTCATTTTAACTTCCTAGAGTTCAATATATAGTTAAAAAACATATAGAACAGAAAAGTAATTGCTTAATCCTACTGAATTCAAGTGGGAGTGTTAGCATGTGTAGTTTGACATATGAAGTTTTATCCCAGTAATTACATAAAATCATAATAACACATTTCCAGATGATGGCCCCAGGCTATTATAAAATGAATACAGCCATGATAACGTATATAAAATGCTGTAGATAAACACCATTATTTTCATGAAAGGCAATCTTTGGTAGTCCAGCTGTATTTGTCTATGCAACCATAATGTCTAAAAAGCATTCCCCGCTCTTGTGTACACTTATCTCACTTCTGGCGTTTGCTCCAACTCATGGTGTCATGTGTCACCCCAGTGCCATGGGAAAGCTGCATAGTGCAACCATACGGAAGAGAGGTGTGTGAGAGCAGGGAATACACCCAACTTTTCCACTTTGCGCACAACAGACAACCAGGGGACTCTGAAGAAGATATCGTAAATTTGTCACCTGGGCCACTTATTGGAGTATTGAAAGGGCCTTTACCAGGTCAGGTAAGAGTTTTAGTGCAGGAATAGATGAGAAGTCTGGTTGCATGTTATTATTCATTGTGCAAGGTTAAGAACAGATATTGAAACACAGAAATAAGGATTGAAATTATTCAAGGGACTTTAGCAGGGACTGTAGAAATACAGAGGTAGGGGTAGAGAGAAACACAAGGGGTGAGACCTTAGGTAAGGGTGATGTCTGAGAAGGGTAACTAAGCAGGAAAACCATTTGAGAGGGTGACTGAACAGGAAAACCCTAGAGAGTGTAGATTAACAGGGATGGGCCCTTAAAGAGGTTAACTTAGCTGTAGTAATTAAGTTGTAGCCAGATGGTCTGAGGAGATGCTAAAAAAAAACTTCCCCTAGCTGGCTGAGCATTCCAGGTTCACTTCCCCAGTTCCAAGACAGGGTAGACGTTTAGAGCAGCTAAAAGCAGTGGATCTGTAGTAGCAGTTTAATTCATCTTCAGCCATGGATCCAGAACAGATGAAGCAGCTCTCAGAAGTCAGGCATCCAACTTCAATGTAAAAGCCCTGTTGCAATAAACTAAAGTTATTTAACAGGGGTGTGTTGCACGCGTTAACGAGCCCACCTGACACCAGGTCAGTGGAATAAATATAATCAAACTAAGGTAGGGTTGCCTCTAGAGGAGGAAGGATGTATAGTAGTAGTGCCTTTCTATGAACCCATTCATAAGAATTATGAATGGGTTCATAGAAAGGCAATACTACTATATGTTTTCTATAAGCCGAAAGTCTATAAACCGAAGGTCGTTCTGTTTATAGACTTTCGGCTTATAGAAAACGTGTAGTACTATTGCCTTTCTATGAACCGAACGAGAGCCCCATTCATAAGAATTTCTTATGAATGGGGCTCTCGTTCGGTTTATAGAAAGCCAATAGTATTACACGTATTCTATAAAACGAACGAATAAAACGAAACGAAACGGAAATATTAGTCTTGCACAAGTCTACTTGATACTATTCTTTTGCCTTTGCCAATATAACTGGGCTTTGATGTGACAGTCTAGTCCCCAAACTCACTATGGTGCATGTTGTAGACTTCTGTCTGAATAATGAACACTTTTTTTCCAGTGTGATTTGATGCAGGGATTCTGTGTTAATCACATTTTTAACATTCTACTCAAGCCCTCCCCTGCATCCTATCCTACAGGTGCTACCACACTGATTGTGTGTAGTCACTAAGCATGCATCAGCCACTTCCTCTGCTACTCTGCTGGTGAAGTAGAATGCATTGTGTGGAACCTAAGTGACCTTGCTCTTGTACAGGTAGGATCTCATAGAAGTGCAGCATATTGTTTCATGACCTCACTAAAAAACAGGATATTCTATTGATTCGAATAGCATTTTTCTTATTGGTTCCTGCTAAGCTAGTGTGGGCAGTCCTGGCTTCTTGCAAACTGCTGACATTTAACAAATTCATCTAAGTGTAAGATTTTCATATTTTAAGCAATGCAAAATGTAAAATGTGCATGTTAAAGTACTCTGAATGTGCCTTAATATGCATTAACATTTGGAAGATTCATTTTGGGCACCAGACAGTCCCTTTAAGGAGACCCCTGCCAGTGAATGCCTTATTCACAATGATGTTGAAAGATGTTGACTAGTGTTTAATAGGGTAAAGCAGCTTTTGGATAGATATGGTCATTTTTCTTCCAACAGCATTTCCCCCTTGTGTCTCACTGTACATGAAATGGATTTTCAGAAAATGGCTTTTTAATGTATGAATAAAATGCCATCAATAATTCATTTGATGAGGAAATGACTGCCCTGCTCTTCTGGAGTGTTAGTTTCACTAGCTAGGAATTGTGAAGGCTTTGAGCTAATGGTTACTGAAAATACCAGTGGGAGCATATAAATCAGTCAAGGCAAATGTCGTCCTTTGGCTTGTTATGGTTCTTTTTAAAGCGTTACCTGCTCGCTCGGAGTTTGTTGGGTGTTATTGGAGTAACTACACCTCATTGTTGTAACAATTCTGGTGCTCCAGTCAATACTTAGTTTTCCTACAACCTTGGTTTCAGACCTGTCGTACAGAGTATGAGCCGGACTCTCTCACTCAATGGTAGTCTGGCAGGTGGAGCAGGCACCTGTTCTGCTTCATTGCTCTCCTGTTAAATGAATCATTTGAGTGAGCTGGGTTTAAGATACATCACTTATCCTTCTGTAGTTCACAACACAGATCAGAAACTTATGATTAAGTGTCTCTGTGCGCAAAATGTGTCAAGTGCCCCATTTCATGCTGTTTGCACTTAATTGAGTACAAATAAACACACTTTGGAGCATGGTGTGCCGAATAAATCTTTTTTCTAATTGTACTGATCTGCCCTGGATTAAAGGATTTTCAGACACTTGCAGCCCAGGAAGGCAATTGTACCTAGTACAGCCTCAAATTGTCATGACGTGGAGCCAGGCATGGAATTTAAGTGACTACAGATCACAAACTGCACAAAAGCAGAAAAAATCATCCCACGTTCGGTATTAAATTCTAAAATCATACTAGAAATGGGAGATGTAGTCCAATGCAGCATGAAAAGTGCAGTCCAGCAGTATGTAGGATTTATATATGTACAGATAGAATTAATTATTCATGGTAGGTCCCATAAGATCACCTTGATTACGTTTTTGGTTCTGCGAATATACATTGTATCTACTGCCGGGCTATACTTTGCATGCTCTTTTTGCAGCAAGTGGGACACACGGCGATGAACACTTGGCCGATGTTGACAAATATGCTACAAGTCCCAGATTTTTGCAGTTCACTTACCACTTAAGTTTTTTGGTTTGTTTAAAATCACCATCTTGTAATTGATCATGCTATTTTTATTCGTTATGGGCAAACATGAGGGGGGGGGGGGCTGAGAGTAATAGACATGTTATATGCTTTCTGGTTTGTTTGCAACTTTTTCGACTTATATGCAAACATGACATATGTGAAGTCCTATGGGTGTTTTTTTGCCAGGTCAAGTGCTATGTAAACATGATGTCATATAGATATGTGTTTCTAAAGTTACTGGGGATTTAGATATTTGATATTTAATTCTTACACACCTGTACCCTGAGCTGATTGAATGTTCTTCTAGAAAAAAAACATTAATTAGAAGTTTACAGCATTTTAAATGTCATTCTGATGTAATCTTAGCTCAGGGTTTCTTATTTATTTTCCATTTTCAAAAGATATACAAATAAAATGATTAAAGTCTGGGAAGGAACATTGCTTTCTAATACTGAGAGCCTAATTAGACAGAAACCACAGAGAAGAGAAATTTCAATTTTTAAAAGAATCAATTCCTTGAACAGTGAGCTGAAAGGGGAATAGAAATAATCAGGACCATGTCGACTTGAATTTGACCTAGCTTTGTATGCATGTTAAAGTTAAATAATAAACAAATATCAGATTAGTAGTTTCTATTGATCCTCCCTTTCAGCCCTCCAGTATTTTGTTAGAGCAGATATAAAAAGCAACATTTAAAAGGACAACGTATGGCCAAAAATGAAGTTATGCTTGTACGTATGTGTTTCCCCTAGTCCAATTAAGGTTATACCAAACAAAGTAGGAGAAAGGGTCCGGGACTGGGGAATTGTCCACGTTTTTATATATGTGTTCAGTCATGTACTACTCAATATGTACAATATTCAATGAAATAAGAATGAGGGAAGGGAGGGAGGTAAGGGGAGGTTTGGGATAAAATGGGAGATTAAAAATATAATAAAGAAAGAGAAAAGACGGCCAAGGGATGCGATAACAAGTGAACCAAATGGCAATGATTAATGGCCAAAAATGTTAAGGTACACTGGAAAATTGACTGATGGCCAAAAAAAAAAGTTATGCTTAATTGAATGATTGTATCAAGTATTCGAATTTTAAATAGAAAAGCTTTAATTAAATCATACAAATAAACTACCTATCTGCTCTAGCAGGGGGTGGACATGTGGTTTAGAATCATGGGAACAGATGCAAAAAAACACAATCTGTGGGATTAAGTGATTACTGACATGGGATAAAAACATGAAATTTGTTACAAAGGCAGCAAGCAAACATGAGGTGTGCATACCTATGAAATCATTTCTTTATAAAGCTGTTTCTTTGGCAGTAATAAACAGTTTTGTATATAGTTTCATTTTTTATTTTAACCATTTTTTTTAAGTGTACAGTAACAAAAATGGAGGAACAAGGGTAAAGAAGGAAACGTAGGAAAAAGTTCCTGTGTGCCAAATTCAGAGGGAATAAATGCTTCATGCACGTCTGACAAAAGAAAAATTGGCATTGGGAAAAGAAAGAGCCAACAAGAGTGAACAGAAAACTGGGAGTGTCCATAAACTGCACACCATCAGCCCAAGATGTGGTTGAGAAAATAAAAGTTTGCAAATTCAGAAAGAACAGAAAAAAAGGGCCAAGAGAAGGCAAAGTAAAACAAAGACAAATTATCAGGAGGACTATGATGATCATAGTTAGTAAAACAAAAGATTACTGGGCTACGATGGTCAGCCTGTTTATATTCACTCTTATATCCTTTAAGGGCCTGTTTGACTATAAACTGCTTAGTAAAATCTGGGGAATAAGAACATTTCAAGAAGGACACCCTAGCTGGTTTAAACTGGCCATGGAAACTCCATGAACAAACACCCCATGAACCATAAAAACACAACCACTACAGTGCACCAGCCACACAAGATATAACAGATGTCCTGAACCAGCACTTACAATGGCAGGAGTATCAAATATACACACTGACCCACACTGCTCCCCTTCAAAGTCCAGGACAACAAGATTGCACTATTCTCTTATCTATCCCACATGATATTGCAGGTACAACAAGCTCTAAGGCCTGTCATAGCAGAATTGTCAGAAGGCTCAGAGTTGTCAAAATAGGCAATTCTATTAGGGGAAAGAAGCCCAGGTTTAAAGAAAGCCCTGGATTTAAGCATTAACAGGAAGGGCTACATGACTTGTGACCAGATCAGGAGATTTACCTATCAGTTGCATTGTTAGTGGTTAATTATTGCCCAGTCATGCGTCTTCCAGATAACCCTGGATATAAGCATTATCAGTAAGGGCTACATGACTCTGACTCGTGATCAGATCATGGGTTTTACCTAACAGTTACATTGTATAGTGGTTGATCATGTCCCAGGAATGGGTCCTCCAGGAAGCCCTGGATTTAAAGATTATGAGTAAGGGCTACATGTCTCTGACTCGTGATCAGATCATGGGTTTTACCTAACAGTTACATTGTATAGTGGTTGATCATGTCCCAGGCATGGGTCCTCCTGGGAGTGACAGGCTGGGTATCCAGTAAAGTTTCCCCTAAGTGGGTGGGATATAGATTAGTATATAGATGTGGGAGTTTTCTTTTTGATGTTCATTACGATCAATTTAACAAAAGAGATTTTCCCTCCCTCCCTCCCCAGATTTTGGCTTCGTATTCCCGTGTGGTGGCAGGGGTTCCTACGAGAATTGGCTCCTGAGCAGGTGGCCCTCACAGGGAGGGCTACGATGGGTGCACTGTCCAATGGGCGGCAGTGCACAATCTCCTCAGGGCAGGTTCCTGAGGAGTGGTTAGGGGAATGATACCACCAGCTAGGAGGATGCGGCTGGTGGTTTTTCCTACCACCGGAATACAATGTTACGATTGCGCTTGGGGGCCAATTCTCACGGGATCTCGCCAAGGGAAAGTCTAATAGTTTGTATTATTAGCCTTATGTATATATTTGTTCATATATGTTATTACATGTTTATAATGTTATTAAAGTTTATATTTGTCACAGTGTGGTTTTAAAATAAACGCTGTGGCCTTCGAACTCCAATCTGGTGTGGTGTCCTTTATTGGGGGGATATAGGTTTTTTTCCAGTGGGGTTCTCTAAGTAGAAGGTTCCTTAGTCATGAAGCAACAAGCATACATTTAAATGCAACAGCCTTGTAAAATGGAACCTTCCTTAGAGAAACACACAAACGGACCATGGTAGCATGTGCCTCTGCAGGGTACTCTCACAGCAGGACAAGGAAGTTGCAAAAATAAGTCCATTTAATTTAACTCTACAGCCAAATAAACACAGTCTCTTAACTCCAGTGACTCACCGCTTGTTAATAAACACCAAATAAAATTAAATGAAGTTCTCTTCACACGAAGGAGGTTGTACAATAAACTTCCATAAGTATCTCACAGGGAATCTGGCAGCATCTCCTGCCAACCTGGAGGTATCTTTCCACACTATCCCCTCCTAGTTACAAAACAGTACTTTTTAAATCTGATTCAGTTTTTTCAATGAACCGTCACTGCAGAAACAACATTTGCACTGCAGGCAGGATATTAAATACCTGCCTTCCCGCCATTGTTCGGAGGGATTATTATAGGGAAGTGTTTATATACTCCATCAAACAGACAAAACCGAGAGGTGCTGAGGAGAGTCTTTCATTCAATTAGTTTCTCCTGATAATGATTTAAAGACATTTTAAGAAATATGCAGACACCCAGTAAGAGACAAAGGATATATAGATATTGACCCAATACATCCTGCTCAAGCAATTATTCCACTGCTATAACTGGGATGACTCACTAACCCTTAGAGTCCTCTGTCTTTTAATTACTTAACGCTTGGAACATGCTTTTAACGACTCTACTATAACATTCTACTTAGGTCTGTTAAGTGTAGAACAGTTTTTTGTCGCATTCTGTCGGTCAAACAAAAAGTTGAACACATCAGATCTTCTGAGACGCGCTGACTAGCTGCCAGCACACGCTCTCTCCTCTGAGATTCACTTTTGTAATTGTTTATTGGAAGTGGAAAAGAGATTTGTTTTCATCAAGGACAGAGTACTGAGGACTTGTGGGATTAAAGTCAAAGTTAATCAGCTTTGTTTCTCATAAAGATATTTTCGAAAAATCAATCAAAGAGTAACCTGCTTTTAAAATATAATGGGGTAGAGTCTATGCCAGCCGTTAAGGCCAGCAAAAGTTACAGTTTTTCTACCGCACGTTATTCCTGAAGGACTTGCAACTGGGACCACAGATATCTAGTCCATTTTTACGGTACAGGAATAATGCAGTTTAAAAAAAAAAGTTATTACCTATTTGACTATTAATATTATACTAGGGGGCTAGGTGTGCCCCCCCCCCCCCTTACTGCACTCCATATATATTATAGTTACCTTTACAGGGAACTGATAAAACATCATACATGTGGTAGGTTGGGGGTAATGATAACACAGGGTGCCTCCCTTACTCCTGAAGGCAACACACACCTGTCTGGGCTGGCAGTCACCTGTCTTGATTTCATGTTACTGAGCATGATGGGAACTCCAGTTAATGTAGTCATTATCCCTCCTCCCCAACCCATATAGATTTGGGGTGTTGTTGTATCACTGTGTCCACCCTCATATTTGGAAGTTGAGGAGACACTATTTGTGGTTTGTTCTTTAATTATATTATGAATTTATATTCTAACCATCCTTTTAATAATTCCGTTTGGAAGTACCTATTGCATGTCCCAGTTTCCTTCTTTTCACTAAACACACAGTGCTCGGCACTTCAAAGAAAAGATGAGGCTTTTAATCTGCAAGTGGCAACATTTCAAAAGGTCCTTCTCTGGTCAACAGAGGCTCGAGAAAGACCTTATGCTCAAATGTAGTCACTTGTAGATGAAACCTTTTCTGTGAAGTGCCAAGCATTGTGTCTTTATTGATTATTGGTGAGCTGGTGGAGCCTAGATCATCAAACTTAGGCTTCTACATGATATGTGGTCCTCCACATTAAAAACATTATTGGATACCACTGCAATAAATAGATTGGTGCAGTTTAACACTTAAAAGTAAAAAAAAAAAAAAAACACGGGAATGTAAATTTAAAGGTCAACTAAAATGGTGCTAAGAAGACGTTGCAGGAAAACATTTAGACATTTAATAAATACACTTCGGGGTCAATTCAATGACAATAATAGTAAACTGAGAAGTAATATGTAAATAATAATTACCAGGTATTAATAGTGGAGTTCGAAAGGTAGATAAACTGGATACATTTTCAAGTTTTGCTACTAATGCCTTATTTATCTTTATGTATTTGTTTGCAATTTCCTAGTCAGTTTAACTTTTTTAGTGAATACACCTTGATGTCAAGTATCAGACATCAGAGTATACACTACAACATTTTAACACCAGAGGGCAGTATTGTGCAGGTCATCAAACAACTTTATCCATAACTATCAAAATCATAACTCACACTGCTGTTAATTTTTGAAGGTAAACCATAACAGATCAGTTATGTTTTTTTTTTCATTCTTGGTCAAGGAGACAAAATAAGTTATGCACGCACCTGAAAACAAATAAAAAGGAGGTGCTGCTGAAATCTGGATGAAAAACAGCTAAAAGTATAAACATCTGTAAAAAGGTAATTTTGTGTGGAGATTTAATAGCAGCGATTTATGCTCTTCATAAATCTGTCTTGTGGTTTGCAGGTTGTAATCACAAGGTCGCATAGCACAGTTTCAGCAGGTACAATGTGCACAGATAAACATAGTATTTTGTTAGCTTCTGGAAACTAAAGGCAAAACATTTAAAAAGCAAATACAATTAAAAAACAGAGCATGTTTATGTTATATACATACACACATGCGTGTGTGTGTGTATGCATGCTCTGTTTTTTAATTGTATTTGTATTTATTAATATATACACACAGTTTCCAGAAGCATCAAGCTAACAAAATACTGGTTTTCTTTTAGGCAAAAATGGGCTGAATTCTTCCTATTTGCAAACACATTCTATGTTTCTAAATCTATTTTATAGAATGCTAGGGCTGTGCAGCAATAGCTAAATAGTAAATAAATATATTTACGGAAAATGCAAACATAAGTTAAAGAATAGCTTCCTACATGCAAAATAGAAGAGCGGTATTCCCCTAATGTTATTGGAGATATGTAATTGCATTTTGAGTGAATTATTTTTTTCATGCTACAGATGACTCTCATGCGTAACATAACAAAATCCAATTTTAATATACAGTATTTCTAAAATAATCTACATTTGGTAGCGTTTTTGGATAGACTTCTATACATGACCCTATTACGTCCCACATCCCGTTTGCAAGCAGAATATTTATTTTGTTCCATCAGTACGTAAATAAAGAAATCAATCTATAAAACCTATTCACTGCCACAAATAAACTAATAAATAATGCACTAGTCTATCTTTCAAAAGGACATTTGATGGAAAGATTCCACAGGTCTGTAGTACATATTTTCCTAGATTTATTTTTAGGGGCCATTTATCTAAACAAATGCGCAAAAGGGTAATAACAAATCTTAACAATTCGGTTAATCAGTTATAGTTGACTGCAGATCTCCAACTCCAAACTGGCCTGCTTTATGTGGGGCAGTTCTGATTCAGGACTACTATAGCATGGTCTTTATTTAAATTTCTAGAGTCTGGGACACCGGAGAATCCATTTGCCGTATGCAAAAATGTTGTGCATGCGCAGTAGCGTTGAGGGGCAGAAGTTGGGAGGTATGTAGTTGTGTCAAACAGATAAGGGCCCATTTATAATTGATCACCTTTTGTTGATAATCTGTCCTTTTTACCAGTAATATAGTGGTTTGCACTCAATATGGGGTCTACACAATATACACCAAACTTCGGGCTCACGTCGCAAATTTTGTGCTACCCAATATGCCCGGGGTTGACTTTGTACGCCCTCGCAATTTGGCCATCATGGCCAAATACACACCAAATGCTTTTGAAACGAAGAAGACACTGAAATACTCAAAACCCCCCAAAAATCTGTGGGATGATAGAGCCTCATTTTGGGAGGAATTTGGCTGTTATGAACATAGCTGAAATTCTTCCTGAAAAAATAAACATCCGAATACCCCCATGTACATTTCAGAGGCTGGGAACCATTTTGCCGTTTCCTAGTCCCATTTATTATTAGGTTGGGCTCCCCTAATTTTTTGGGGATGGCAGTTTTTTTATTTCTTTATGGAGCCAGCATAAATGAGCTTCTTTATTTTTATTATTTTTGTTTAACTTTTTAATTTCAATGTGCCTTCTCTAATTGAAATATTCATAACGCATCAATCATCCCTGAATCTGAAATGTATTCAAGGTTGATCACCACAAATTGTGTAGCTGAAATAGTACACCTTTTATAGCGAAATTGTTCAGATCTGAATACCTCCAAGGCTTTTGTATTTGAACAGGCAGAACTGATGAATCAGATCCAAAATGCGGCATACTGTGTAGCCACTCGATTTGGCTATTATGCCGATCAGAATCCATTTTGGAATGGATTGGTCTGTTCTGTGTAGAACCGTGTGTATTGTTAAAACTAATACATTTATATATATATATATATATATATATATATATATATATATATATATATTCTCAGTTTTGTTCTATATATACTAATAAATGAATTCTAAAAACACAGATACATTCAGTGTGTAGTATAAGTGTACAGGTGTGTTCCATGAGTGATTATCACTCTCTTATCCCCTCTTATCATGAGTGATTATTCCCCTCTTGGAGTCTTGCTCACATTATGGTTCGTAAGTATTATTTCCTTAGAATAAATCATGTCTGTCATGGTATTTTAAAGAAACAAGCTCAGTGCTTCTATTACTGGTTCCTTGTAGGTGCCACAGTTACACATTCCCCTGAGGATGTTTTTCAGAAGAGGTAGAGCAGGAAATAGAAGCTCAAGAGCCAATAACATAGAACTCCTAAAAAAGGACTCCAATAGTCACGCAGTGGTAACTGACTAGAATCTGCCATACCAATCCTATTAATACTTGGGTTTCCCACTCAGTCATGTCTAAATACAAATCTTCAGTATGGGAAATTAAACAGGTCAGTTGTGTCCCACAAATCTTATTGCACATGTTATGAATGCAATCTTCACTCCCCAGAATATACAGACCTTACACAGGGGATAAGTAGGGGGAAACCACTCTATAGTTCAGGTTCCTGACTGTCTTTAAGCAGAGCATTGGCCATGGCAGAGTGTTACAACTAAGCACCTGCATGTAACATGGCCAAACTTTTTGGCTTTGCTCCAAAGATTTAATAACAGGTTTCCTATTCTATATTTAATGCATGTTTCTCTGGCTCTTTGCAGGGTCTTTTTTTTTTTTAATTTGCATAGATATTATATAATCCTTGTAAAATTTTTTGCTTTGGTAATATTAAAGTTTTTTTGTGATTATTAATTTTATGATCATTTTAGCTAACTTGCTTTTTTGCAGATTTTGTTGCATAGCTTGTAATTGCTAAATGACACCTCTGTGCCTTGCAACATGAATAATACTCACTAAATACTTGCTCCTTCTTTTTATTTTGTTTATTTAGCAACATTTGAAAGATGAATTGCTTTTCTTTCTTTTGTCTTCCAAGACTACATACTTGTTATTACATTTCTTGAATTTCATTTGTAAGATGGACCACTTTCTTCAGTGTTCCTTTTTTCGCATTACGTGTAAAGCCAAAACGTTTAGCCATGCTCCATGCATGTGCTTAGCTTTAACAATCTGGGAAATGCTCTGTGTAAAGTGAGTGTTTTCCCCCGGTGTGAGGTCTGGTATATTCACTTGTGACTGAGGATTGTAATCATATGTGCCAAAGGAGATGGCATGCTCTGCAGTAGCAATGGCAAGGAAAAATCAGATATAAATAGTAGAAAATGCACACCCAATAAATAATAAATAGTACATTCTCAAAGTGGAGCACAGCCTCCTGAAGCACTCTTCTCTGTGCTCAAAATGTCAGCAGAAACATATACCAATATAAGTTCATTTGAATATTATATAAAAAACAAACACATTCATAGTGTAGTATATCCATATATAATCACCAGTGAAAAGAACAGTATATGCACAAACACTGATGAAAAACAGTAAATCATATTCTGAAATCTTTTTAGTAAATCCTTTGACATGTTATAAAAGACAAATAAAAACATATAAAAACACATGGTGCGGCAAACCCAGCACAAAAGTTCCCCAGACACAGGAGCCGCTTACAGGAGAGTATGGCACACTTAACTGAATAAGAAGTGCATAATAAATAAAATCCATAAGGAGCAATTCAAATCACATTCCAAAACAAGAACAGAAGAAAATTATTGCCTCTTTATGTGTTTTGCTGGATGCTTTGACACGGCTTCATCAGGATAAAATGCCAAGGGTATGGCGATAGTCTGTTAGACTGATTAATCTGCTAGGAGGCCTTGTTAGCCTCTTTAAAATGGCACACATTAGGCATGGTCTCACTAATAGGATTGCTATAGGTATTCAGTTGTACTGATACTTTTGTCTGTACAACTTAAAATCTTGTTCTTGTCCCACCCTCAGCTGCGGCTCATGATCCATTTCCTATTGTTGCCCCCTTTCAGCTACTGGTTTCATCCATCCTGGTTCCTTACATCCTGCCTTTCCACTCTACATGTTTGTTCTTTAACTACCCATACTTAAGCTCATTTATGTGATAGTGAAACCCTGTTATAAGCCTTATCTTTGGAATACATCTCAAACTACAACCAGTGTCTCAGCCTTCCGATACCTTGCCTCAAGCCAACTGTCAACCACTTAGAAGAGCCGGTTCCTACGCTAGGCCATACACTGTAGCCGTGTCTCTGTAAGGACTTGAATGTCCCACCCAAAGGCCGAAGGTTGCTTCAGACATATTATGAGACGAGTGAGCATGCACAATTCTAATAGTATGGTGGTGTGCTCAGAATTTTAGTAATAATCTGGGTTGCAACACAGATTCTGGTTGAATCATTCACCCACTGAGCTATCTCACAGGCTTATAATGAGGGCAGACTAAAAAGCTATCTTCAATTGGAATATCAGCAAAATAAAAAATACATGCCACTAGATTTATTTCGCAAACTTTTGCAAAACTGCTGGGTGAACAACAAAAAAAATAGCATTTTAGAGATGTAGAGAAATGTGAACGAGTCTAGGAAATATTAGCTGGGGATGATGTGACTCTTAAAAGGCAAGACTAAATTACCTGGGATTGCACTGCACTTACTTCTAGACCCTGTTGATGGGGATAAAATATGAAATTGCCACCATTTTCTACTTATTGATTATATATAAATAGCTCTATCAGTATTATTATAAGATATTGAACTGATCTGTTCATGTTTTTGACACTGTAATTGTCAATTGTATTAATGCCATCTAGTTCCTGTAACTTAACAACATTTTCCCACTGAAGGGCTCTTCACTTAAAAAGAGCGGGAAATAGTAACTCTTATGTTCATATCCCATAAATATCGTATCCATATCAAAAGTTTGACAGACTCATTTATAGATGAAAAAAGGGGGCTGTGGAGAACTTGACAGAAAAAGGTGCTACTTTACAGTAGATTTAATTCCTGATTTATATATCTGCACAAACATTTACACATTGTATTTCATTCTTTCAAATAGGAGAAAATAGAAAAATAGACTTACCAGAAATATATAGTATATATCCTTCAAAGTCACAATGGGCAATAATACATTTAAATACACAACCTCTAAAAAGTATGATGTGCCATTATAACATTGGAACTTGTGCAGGTATTCTTCTATGGAATGTGTATTCCTCAGAGGCATTCTCACTATCTGTGCCAATGATGATCTTCTTTGTTACAGACCCCAGGTTTGCCCAGGATTCAGAGTTACAGCATGTACCAGTAATTCTATTTGTCACAAGTCTCTATTGTTAATTAAGATCAGTAGGAATTCAGTACAATATATTTAGATAAAAATAGGGGATGCCTCATAATGTGCTGAAATGAGAGTATATGCATTCATCACTCATGTAGCATACCACAGCAAATGATAAAGGCAGCAAAGCATAATACTTCATGGAATTATCTCTCCCTTAAGCTTGAGCGAACAGTCAGAGACTGGGAAACATGACTCTGGGCTGTTTCTCTTTTCTATACCTTTCTGGAATCCATATAAAGAATTCATGCTGGTTTATATTCAGTTTTTTTGCTTTTTTTTATTTCAGTCTATTATCCTCTGTAGTGTAGCCTGTTTTCTGCTCAAATGACCATCAGTCATCCTCAAGTGACACAAGGCAGCTTGACAAAACACATTAAATGTCACACTTTCAGTTTATGAATTTACCTGCAAACAATTTGTTTTTTTAATAAAATCCAAATAATTGCCTTTCAATAAACACCCACATATCTGTTGGTTTATTTTTTGCAGAAAATATTAGTGCTTTGGAGGTTTTCAAGGACTTTTACCTAATTAGCTAAAACACGTGAGGAAATCTTTATTGTGAAACTGTGTTCCTCTTGTGTATTGCAAAATAATTCATATTAAGATGGAAATTTCCATGGAGGTAATTTTATAGAGTTACATAAATAGCATATTGTCAGAGCATCTTCATATAAAAATATAGAGAAATAATGAAGATGCCATTTATAGGAGCCAATAGTATTTTTTATAGGGAAATTTAAAACATAAAACTAATTTCCTGACATTCTCTTACTTTATATATTTATTTATATATTTATTTATTATATTAATGCATCAAGTGGATGTGGATTTATTAACATTTCAATGGGAATAATTATTTTTGAACATGTGGAATATCGTAATCATATGCATTCATATCATAAGTCCATTTACGACATGCACTGAATTAAACCAGTCTTTATTTGCAGAAAATTAGCCAGCAATAACTGGTACCAATTTCCAATAGCAAAGGTAATATAAAAAATGGAACCCCCTTTTTTTGTGAACTGCTGAGATTGTTTACAGAGGTGGGGCAAAATGGTAAAGTATTTTTAATACACCCTTCTCCGATGATTTTATTATCCTCAAATGGTTTGTATTGATTCACAGCCAGGATTTTTTCACTTAGTATGCCAGGAATTTGCCAATTAATATGCCAGGATTTTGACCCTCAATATGCCAGGATTTTGACCCTCAGTATGCTCGTCATGCCACTCTCCTCCCCCCCTTCCCCAGCCAGTACTTACCTCCTTGCTGCTGTCTCCCGGTGCAGGTCCGTGGCTGTGAGGGAAGCGTTGTGTGCTCCCCTCCAGCCGCGCGGCTTCAATAAAGTTTTTCCCCCCCCAAAAAAATGCCGCATTTTTTTTTAAAAACAAACTTTATTGAAGCCACGTGACTGGAGGGGAGCGCACAACACTTCCCTCACAGCCGCCGACCAGCTTTTAACGGAGATTTGTTTTTTAACCTGGCGTGACACGGGCCTGCCAGGCCCCCTGGACCCCAGCCGGGCACGGGACGCCAGTATCGCCCGTCACCCCCTGATGGCGGGCCTGCTTGCTAGGCCAAATCTGAGATAGTGGAGTGAATGTGGCCTGCTGATTCAGTGAGAGTTGTCCACTCATCCCCCTCCAGTCCTCTTGTGATGTCTGACCTGATTCATGTCTACAATTGTCCTTTAAGTGTGCCAATAAGAAACATATTAATAATGACTTGCAATGAATGTGCATTCCTGATATGATACAACAGTAAAGCTAATAATACAAAATATTTTGTAGCTATGAACTATACTATTTTTTTTGGAGTGAAGGGTTTTATGTGAAAGTACTGCTCTGCTCTGTTTGATGCACTGAAAAGGAACATGCTTAGGGATAACTTGGTTATCACAGGGATGACTCTCCTACAATCAGTATGAGGGCAGTTTGTAATGCAATAGTATCTGACTGAATTATGGTATGCAAAGCATCCAGCTGCTCAACTATCAAAGGCTTTCACCACATCTCATCATCATGTGTCATGGGAAGTATTTATCACCTCTGTTTCTGGTCAGCTAAGTATATGTACTTAGCTTTTTCTAATTCTTAACTTTCATGTTTGAAAATGAGAGACAAGGCTTTACATTGTAAAATATTCCTCTTGTTTATCCAAAGCTTCTTCACCTGCTTGTATAGAACTCTGGACCAATTATTTATTTACCAAGCTGAAAAGTGGGCCCTTGAAGGGTCTATATAATCTTCATCACAAAAATAGCAATAGAAATGTAAAGTAATAGATCATCCCTTCTATGACTAGAACCCTGGGCAATGTCTCTGTTCATTACCTCGGCTAACATGCCTGACCTGAGGTAAAAAGATCTTATACATATTAGCTCTCTTTCGATGCAGTCTTTTGTTTTTCCATCTTTCAGTCTATTTTTGCTTTTCTAATCCTGCAAATAGTTTTTTTAAACCTTTTTTGAAATAAATAAATAAAATACATGTGCCAGGTTATTAACCCCAAACGACGCAAGCACCAAAATGTCACAATTTGTTCCTTGCCACCGATCACACTACTCAAAGTGTCCTCATCTGACAAGTGGGATCCCTGCAGCGGGATCCGAGCACAGCTCAGCGCGGGGAGCCGAAGGATGTACTATGCCGTCCTAACGGCTTAGGCACTTAAAATCAGGAAGGCATACTATGTCCTAATGTCGTGAAGTGGTTAAACTAAGTTTTGTTAGGTCAGTTAAATGAGTATTAGGACCTATAGGAGCATGTCAACTAAATATGGTCTATGCTGTGAATGTAGAAAACAAATTATTGTAAATGGTCTGAACATTGTGTTAGTAAAATTCAAAGCAAATAAATACATTTATTATCAAATTTATTTATAAAAGAGAAAAAGCATGTTTAAAATATTCTGTGTTGTCTCCTGTGCATATTTTATTTGTGGCCCAATATGTAAAGTGCACCTTTCCCATACAAAAGACAGCACATATACTGTAAACCATGTTTTTCTATTAATGTTTGGGTTTGTTTGCATTTTTGTTCATTTTTGATTTTCTAAATTTACAGTATAAGTGAATTAAAGAGTCTGGTGAAGTTGGTGATTATGCCAGATTTTATTTTGTGACTGATTTGGCTAATTCTCAGAGCATGATCTAAACATGTTGGGTCTCACTGGGAAAAAAAGCTCTACAGAAAAACATTGTTATTTTTATTACTGCTTTCTTTGGCTACACTGAAGCACTCTGGGTTATCTTAACTATCAATATTCGAAACAAAGTCTAAAGAATTTGATTACCCTGGAAAAAAAATATGAAATCACAAGCCAGGGTGTAAAACAAAAATAAAATACAGTGGCACAGAACTGAGAAATGTAGTAATTTAACACCTGCAGATATCCTTTTCCATTTCACACAGTGTACGGGATTTGATGTGTTGTGAAAGCTTCATATTCAGGTGCTCTTGTTTTTAGAAAAGACAAATGGGTAAATGGAGTGTTATTATTTTGGAATCTCTTATTATATTATTTTTATGCAATGGTATCCAACTGCAGTTTACTGAATAAAGAAAATCAATATACTATTACCTTAGGATATACACTTATGGATATTTTCCCTGTTTTCCGGGAGCTCAGAATGTTGGGTTTTTACAACTGTAACACAGAGAATCAGAGCAATAACACTCACAATAAATGGTTTTTAAATGGTGTACACAAATAGTTACCAGTTTGCTGTAAAGTCGCTGGAAATGTTCCAAAAAAGCCGCACCTATTACTACATCTTCACCCACTCCCACAAAAATAAAAGTGTCCCTCTTTGGACATTTGGAATGTTGGGAAGTATGCTGTAATACAATTCTAGACAGGCTTTTTAATATCAGGCATTATACACACAGTTGCTGCTTGCTGGAGGGATTATTGATATAAGGTATACATAACAAATGCTGATCTTCAGGCAGCTTACCAGTTATAATGTTAATATTATTATATATTAATGTCCTCTTTGGTAACCACGTAGAAAGGCTAAAATCAGATCAGCTTAAACATAAATTGGTCCTCTTTCCATCATATTTTATTTAGAAGATCGGACTAGTTACGTGTAGAAAGAGATTTCCATCCTACAATAACCAAGGGGCGTGGTCTTTCACCAACAAACAGGCACCTTTTGATGTGTTAGATTTCGGAAATGCAGGTACGGCAATTGAAGACGGTCCACAATGAACGGTTAATCAAGTTATTTATTCCATATCACAGTGGAAAAAACAGTGAGTGCGAGGTCGCCCCCTGATGGAAATGAATGCCTTGCACATTTCCATGACTCTTTCTGGAGTTTGATTATATGAGGTGTGAAATATGTCCATCATTCGTCTTTATCAGGAGGTGGCCTCTCACTGTTTTTATCAATATGATATGGAATTAATCACTGGACTAAGTGATATTGTGGTCTGTCTTTATGGTGCTTGTACTTGGGAAATCCTAGATATAATCCAGTTTTACTTGTTTAAACATGGCAGAAGCGCTGAGTGGAAGTGTGGCCATCTATTACCTCAGGTATGCTTATGGGGATTAAGTGAAGTGGAGATCTTTCTTTTTATAGACTGTCAATATGCCTTTATAACTCCTATGTGTCTGGTAGGCTAGAATTCTGACAATTCACTAAGCACCTTACACAGACATGCCCGCAAGCTGCTAGACGAAGTTAGCTTGTTTTTGCCTCTGTTATATCAGACCTAAAGAATATGTAATAAAAGATCATTTAAACAATTGAGTAAGTAAGCAAAAATAGGCCATTTTATAAATAGCTACAAATGGACACTCGTCTGCAGTAATAAAGCATGTTTCCCAACATGCCCCATGTTGCTCCGGGACTGTCCTTCATGAAGTGGATCAGTTGTGAGGAAAGTTACATTTATTTTCTCTTCTTGTTACCGCTTGTCAGGTTTCCACACTGACCTCCTAACTCATGCATTTAAAAGTAATCATGGTTGTGCTTATTTACCTCCTTCCCCCTCTAGAGGCCTCCCTACCTTTGTTTCCTTTCTTCCTATCTGTTGGTGTCAGATGGGCTTGTTAACTTTTGTAACACACCCCTGTTAAATAGCTGCAGTTTATTCCAAACAGGTCTTTTGCATTGAAGTCGGATGCCTGACTTCTGAGAGCTGCTTCTTCTGTTCCTGATCCTCTGCTTAAAGTTCATTTGAATTCCGACCCTGTCCATGTACTGGGAGATTGAAACTGGGCGGCTCAACCAGCATCTCCTGAGATCCTTTGGCTACAGTAATATTTCTTCAGCTACGTTTCTCTTACTCCTGTTTAGTCACCCTTTCTTGCGTGTTCCTGCTTAGTCACCCTCTCTCGGGTCTTCCTGCTTAGTCCCTCTCTCTCGGGTTTTCCTGCTTATTCACCCTCTCTGGGTGTTCCTGCTTAGTCACCCTCTCTTGGGTGTTTCTCCTGTTTAGTTACCCTTCTCAGACCTCATCCCCTCTAGGGTGTTTCTGCTTGGATACCCTTCTGAGACTTCATCCCCTCTATGGTGTTCCTGCTTAGTTACCCTTACCTAAGGCCTCACCCCTTGTTTAACTCTCTCTACCCCTACCTCTGCTTTGTCTACAGTCCCCTTTTCCTATGCTGCAGTTATTTGCTAAAGTTTCCCATTGTCTCTGCTTTAGTCCTTATTCCAATCTTTATTTCTTTGTTTCTGTATATGTTCTCACCCTGCACAATTAATATCAACATGCAACCAGACACCTCCTCTATCCCTGCATTGACCTGGTAAAGGCCTTCCCATCACTTCAGAAATATAAAATATCCAAAGAAAAACTGGAATCTTTTCACTTAACAGTGAACCATGTTAAACTGGCATGGGAACTGCAAAAAAGTCGGTATTTGAAAGATGGGTAAGCAGGAGAATTTTTCCCGCTCCGCATATAATTCCTAATTTTTTGCAAATCCCTGGTTAGTTCAACACAGTTAACATTTATTCTAAGGGGTGTGATAACAGCATTATCAGTGTCACCTACTCATGAATATTTACATAATAAAAGTAAATGATTTAGTAGTAGAGCAGAGTATTTTATTTATTTGCTCTGCACACATACAAACAAAACATTCCAAGCGCCTAGTAAAGACGGACATTGGGTACCAAAAAGGGTCAATGGTTACTTGGGCTGAAAAATAGGATGTTCAGCAGGTTCAATGCACCCTAGCTTGTCTTTTTAAGAGGGCCCCTGACGGACACTCTGTCCAGTATCACAGTAATTTGTATTGGCTTATGGGGGGGTCAGGAATTGTTTCTGCACCAGCGTCCCTAATGGATTTATTCCGCCATTGAATGGTTGAACACTTAATATGCATGCATTAAGGAAGTGAGAGGTACGCATTTTACGGCAACATTATCTGGGGTGTACACAAGACATTTTAACCTAGGTAAAGACATATAAATAATTTGAGGGCCACACACTTGCTATTTGGTAAACAGATTGCATAGATGAAAGCTTTTCAATGTATTTTGTAAAAGCACAAATACTTGCAAACAGCAAGATTAAAAATGATGTTTTTTCACGGCTATTTGTCTATATTATTCCATTCATTTTGACATAGTTTTAAAAATAGAAGCTTATCATTATTATTTCCAACTCATAATTTATTGAAGGTCACATTTTACAGACTTATATGAACAGACAGGCCTTTGGGGGGAAACATGAGTTTGTGGGATAAATGTCCCCTACTTGTGTATAAGCTTACATGAAAAATAAGGAACACAAGAAACACTTGTCTGTGTGATACATGCTGGTTGACAAGGACAGAGAAAGGTTTACTTAACCTTGTTTCTGATCACTGTATACTCCATGTGCTTCATTCTATCACTGTAATAAAACAATTCTCAACTCTCCTACCTCCTCTCTCTGAATAGTGCTACATGGTTTCTTTGATTGAAAAATGATGGAGTCTATTCACTAAAAGGTGAATTGAGATTAAAACTAACTATGCTTTGGGCAAGGACAATCCTGGTGAATAATATCTGTAACATTGTAAAAATAAAAAATAAAAAAGTGAGCTTTTAAAGATATAACTATGCATTAGAGGCTACAGCTCCGTTGGACAGCAAACCTATTCTTAAGGAATAACTGTAGTCAAAAAAACCAAAATGTTATTGTTGGAAAGAGAATGTTTTACATAGCACAGACACAATGCACGTCTAAAATTCAGAAATATAAATAAAACAACTTTTGGAGCCTTTATCACTCTGGGAATTAAGGTTTAGGCGCTTTCATTTTGTCAGAACCGACTGAAGATTCACAACCACCATTTTGTTGGAGCCCTTCAGCCTATTACACTACTTGTAGTCGCCATTTTGTTGGACCTGGTCAGTCTATTTTATGACACCAGCTACTAGTAGGCACAAGCATTTTCATTCCAAGAAAGAACAAAAAATGAAAGTGCCCAGACCTTCACATTTAGAGTGATTAGAGTTTTCAATGTAGTTTCATTTATATTTCCCCGCCTATGAGCAGACTCCTTCCCATTGCTCCAGAGGTCCTCCAGAGAGTACCAGACACATGGCTGTGCTGACGTTGCTTCCTGCAGATCAGGTAGCGAGCGCCGCCACGGTACACGTTTGTTCGTGCATGCGCGAACGGACCAAAATAATTAATTAATTAGTTTCTCATTGTACAGAAACTCCCCCCACCACAGCAATGTACCTTCAGTAGGTGAAGAAAATAAAAACCTTTTCTGAACTAAATATGTAGTGAGAAGAGTGTAGGCCTTTTATACCTCACCCAACTAATCCTGTAATATATTGGTAATAAATTGCTTCTTATTGAATTAAACTGGTAAATCAGTCTGAATGTTGATGAGTGAATGTTTTACAGTCATCTGCAGTTTGTGTGTTTTTGATGTGTATAAAAAGAGTAATAACAAACAAGCAACAGAACAGCCATTCACCATAGGTGGTATGGGCAAAAAGTATAGTTAAAGTGATTCATGAATGCCAGGGATGTGCACAAAGCTACCTTGAAAAGAAAAGTTAAAAGCTAGAAAGGAGAACAGGTAATAATTGTTATCTGTCATTTTCTGGTTTTCCCTTTAACTATTAAATGTTTGTGTTCAATATTAAATAATACTACAGATTTAAATGGATGACTGGAATATTCCATGTCCATTTCATTATTTTGTTAAGGCAATATAATCTGGTAATTTTGGTTGAACAGATCCCGCACTGGTAATAAATAGCAGAATTAATTGTAGCTCACACAGAGGAAGCTTCCTGGCATAATTACAGACTAATTTACTCATTTACATGTCCAGATTCAGAGGACTGTATGTGCATCTGCCTCAAATTAGAATAACAAGAGGGACCTTAGATTTTGTGAAAGCAGACTTCAAGTTACTGTTCACATAAGATTCATTACAGAATGCTATATTACAACGAACTATCATACAATGCATCTCTACTGACTGCCCCTCATATGACTGCAACCAGCATTTAACCCCTTTGTGAAAATGAACACCATAGGCATATCACAGGAAAAACATTCAGTTAGTGACAATGGACGTGCCTGGCATGTCCTGCAGTTCCGATCACGGTATGCAGGGTTGATGTTCCTGGAGGGATAAGCCAAATGGCAAGTGATTTAGATAAACTATAAAAATGGTCAGAGCTGTGGCAACTGACATTTAATGTGGATAAGTGCAAGATAATGCATCTTGGGTGTAAAAAGCCAAGGGCAGAGTACAGAATATTTAATACAGTCCAAAACCTCAGAAAAGACAAAAGGGAGTTAAGGTAATTATTACAGACACCACTCGCCAGCGGGATTGGAGCCCCTGGGATCCAGCCTCACAGAGGATCAACTACTTTCTTTAATTATTACAGAGGACTTAAAGGTAGGCAGACAATGTAATAGAGCAGGGGATGCTAGCAGGATGCTTTGTTATATAGGGTGAATAATCAGTGGTGGATCCTGGTTTTATGCTTCCCTAGACAGACTAAATTTGGGGACTGTCCTACCCATGTTGAACACCCAAGACCTGCCCCATCACCCACGTTGCACACCCAGGACATGCCCCATCACCCACATTGCACACACATTAATTGCCCCATCACCCCATTACATTCCCCCATCACCCCATTACATGACCCCATCACCCACAGTGCACACACATTAAATGACCCCATAACCCCATTACATGCCCCCATTACCCATTTTGCACACATATTACATGCCCCCATCACCCCAGAACTTACCCTTGGCTGTTCCGTTGTGCCTAGTGGAAGGCACCATGCTGCCTCCCAGCTTATGTCTGACATCAGAGCGACGTATCACGTGATGTGTCAGCACTCATCCGTCATACCCCATGGGGAGCTGAACAAGCAGCATAAAGGGTTGTCTGTGCACCTGGGCAGCGCACAAACACCATACTGCCTATTTGCAGACATAGAGTTGGTGAGGGGAGATCTTCCGATCTCCCGGCAAGCAAGTTTTTTTTTAAAGGGGCAGTGTCATTTTTTGCTGCCCCCCTAGGCAGACAAGGTAAGTGCCACCTTAGGCACTTGCCTTGTCTGCCTTGTGCTTCATACCCTGTGAGGTATTAGCAGTACTGATGCAGTACTGGAGACTGCGTCTCCAGATATTAATTCCAGTGTAAGTTTGGAACTCTTCAGCTAAGGAATCAGTAGAGCATTGGTGACTTTTACACACCATGTGTCTCAGCACTGGCTATTTTTGAGTAATATTTAAAATATTACTTAATTGGCAAACGAGTTTTAACCCATTCATATTACAGCGTATATTTAATTCCTAAAAGATACACATTAACAGTTTCCTTCTAGCAGGTGCACTTTGGAAAAATAAATAAAAATTAATGACAGATGGTAAGCATACAGGGAAATGAAGGAGTACAATATTAATAATGATATATAATTGTGCTGTTAACCCCTTAAGGACAGAGCCTTTGAAACATTTTTGTCCTTTCTGGACAATGGCTATTTTAACATTTCTGTGCTGTTTGTGTTTAGCAGTAATTTTCTTCTTCGTCATTTGCTGTACCCACACATATTATATATTGTTTTTATCGGGACAAAAAGGGCTTTCTATGGATGCCATATTTTTGATCATATCTTATCATATTATTAAAAAAAAATAATAAAATATGGTAAAAAAAAAAAAAATACACAAATTTCTTTGTTTTTATTTGAAACAACTTCTCCTCATCGACAATAGCGAACGAAAAAACATGCTAAATAGATTCTACTATTTCTCCTGAGTACAGGGATACCACCCATGCATAGGTTTGTTGGGTTGTTTGGGGGCTAAAATGCCAAATTTGTGAGGTGCAGTTTTTTGTTTTCCAACTTGAAATTTTTACATGCAGACAGCCTGCACCCATGTCCCATTTGGGACATATTTGAAACCAGCCAGTGTATTTTACCCCATCAACCCATATATTTTTTAAAAGTAGACACCCTAGGCTATCTCAAATGGTGGTATTTTAACACTTTCCATGCACTATTTCTACCACCAGCCTTTGTCAAAGTTTGTGGTAGTAATTTTTTTGTGTTTTTTTTTCACAAACCTTGTACTTCAGACATAAATTTACAGATTTTGGTATGTGTCACTGCCAAATAACACCCCAATAAGTGTTCAGAAACATCTCTTGAGTACAGGGATACCCCCCATGCATAGGTTTGTTGGATTGTTTGGGGGGTAAAAGGCCAAATTTGGGAGGTGAAGTTTTTGGTTTTCCAATTTGAAATTTTGACATGCAGACAGCCTGCACCCATGTCCCATTTGGGACATATTTGAAACCAGCCAGTGTATTTTACCACATCAACCCATATATTTTTTTAAAGTAGACACCCTAGGCTATCTCAAATGGTGGTATTTTTACACTTTCCATGCACTAATTCTACCACCAGCCTTTGTCAAAGTTTGTGGTAGTCATTTTTTTGTGTTTTTTTTTCACAAACCTTGTACTTCAGACATGAATTTACAGATTTTGGTATGTGTCACTGCCAAATAACACCCCAATAAGTGTTCAGCAACATCTCTTGAGTACAGGGATACCACCCATGCATAGGTTTGTTGGGTTGTTTGGGGGCTAAAAGGGCCACATTGTGAAGGTGCGCATTTTCAACTTGGAATATTGACGTGTAGCCAGCCTGAGCCCATCTTTCATTTGGGACTTTTTTTTAAAGTAGGACAGTGTATTTTACCCCAAAAAGTATATATTTTGTAAAAGTAGACACCCTAGGCTATTTTAAATGGTGTTATTTTAACACTTTCCATGCACCAATTCTACCACCAGCCTTTGTCAAAGTTTGTGGTAGTCATTTTATTGTGTATTTTTTCCCACATACATTGTACTTTAGACACAAATTCACATATTTCGGTATGTGTCACTGACAAACAATACCACAATATATGTTCAGCAACATCTCCCGAGCACAGGGATACCACCCATGCATAGCTTTGTCAGCTTTGTTGGGTGTTGAAAGGCTACATTTGAGAGGTGCGCTTTTTGATTTTCAAACTTGGAATTTGAACATGTAGAGCAAGGAAGGGGTTAATAGCTCTTATAAGAGCCTTTATAGTACTGTACAAAAAAATTAACCCCTAAAAATGCACAGACAAGAAAAAAATTTCTGCTGTGCAGTGATCAGTGGCAGGGAAGGGGTTAATACACTACACTATACAAAGGGTATGGCTTTTATAAAAGCCCTTGGGACTCACAATTTTTTTAACATTTTATTTAATTTATTACAATTAAAAAATTATGTTATACAGATCTGTCTCTTTCCCTCACTAAAACTCAAGTGAGGAGAGGGAGGCAGATCCATATGGGTCAGAACAATATTTACCAATATTGATCGAACCAGACGAATGGTGATGCTCATCTGAGAAATCACCAAACCACCTTTGCCACTGATCGGCTGTTACTGATCGCTATACACGTGTTCAGACAGCTTCAAAAGGAATACACGTAATCCCCTAGTGGGTATAATTAACCCCTAGCGAGTCTGACAAAAAAAATGCTGATAGCAAAAAAAAAATCCTTCTGCGACTAGATTGCTCCATATGCGCTGCTTAGGCAGTGACCATATGCACTGCTTAGGCAGTGACCATATGTGCTGCTTAGGAAGTGATATACGGCAAGGAAGGGGTTAATAGCTCTTATTTAAAAAAAAAATTACGTTAAACGTAGTCCCCTAGCGGGTATAATTAACACGTGACGGGTGTAATAAAAAAGTTTTAAAAAAATTAAAAATGCTTCTGCAGCAAGATTGCTGCATTTGCGTCAGATCTCTGCTTAGGCAGTGATCTACAGCAAGAAAGGGGTTAATCTCTCTTAAAAGAGCTTTTTTTTATACTGTAATGAATTACAGTAAAAAAAATTAACCCCTAAAAAATGCACAGACAGCAAAAAATGTGCTGCTGTGTATGATCACTGCGTACACAGCGATCAATGGCAGGGAAGGGGTTAAATGGCTTTTATAAAAGCCCTTGGTGTTTAAAATTTTATTAAATATTTGTTTTATTATTTTATTTTATTTTTTTACTTTATCTGATCTGTCTCTCTCCCTTACTATAACTAGTAAGGTGAGGGAGGCAGATCAATACTTGTCAAAGGCAATATTTGCTAATATTGCCTTTGACAGTATGATAAGTGCTCATCAGAGCACTTATCATACATGCCTGCACACAGATCACATAGATCTGTTGTGCCGGCATCGATTGGCTCCCCCTAGAGCATCGGAAGTGAAATACTTTCACTTCCGATGCTCTTGCCATTAGAAGGGAAGCGCTGCCTGTATAGGCAGCGTTCCCTTCTACTGAGCCGATGGGGTCGCTCAGGAGAGCGACCACCATCGGCTCTGGGGAGCATCAAGGTGTTACTAAGTGCCTCGCTAGCGAGGCACTTTAGAAACACCGCAGATGCTTAGAAAGCGAACGATCGTTCGCTTTCTAAGCACATGTGTGCAGTGGGCGCAGCCATTTTTAAATGGCTGCTACGATCACTCCGTGGAGTGATCGTAGCGCGCCCCTGCACTTTTGGGGGGTGTTGCACAATGCCTCTACCTAGAGGCATTGTAGCAACACCGTTAGAGTAAAGAAAGCGACCGCTGGTCGCTTTCTTTACTCAGTTTAGTGCATGACGTGCCAGGCACGTCAGCTGTCGGCAAGTCCTCGATTTGCCGTGACGTGCCTGGCACGTCATCTGTCGTTAAGGGGTTAAACAAAGCACAAAACAGAAATGTTTCATTTTCATTGTGTCTGTACAATTTGGGACAACCGGATGGAACAAAATTGATCGACCATGCAAAGCTCTGATGTTGCTTTTATCCCCCATTGGGTGCAATATGGGAGTTTTATGTATGTTCAGGTATCCTTCACCATCTGCATCACTTACACAAATAGATCTATTTAACTCCTTATCGACTAATGGCATTCCATAGTACCTAATAAATTGGCACTTAAAGGGACTCTGACAGCCTAAACATTGCTTATACTGTGAATGTAGAGAAGACTGCAAGATGAAAAATTATCTATCCATTGTGTTAGCAGAATTATAAGCAAATGCATAAATTAAGAGAAAAATATGTTTAGGACCTTTAAAGACCAACTTGTTGTGACACAGTAGACCATCATTGATCGTTAAATGGTTAATGATACTGGAATTTATTCCAGCTGGTCATCACATTACCTTATTAGGTTACCAAGTGTCCAGTTTGGAACTGGACAGTGCAGTATTTGAGGTCTCTGTGTATGAATTAGGCAATACTTGTAATATGCATTGCATTACTAGACATTTGAAGGCGGCCAAGGGGAGGAGAGGCCATTATTGGTTTGTATTGGCCAGTAGTTTTAGAGGAGTGTAGTATTTTAGACAGTGTCATCTGGCAACCTTACTTTACCAGCCAGAAGGGAAGAAATGTGTCAGATTCAACTGGAGCAAACAAAGTGTCTATTACACTGGTCTATTCTATAGATTGAATGGAAAGAAAGCTGTGTGAAAGAGATATCAAATAGACAGAGCTGGCAGCTAAAAAATATAGCACAATGCCCAGCTCCCTGGTTTAGCCTTCAATACAAAAAATTACACTTTTCCCAGAAATCTCAGTAATCACACGGTACGTTCCTGGTGCTATATAGTCAGACTTCACAGCTTCTTTACAGGTGAAATGTGCAGTTTAGAAAACAAATCTGTTCCAGCGTGATAAGGCTTTCTTTCAATATTTTCCATTCTTTTCAAAATAACTCATCCTTTGTATCACTGAGCACCCCACAGATAGCAGATAGTCTAGATTTCATGAAATCCATGCAGTGACTAAGGCAGCATTATGCATGCACAGGACTGACAGTTATTATAGCTATCGATTAAACATATAACATGATTGCTGGGATGATAAAAAAAGAGAAACTTGTATTATTCTGTCTGTCTCTGTGTTCTATTCAGTAAAAGGTGAGTTGAGGAGAGTTGCCGATGAGATGTACATTTCATCTCACTAATTTAGCTTTACATTATCCTTGCAAATGTTCATCTCAACTCACCTTTTAGTAAATAGACCCTTTCTGACTCTGGCTTCTTCCCTCTCTAGAGACACACATATTATAATGTGAAATGGGTTTGTTAGGTGGGGATCAGTGCCGTACCTACCATTGGTGCAGGGGTAGCAGCTGCGACTTAGCCCGTCACTCCAGTGGGCGTGGCTGCCCTGTCAACCCCTGCACAAATTAAAAAAAAACAGTCACTATCGGGCAGCAGGCATGAGTCCGCATCCATTGGATGAAAGCCAGCTGACCAGGCTTAACATCACATCCGGTGGCTGTCTTTAGGCCAGGGAGTAATGAAAATATTACTTTACTGAGAGGGTAGTGGATGCATGGGATAGTCTTTCAGCAGAAGTGATAGAGGTTAATACAGTGGAGGTCAGAAACTTAGTATTTTTTTACTGAGAGGGTAGTGGATGCATGAAATAACCTTCCACAGAAGTGGTAGAGGTAAACACAGTGAAGGAGTTTAAACATGCATGGGATAGGCATACAGCTACCCTAGATATAAGATAAGGTCAGGGACTAATGAAAGTATTACTTTACAGAGAGGGTAGTGGATTCATGGGATAGCCTTTCAGCAGAAGTGGTAGAGGTTAATACAGTGAAGGAGTTTAAGCATGCATGGGATAGGTATAAAGCTATCCTAGATATAAGACCAGGCACAAAGCGGTACAGTTGGGAGGCATGTAAGTGGCATTTGTGGGGTGGAGTTGCAATTTTTGCACCAGGGCCCGGTGGTTTCTAGTTACGCCTCTGGTGGGGATTTAATAACCACAGTATTCTATCTGCTCAGGACAGATTTAGTTAAGGTTCTGATACTTATTCAGTTAGCCCATATGTAGTAGAATTAAAGGACAACTGTACTCTCTCACACAGGTTAGCTTAAATATAGCGAGCTGCTAGATTAATCCATAGACATTTAAATGTCCAATGGTAAGGATAGAGCAACATTACAGGAAGCTCCTGAGATGCCCAAGATTGGGCACTTCTGTTGGCAACATTTTTAAGTCAGAATAATGAGCCAACTGGGCCCACAGATGATCCTGAGAATACTCATACTTAAAGGAGCACTCTAGGCATCAAACTATTTGATGCATCCAGTAGTATTTACATTAAAAACGTTGTTGTGTGTTTGTGTGTGTTATGTTTTTGTTTTTCTATGCACTGTCTTACTCTTGCCTTTCCCCTGCCCTGCCATTGTTTAGATTGCAGAGACAGGCAACACATTTATGCATATTTATTATTAAAGCATCAGTTCTAATACATATTTAATTATCCATTTTTTTTTTTGTTTTGAGACTAGAGTGATACTTTACATACAGCAGGATGACCAGGCATCCTCAAAGAAATACAGCTTCTCTAAATAAAGGATGTGCTTTTATTTAGAGTAGATTTTGTGATTTTTAGTCTAGAACGCTTCCACTTTAAATGGGAAATGCCACAAATACACACTGTAGACGCAACAAGATGACAGCAATTACTAAACCCATTAGACAGAAGACATTTTACTTGTGTTCCCATTTTCTAATAAAACCAATTCAAAGTTACTGTGGCAATAATGTGCTTGACAGATGGACACAAATCACATACCTGGAGTTTTCAAACCACCTCTTTAAGCTTTCTCTCTCCCCGCAGATTAGGCAATTAGCAGCAACTTCTATAACCCAAATGTGACTTTTATTTTACAGCATTTGACACACCTCTGAAAGTAATTGCAATAACTTGGTGCAGAGAAGTCTTTGTTTAAAGTCCCCGAGGAATAACTATGTAAATACAAAAAAATTATGCAATTAATGTTAGAGGCCACAATACTGCAGGAATTTAAAAAAATGCACATTTATTCATCATTTTATCTCCACCTCTTAATTGGAACTAAACTGATTTAAAATAAATATACATATACACTCTGTTTACAAGCATATGTGTTTGTAATTGCCTGAGTAAATGTGTGGAGTCATGAAAGCCCTGCTTGGTGCATAGAGTTGCCACTCAGACAATATTGAGGCCAATTTTAAGTGTATGGAGGCAATGCCATAGCTAGATGATAGCTAGTATTCTTTATTTATTTATTTATTTTTAAAGGTTCACTTCATGCTATTTGTTGGGTGCTGGGAGCATTCTACCATAACCCCTTTCTCTGCACATACAGACACCTCCTATATATTAATTATTCTAAGCACTGATCTCAAAGCTGTCACACATTTTCTTTTTGGCTCAGAGGCATGGATTATTACATACATTGCCCACCTGTACCTTTAAAAAGTCTCTGTCACCTAAACCATTATATTGTCAGTGTACATAATAAAAAATGATCTGCACATTTTGTTAGCAGAAATCCGATTTAATGCATATGTTAAGAGAAAAATATGTATCTGGGGTGTTTCCTGTATTTGATGTCACCTGTGGCTTTATATGCAAATAAATCACTTTCATGATATAAGTATATATACTTTCAAAAATATAGAAATTTAGATGGCATTTAGATGGCGATCATCACTATTATTGATACACATATGAAAAATGTGGTCTTATTGTTTGTTAGAGAGGTATTAAAAACTAATGAATAGTGGTAATGTATGGTATATTATTATGTTTAGTACAGGAATCTATTTGCATTCACTGAATGATTTACAACTATATTTTTTTAGAATTAAGTTCCCCAATTGTTGAGCTTGCAATTCCTTTTCCCCTAGCCCTACTAATAAATCTTTCTGTGGTTCTATTGTGCTGGCCAACAATAGGTAGCTCTGATAACATAGAGCTTGACATGGTTAGAATAGATTCATTCTGTCTTTGGGTTCCGAGTATCTTCTGTCTAAATAAATAGCAAAATATATTCCGAGTATTCAAATTGATCAGCTAGTACCTGTTTCCATGCATACAAATGTATGTTCGTCTAGGGATACAGTAACGTTTACATGCTGCCCTACAGAATGTATAATTTATATGTGTTTAGAGGAAAATCAATTAATCAATTAATGTAGTTCCCATGAGACCTTCTCCTTGATGAATTGCTTTCCCCTGGACACACATGCTTCCTACATGGAAGGGAGCATGTAAAAGTTAGGTGGGTCCAGCCAAAGACTCGCAGATCTGACTACCCTAGCTGTAAACCAGGTGGAAAAGACTGTGGATGTACAAGCAATATATGTATACACACAGTACATGTATAGTTATCAAAAAAAATGGAAATTATGTTTAAGTGAAAGACTGCATTAAATTTAGATGGTTTATGTAGGAATTGTTTACTGAAAGAATACCAGTAAGGTACCCTTTCAAGCCCTCTTTGACCCAATATGTGCACTATTCAAGTTATACAAGCACAGAGGGCTCAAAAAGGAACTTGATTTGTATTCTTACATTAAAACATTTCTATTTAAAATGCCTACATTTGAAGCAATCTTTCAATTAAAAAGAAGTTGGGGGGGGGGGGGGAGGGTTAGCGACAGTCCTCTTAGGCTTGAGCCAAGTGCTGAGAGCTCAGTGGGGAGATAAGGATAAATCAGGTATGTCCAGGCAGAAACCATATAGGACCTGTATGATTTAGGAAATAAGAAAATGTGATAACTAAGATTCTCTGAGCAAATAGAGAAGGCTTTAATCTGCATGAATCCATTCAGTATTACAGGAGTGTTTAATACATTAAGAATTAATGTGTTGTCCACACATTTTGCTATTCCAAAGGTTTATAAGTTTGCATAAGAGAGCAGCTGTCCCATGCCGTCCTATATTTTCAAAGGACATTTACAGCTGACATTTACTTATGTCTCCTTACATATTTGTGTTATTTTATTTCTTGCTTAAGAACTGTATTACTCAAACAATTGAGTTTTACGTTAATAAAGAGGAACAACTGATAAGATTATTGTTATCTTAAAAAGTTTAATAGTAAGCTTCCTTACAAAGGTGAGGAACGTTTAGTATATTGAGAATGAGGAGGATCACTGGATGCTCTGCTGAAGTGAGTTCCAGAGATAGGGGGCAACGTGAATAAAGTCTCGCTGGCACGAGTGGGAAGAGGTGATGAGGTTGGAGGAAAGCTTTAGTCCACTTGAGGAACATCGTGGTGGTCACGCTGGGTGGTATCAGTTAATGAAAGAGACAATGTAAGGCTTTGTAGGCTAAAGATAGAATCTTACATTTTATTCTAGTGCTAACTAAGTGCTTAAAGGTGCAACTGAACAAACTATAGAAAAGAAAACAGATCTCTTATCTCAACTCTACTGATCTAAAGTCTGTAAATATAGTTTGATAGATGTATTGCTGTTGCCACAACAACAGCCCTGCCTTTCTCTCCAAGTCCTCTTATTGGATGCCACTTCATTTAAACGCCCCTGTCAAATTATTTTAAATGTAAACCTATACGTAAACTGTTTGTTTTAAATGAAAAAAGTACTTACCACAAATATTACAAACGTACAACAAACATTTAATAAACTAAGTGGAACTGCCCCTTTAAGTCAGCATAGGTTGAGGGCAATCATAAGAACACTGGAGTCATCAAACTGAGTAGTTTACATATATATTTTTGTTAATCAACATTTCTTATAAAAATGTAAATGTTCATGTTAATACATTTAATTAACAATCCACCTTTTCCAGAATCATGCACCATTATCAGAACTCCAGAAACCTATTCAGTGCACCAGCAGATGTATACAGAGGAGTTGGTCAAGGACATGTGGCAATCATCTCTAGCATGAACCGATCCTGCTGATGTGGATCTGTTACACTGTTTAATACAGGTGAAATTCTGTGAGTAAATATATTTGTCCTTGCTATTACAGAGAGAATGAATAGTGTAATGAATTGCAATCAAAATAGAAATTATAACCCATTTTACCTAGGTTCAAACACTATGCCACCCAAGAAAAAGAGTGTATATATTACACACATTGTAGAAGAGCAGACATGTAGAGGAAGCTATGGAGAGACAGGAATTTGCAGGTGCCATGGAGTGATGGAGAAACAGAGCACCAAATCAGAGGAGTGTGGAAACAGAGAGGAGCTAGAATATTCACAACTGGAAAGGGTGTGATATTATTATTAGTACTGTCGTAGTAGTAATAGTTGCACTATTATTCATAACATTTGCTATTTTGCATTATAAATGACATAACAATATAATATAGCTGGTAACCATGTTTGAGAGATAGTATTTTGAGAGGATTTCTCAAGTTGAAGGAATAGTTACGGAATTGTTAGATTAACACAAATAAAAATGGCCCAGTGCTGAGGGAAAAGAGACAGACAGAAATTCCATCAGCAAAAAATGATTGAACAATGTTTTTTCAAAATAAGGTTTTCTCTGTAGATAGTACAAGTGTTAAAAGGAGCCAGTGTGTTACATGAGAACATTTTTATTGTTGAAAAAAAAAAAGGTTATGTTTACCTAGGGAAATACTTGAGCAACAAACCAGTGGCATATGTGTACTGATTGCATCAAATGTATCATTGTCAGTAGAATCACCTAAACATTCTGGGAATTCATCACCATGCTGTAAGTTCACATTTGTACACTTCATAGAAGACACTGTTCTTAATCCTCCTTCAAGACATTCTCCCAGAATACCAAATGTTGAATCGAGGCTGTCACATTTAACTTTTATTAAATTCTTCAAATATTTAACTGATTTTTATTAGAAAGACCGGGTGCATGTTGCTTATGCATAGCCTACTTTTTGGTTTATGTTTTAAAACTTTCTTTCTTCCTTTGGTATAAATGCTAATAGCATTTTGAAACATTACATATATATCAACATAATTTTCTTAATATTAAATTGTGTGATTTTTTTTTTTTTTTTTTACATTTCATCAAATCCCCTCAAAAATTTTTGGGAAGTCAACACATCATAGTCTTTTGGTGCAGCAGAAACACTTTTGGAAAGACCTGCCCACATCACAGGCAATTGTCAGAATGATGTATCAGTATAACTGCCACTCTCACCACTCAAAGACACTAGTCCACTATCGGTGATCTTGCTAATGGCACATAAAACAAAAAAGAAACAAAGGAGCAAGGAAGCATGAACTTTGGTAAGAAGCTGCAATCAAGTCCACATTATTTTCATATACTGTGAAACTAACCTTTGGTGATAAAGAAACATAAGGGACTGAATGTCTTACACATTTGTTCAAAGCACCTGTGACTAAGCACCTTGAGCGAAATGCATAAGGCTTTCTCTCTCTTCCCTAGCATTGCTTGTCTTTCGCAGAGCATATGAAAATGAAGTTGACTTACCAGCAAGTTGTGCTACCCTATAAATACTATAAGCAGCATTTTATGGCCCCAATTTGTTGGGGGGGGGGGGGGGGGGGATCTTAAAATTAGATTGCTTGTGATAAAGGGTGTCCCACCGTAACCATATTTACTTAGGCCCCCACAATACCCTGTTACCACTTTTTTCATTGTTTTCAAAACTATCTTGTAATTTGTCTTTGATATACTATGAATTTATAGTGATTTTTACTTTTTTTTATTCCAACATTTTAAAATAGCCAAGAACAAAGAGGCACGGGTGTTTACAGTGAAGTACAGACACATACATTACATTTTGTAATAGCACCATCCCCTGGTTGTTGGGTAAAAGTAGCATTCACATGACCTAATTGAAAACCAATATCAGAGCTCCAAATTTTGGATCCAATTGTATCACTTGGCTCCAAGTAGCCCCCAATTTCGGCCTACTCAGAGACCACTGAACTGATCTTGAATCAACATGAAAATCATCCAGTGTGGCCAATTTTCATTGTGCAAGCGGAATGTCTCCGGAGTTTGGCTGCCAAAACTCTATGGGGAGGATTTCTTCTTATTTCAGGGCCATTTTGGGCCAAAATAGGCCATGCTTGGTACAGATCGGGGCATACTGAATAGAGCCTTCAGCATTCTGGATTCTTGTCTGTCGTATTTATTTAATATTGAATATTTTATTCACTTTAACCTAAAAAATATAAATTGGTGAAATAAACTGACACAAACACTATTAATTGGACTGTTGTGTAAGATCTTGTTCTATAGGTTGTTAATTACGGTAAATGTATTTTGCATTCATACAGGCCTATTCTCTCACATTATTTCTCAAGCTTAATAAACTACATTTCTTAAACCCACAGTGTCTCAATTCAACTTTATAACTCCCTCCTCTGTCCCAATACACCTACCTGTTAGTCCTGTCTCACTACCCATTACACTAGCACCTTTACTACTCACTTCAAAGACAAAACTGATAGAATTAGGCTTGACTGAAAGAAAACAAAAAAAGAAAACAAAAAAAGAATCTCATACCTTCCCACTCTCTCCCGCAATATTTTTCTCAAGTTGCGCTATGTTGCGCTATGTTTTCAACTCACTTCTTCCGATTCTCCAGCTCTCTGTCCTCATCTATTTATCTATTTCTTGAAATAGTTTCTCACCTCTTCAGTGAAGAACACAAAATAAGTCTTCATTTATCCTACTTATATAGCTGAACTAGTCCATCAAATGCATCCTCTGACCGACCCCTTTCTATCACGTTATGTTTATCCTGCCTCCCGCTACCTCGGGATTGCAAACTTGTGAGCAGGGTTCTACATATATTGGTCTGTCTTCGTAGTTTACTAGTACTAGGCACCAAAATCCCTGTGTCAGCTTCCTGTAGCAAAGCATCATAAGAGGAAAGGCAGTACTTTATCTTGTCTGCTCTTTTATCAAAAAAAAACCCAAAACTTAGTTACAAAGATTATAAATCCTAATTTAAATATAGTGATCACAAAGCATATCAAAATCACCATTAATTCCAGAAATTTAGATTATGAGATACAGATGGAGAACCAGAGGAAATCCCATGGTTTTTATTTGTGCATTCTACACATAGGAAGTCATATTTGCTTAAAACAGTATGGCCATCTGGAAACATATGATTGTTTTGTTGTTTTTCCCTCAGTGATTCACATGTCTATCTATCTTGGGAAGCTGGACAGATTGTATGCACTATAGTTAGTACTGTTATATGACCGCTATTAACACAATAAATGACCATGTTATTTTCCTTAGAATTAAATGCTATATAGAGCATAAAAGCATGGAACACTTTTTTTTTGGAACACTTTTGAAGTCACAATCTTAGAACTATATGGGTCAGTTTCATTTTTTTCCCTCACTTGAACAACAGTATCTTTCCAAGTTATTTCAAAGCATAGCAGCAGCAAACAAGATGTTGGTACAAGGGGGAGAGAATGGCAGATAAAAATAGTATTAAACAGAATTAGAGAACCACTGAGAGCTATAGAGAGAATAGAAGGGAATGTGATAGAGAGATAGATAACTCCATAAGAAAGTGCAGAGGTGAAGGACAGCAGTACATTTAGTGTTTATTCAGCAGAGTAGACATTGATTGATGATCAGAGAGAAGAAGCTCCCGAGTTGAAGTAAAAGAAGGTTATTGGGAACCTATTTGTTTAGCCAGACCTTTTCCTTGCCGAAATAGACTAGAAGAAGCCTAACCCTAACTGTATTAAGTGAACATAACACATATTTGTTTGTGGTATGTCTGGACACAAGGATACCCTTGAAAATTAGTTATTTTTTCTTCACCTTTTCCTTTCACACTGGCTGCTATAGCTATTCATAGAAGTCTGGAATTGCACCAATGGGGGCATACTATATATCAAGTGTATGAAATGCCTTCTTTAGTCAGAACATTAATTGTCCACTTAGGTTGTTATCATAAGTCACAGAAGCGGGGAACCGTATTAAGAGAGCATAACACGCATTGGAAGTGTATTCTTCAGATTAAATAAAGTAAAGTATGGGGGTAACAATAATAGCGGGGGACTTTGATATGGTATTAGTAGCAGTTGATAAAAGAAATGTGAATAGAACTAAATGCTCAGGAGATATATTAAAGCAATCAAGAATGCTACAAAATAGGATTAAATCGAATGTTATGTATGATCTGTGGAGGGTCTTTAATCCCCAAACCCTGGTTTTTACACATTATTAGAGAGTCCACAATTCATTCTCAAGAATAGATATGAAATGGGCTGCTAGACGGACCATAACGTAGTAGTTATGTGGAGCTAGTTATAGGGAGCTGGTGGACTCATTGGATGGGAAAACTCGTGCTAGCTGGAGAATGAACCCAAAGTTACTGGAAAGCCAGTCGAATCAGGAATATATTAAAAGAATGACAGATAGGTATTTTGAAGAAAATAGCTCAGATGAAATAACACACCCAAATATCTGGTGCGTATTTAAATGTGTTATGCGGGGTTACTTAATCAAGCTTGGAAAGAAAGAAGATAATAAGGGCCTGAATGAAATGTATATAGAATTCTATAACTTGAATAAGCAGAATAAAGAGAACCCAGGGAAATCCCTAGCTGCCAGAATAGACGAGCTACAAAAAATAATAATTAATGAGCAACTCATGATTAAAACGAAAGAAAATATGAAAATATTAAATCTGACCCTATATCATAAAGGAGGGCGAGCAGACAGATTAACCCCTTCCTGACCCTAAGATGTACTATGCCGTCCGGATTTTAAGTGTCCCCATTGACTAAATGGCGTTCAGGGTCAAGTTCGGGGTCAAGTTCGGGGTCAAGTTCGGGGTCAAGTTCGAGCATAGACCCGGACATTTTTCGAAGTTCGGCCGAACCTGCCGAACCCGAACATCCAGGTGTCCGCTCAACTCTATTTATATCCTATCCATGTCATTACATCAAAGTGTTATGGAACCATCTCTTTATTGGGGCTATTCACTAACAGGTATGTTGAACATTTCATCTCACCAATTCAGTTAAACATTGTGCAGGAACAAACCTGACAAGTTCACTTAGTGGGGGAACTAACCAACTCACCTACTATTCACTTTAACTCACCTGCTATCCACTTCAACTCACCTCAATTCAGCTTTTAGTGAATAGCGCCATTTGTATCTACTTTTGAGATTCCATGGGCAAAAAAAAGAAAAACTTTATACATAAGTCCATTTAAGTTGTTATTGGTTATTTTCTTTTATGGGGCTTTAAAGAGACAATTGCCTACATTGGTTTGCAATATGTTTATTATTTTGTTTTTAATTTTGTTAATTTTCTTTTGGAGTACCCACTTATATTACAAATTGGTATTTGTTATTTTATTTTTTTCTTTAAAATTATACCCATTATCTGGTTATTTTCAATCACTTGTTTCTTTTTTTTCTTTTTTCTTTTCCTGATTTAGGGTTGTATCCTGAGGCTTTATCTTGATAATCACTGCCCCACCGAGAACTGAGTAATGTGGACTGTTTGTTTTTAGCAATTGGCTTTAAATGGATGAACCAGATGCAGACACTGTATGTGGTGCTTAGGAGGAAATCTTGATGCTGCCCACATTGAGGGAGCAAGTTTTGGTCATTCTATTTAGTGTTAGAAAACATCAGCATTCCTTAGAACTAAGGAGCGTGACAGAATTGATTGCTATTGTAAATGACTGTGCAGCCTGCAAGGCACTATTAATGTAAATATTGATTCAGTTTAAGGGCATCCTAGAAGCTTCTGAGGTCCTTAAAATGCAAGAATATGTTGAATATAAACAGCAGCAAACATGGACGCAGAACCGTTTGCAATCCTTTAATGGCCGTGTTTCCATTCTGTTTCTCGGAGTAAAACAAAGGGCTGATCTTTCTTCCTCAGCTGATTCATCAATAAAGTTTTGCTCAAGGAAAATCAGGGACTGCAGAGCATAGTATAATGCATTGGCAGCTTGTGATAAATATCCTTGCAGAAAACACACTGTACTCATTGTATCCACAGCATGCTTTCTGATACACAGCTTGCAACATTATTCTGAGTGTCATGAGCTTCTTGTCCATGTACTTGTTTGTCAAGCATTTAAAAGCAAGATGTATGAACATTACTTTTATGGTGCTTGAGTTCTTGTTTTATTCTGTTGTATGATTTATGTTCTGATTATTCAATGCCATTTAAAAAACAATACCAGTGCCAGAACAGTTAAGAAAAGTTCTGAAAATATTTTGTCATCCATTTGACTTAAAGCGACTCCATCACCTGAACATTGCTTATGCTGTGAATGTACAGAATAAAAAATGCTGAGAATTGACATACAGGTGGTCTCAGCAGATTGCAATGTATGAGGAAAAGTGTTTGATGTGTCACAAGGTGATGTCATAAACAGGAGACACCAAAGGCACTTTTTGCGTACAAATTTACATATGCTTTTTGCCACATTTTCTCAATGATGCATCTTTTTTACTTCCTTCATCCTAGTCAGTTTGCCTCTAAAACTCCCTTGCCTGTGTGTGCTGGAGTTAGTGCTGCCATCTATTCTTTAAAACAATACCGGCTATGCTATTGCTTTCATAGACTTAGCATTGGCATCAAACCAATTTATTTTACCAGCCTGCAGTAAGATGCCAGATGGGTGGCAACACAAGCTGGGGCTGACAATCAAGTAAATTATGTCTGTCCTTATTATAACATTACCATTCTAAGATTCAAAAACTATTTTAATTCAATTTATCCCTTAGAAAAAGTCTCAGGGATATAAGGAAAACCCACGGGTGATAGTTCCCACAAAATTTAGCTCAACATTTAAGTAGTGCACTTGAGGTTGTTTAAACCTGCACCTCTTCAAAAAAGATCTGGCGAGCTTTGATTCATGGATGGACTGCTTGTTGGTCTGTTTCTCTATTAGTGTATTATATTCTTTAAATATTTAAGGACAATTTGGGATTTTTTCGAAGTGAGCAATAAAAAGGTTAAACTGTAGTTAAATGTAACATATTTAAATGTGTAATGCTATGTTGCTGAAAAAATGTTGCATTGAAATAAAAACTGGGTAGTTTTTTCCAAAGCCCTCCATATTTATTCAGTGAATGTAAAGTTTAAAACCCGTCAATATTGTTTTATATAGACCTTTTGTCATGAATGCCATTTTATAGGAATACAATAATGTAATCACAAATATTGATTTTAAAAAGGCTTGGCATAAATACTAGTCGATCAACAATCAATGCTGAAAGCGTGTAACAAAATACAAACAATACAAAATAAAAAAAAATATATTTTTTTCTTTACTCTTATAGAGATGTAGATTGCGTCGGCAGATAAGAACCAATTAACTGAATACTTTCATTATGCCTTAACTTATATCTTTAATTAGCTTATGCCAATCGAATGCATGCTTAAACTCCATTACTGTATTAAACACTACCACTTTTGCTTGAAGGCTATATTGTGCATCCACTACCATCTCAGTAAAGGAATAGTACCTTATATTACTTTTAAAACCACATCTTCTTGCTGTGATAGTTTTTCTTCTTTTAAATATACTCCTATACAGTGTTGATAGTGTCCTTTTATGTATTCAAATGTTACGTTTCTATCATATCCCCTTGTCTCTGTCTTGTGTTGCTGTCAAGCTATACATCTTAGGATCCTTTAACCTTTCCTGGTAAGTCGTATCCTGCAATCCATGCACAAATTAACCCTTTGTGACAATTAACGTGCTAATTAATAATAATATACTTATTAAATCAACTTGAAAAGATGATTGTTTCTCAAAAAATATAAAAAAACAAGAAAAAAAGAGAACATACATGTGTGAACCTGTATCATTAAATAATAGCAAATATAGAGCCTCATGTTATCCAGAACCTTAAAAAAACAGCTATGGTATGAAGCGCTGTGTCTGACTCAAGTCCCCATTATTCACTTTGTTTTTTACCTTATCTTTGTTTTATTTTATCACATTTTAGACATCAAAGAAAACACAAATTACAATTTATAAACAAATTGGCGTTTGGGAAGAATATTGTTGAAAATCCAAGTACTTTAATTGGAAGCAGAGAGGTAAACAGTGAGAGAGAGGCAGAATATAGTGTAATATATACTAATACAAAATCGATTGGCCCCCACTTCTGTAAGGCTTACTTAAAAATACTTAGAGGTAAGCATGTCATATACACAATAGAGAAACTTGCGGTATAGGAGAATATCAACTGTGATTCTCAGATCCTAGCGTAAAAGTCCTCAATCCGTTGTTCGCCATCATTGGTGACATGTCCACTCCTGTCTTGCCCGCACGGCACGTTTCAGCTTGCTGCCTTCTTCCAGGTGCTGACGTGGTTGTGGTGTGTTGTGAATAAATAGTTCATAGCTCAAGTCTGGTGCAGGGCAAAGTGCGGTGGGGGTAAATCTGGTGCAAATCTGGTGCATGTTAAGATCCTTTAACTTTTCCTAGTTAGTTTTATCCTGCAATCCATGAACCAGTATAGTAGCCCTTCTCTAAACTCTCTCCAAAGTATCAATATCCTCCTGGTGATACCGTCTCCAGTACTGAATGAGGTTTCACCAGTGCTCTGTACAATGACATGAGAGCTTCCCTCTTTCTGCTGCTAATACCTCTCCCACATGGGCGTCCGCAGGGGGGGGGGCAAGGGGGGGCGCTTGCCCCTGGACAGAAGAGAGCCTGCAGGGGAAGATACTCAGAGACCACAGCTGAGCCTCTGTAACAGGTAGGAAGAGCTTATAATAGCTTTAAAAAACAAGGTACATGGCAGAGTGGGGTAAATCCAAGGAGGACCCTCCCATTTCCCTGAGTTCTCCATTTGTCCAGTCTGAGCAGCTCCTCTGACCAGGCTCTGCTCACATCAACATGGTGGCAAGTGGATGGGGCAGAAAAGATAATGGAGGATAAAATGATGTGATAGATGGAGGCAGATTACAAACAAAATGGGATGACATGGGGCAGAAAAGATAATGGAGGATGAAAAGAGGTGATTGATTGGAGCAGAATACAGACAAAATTGTGACATAGGGCAGAAAAGATAAAATGTAGGTGAAAAGAGGTCACTGACATGGAGGAATAAAACATAAAATGATTGGGAAAGAGATGTTAAACATGGAGAATAAAACATATAAAAAAGGGGGAAAGAGATAAAGAAATGTCATGGATTTAGGAATTTGGGTGTTTAGGGAATCTGTTGCTTTGTGTTTATATTGTGTGCTACAGTGTTGTATCTGGTGCTGTGGAGTTTTATTGTGTGCTATAGTGTTGTGTCTGGTGCTGAGAGGTTATATTGTGTGCTATAGTGTTGTATCTGGTGCTGAGAGGTTATATTGTGTGCTATAGTGTGTCTGGTGCTGAGAGGTTATATTGTGTGCTATAGTGTTGTATCTGGTGCTGAGAGGTTATATTGTGTACTATAGTGTTGTGTCTGGTGCTGAGAGGTTATATTGTGTGCTATAGTGTTGTATCTGGTGCTGAGAGGTTATATTGTGTGCTATAGTGTTGTATCTGGTGCTGAGAGGTTATATTGTGTGCTATAGTGTTGTATCTGGTGCTGAGGGGTTATATTGTGTGTGCTATAGTGTTGTGTCTGGTGCTGTTGGGTTCAGGGCCGGCCTTAAGTGTCCCGGCGCCCCCCCGTCTTTCACCCTGTCTCTTTCACCCCCCGTATATATGTGTCCCTTTCCTCTTCCTTGCCATGTCTGTCTCTCTCTAACTCCCCCATACCTGTTATCTCTCTCTCTCTCCCTCTGTTCTGTCTCTCTCCTCCCCCTCCTCTGTCTCTCTCCCCCCCTCTGTTCTGTCTCTCTCTCTCTCCCCCCTCCCCTGTTCTGTCTCTCCACCTCCCCCTGTTCTGTCTCTCTCTCCCCCCTCCCCCTGTTCTGTCTTTCTCTCTCTCCCCCTGTTTTTTCTCTCTCCCCCCCTCCCCCTGTTCTGTCTCTCTCCCACTCCCCCTGTTCTGTCTCTCTCCCCCCTCCCCCTGTTCTATCTCTCTCTCCCACTCCCCCTGTTCTGTCTCTCTCTCCCCCCTCTCCCTGTTCTGCCCCTCTCTCTCTCTCCCTGTTCTTTCTCTCTCTCCCCCCTCCCCCTGTTCTGTGTCTCTCTCCCCCTCCCTTTGCCTGCAAATGTTGATCCAAGGAGGGGGCGGAGCTTACCTGCTGAGCAGTGTAGCTCCGCCCCCACCATGTGAAGCAGAGCAGCGTCTGCTTCATAGGCAGCAAGAGAAAGTGCTGCTCGGCTCCCCATGCTTAATGCAAGCAGCCGAGCAGCACTTTCTCTTGCTGCCCGCGGCTCCCTGTGAAGCAGACGTTGCTCTGCTGCACAGGGTGGGGGCGGAGCTACACCCCTCAGCCGGTTAGCTCTGCTACTTCATGATAACTTGTCAAAAAGAGGCGCGGCGCAGAAAGTATGACGGTAAAATTATGCCCCCCCCCTTTAAAATATAAGTATTTTTACGTTTATCACTTGTTCACCATGGAAAGTCAATATCCCTCACTTATATATCACTTATAAAAAATTCACTTATATATTATCTTGCGCTCCTCTCATTTTTCCCCTTTTTGTGTTTCATATTATTTGTAGAAATAAGAGGCAATTTTCTACTGAGTAGTTGAGCTGCATTTATTCATTTTTTATTTTTCAGTATACCAGAATTATAGTAGCGCCTAAACACTGCTGTTCTTTGATATGCCCCCCCCCCCTGAAAAAATTTCTGCGGATGCCCATGCTCTCCCATTCAGCTTTCATGATGTTCTTATACTCTAAGCTAACATCAAGTTTACATCATTCCTAATGAAATTGGATGGTTTACTTATTAAGACAAAGTGATGTCATAAAGAGGAGACACTGTAAGCACATTTTTGTCTTAATTTATGCATTTGTGTGCAATTTTACTTACACAATACATGGCGAATATTTGATAATTTTTTTATTTTCTCCAGTCACAGTACAAACAATTTAGGCCACAGAGTCCTTTTAAATAAAATTTAAACCTTTATTTAAAACTGAAGACCAAAATTGACCATTACACCAACAGGGACTTTTATCGCATTTTAACTATAAAGACATTAATATATAGTTGGTCCCCCATTTGCAGATATACCAGCTTCCACTCAGTCAGTACATTGAAATGCTGCACGCTGAATATCTCTTGATAGGGTGTCTGCGCTGAAGCAGCTGCGCTGAACTGTCCCATGCAGCCAATCCATCCAGCTTTCTATTCACTGGAAGTAAGGTGCCTAGCCTAACCCCTTAATAACAGCCCCATACCAATATCCCTTCTCCACCAAAGTTTATAGTGGGCACAATGCAGTCAGGCAGGTAATGTTCTAATGGCATCTGCCAAAACAAGACTCGTCCATCAGACTGCCAAACAGTGACTACACAAAACACGTGTCCACTGCTCCAGAGTACAGCAGTGGTGTGCTTTACGCTTGGCATTGTACTTGGTGATGTAAGGCTTGCTGCTCAGTTATGGAAATCCATTCCATGAAGCTCCAGCTGGACCGATTTTGTGCTGATATTAATGCCAGTGGAATTTTGGAACTCTTCAGCTATGGAATCAACAGAGCATTGTCAACTTTTATAGACCATACACCACATCACTCTGTGACCCCGCTATGTTACTTAACTTGGTCTTCCGCCTTTTGGCTGACTTCCTGCTGCCCGTAAACAATTCCACTTTCCAATAGTACCACTTATACTTGACCGTGGAATATCTGGCAGGGACGAAATTGTACAAACTAACTTATTGCAAAGGTGGCATCCTATAACAGTGCCATGTTCAATTTCACTGAGCTCTTCATAACGACCCATTTTTATCACAAATATTTGCAAGTGCAGACTACATGGCTGTGTGCTTGAAGACTGGTACATTTACTCAGCGAGTGACATCAGAGTTCACTCATGCAGAAAAAAAGAGAAGGAGAAATGCTCCAACATGCGCTTTTTTGGGATGTGGTGCTGAATAGAGTTGAGCGGACACCTGGATGTTCGGGTTCGAGAGGTTCGACCGAACTTCGGAAAAAAGTCCGGGTCTGTGCTCGAACTTGACCCTGAACTTTTGGCCACTAAAATGCCTCTAAAATAGTCATGGAAAGGGCTAGAGGGCTGCAAAAGGAATTACAATGTGGGTAAGAGTAGGACATACGAATAGGTCAATTGACCTATTCGTATGAATGGGGACTCTATTTCGGTTTATAGAATAGCCAATAGCATTACATGTATTCCATAAACCGAAAGTCTATAAACCGAATGTCTTTCGGTTTATAGACTTTCGGCTTATAGAATACATGTAATGCTATTGGCTATTCTATAAACCGAAAGTCTATAAACCGAATGACTTTCGGTTTAAAGACTTTTGGTTTATAGCCGAACCTTGAACTCCAACACGGACATCCAGTGAAATGTCCGGGTTCGGGTTCATGGCACGGACACCGTAATGTCTGGTATGAACCCGAACAGTGCGGTTCGGGTTCGCTCAACACTAGTGCTGAATAATCAGGGTCCTCAAGTGAGGATGTAAGTGAAAACCCATAAATGTTCTGCACCATCTCCCACAAATATAGATTGCATTAAATGTATGTTTGTTGTAAAATGTTGCAGTGGCACTGGACATAAACACAATGGGGGATGGTGGGTATAAAAGTGGGAGGTGTGAAAACACATAATATTGAGGCTCTCTCCTGTGCACCTATGCCTCACGCACACTCCTAACAAAACTGATTTGTCACTTTGTACTTTATGTTTGACTTCAGATTTATGTTATGAAGAGTAAAATGAGTCTGAAATTATTGAATGGAGCTGAATAAAAGGTAATTTCAACTTTTATTTAACCAACCGCATTTGTCCTGTAAACGTCTCCTAAGGACCAAATGATAGTCTATGTTATCATGACAATCTGATCTCTAAAGAAATATTCTGACATGGAATATCATGCTAATTTTGTGTTAGCAGGATACTAGAGTGCTGCTGATGGTAAATAAATAGGACAGTGTAATGTATAGTGCCATAGGCCAATGAAGACGATGACATTGGCATGACATTGTACTACTTCTTAATAGGGTTAATATCTCTGTGTTTTATATTAGTCTACACTTGACTACACATAAATAATTTATATATATATATATATATATATATATATATATAAATTAATCTCTTACAGTGTTAATTTTGGTCAATGTTCTCTCTCTTTGTCTGAAAAGTACAATAGTAACGAATGCTCAACTTTAAACATTCCTTAGCTACACATTTTAGGAAATAGATAAGAATAGAAAAAAGTAACAGAGTTAGTGTGTCCTCCATGTGGTGTATTTACAATGAATAATTATCTTAAGTAAGTCCAATTGTTTCTTTTTAATTGGTAGTTTTGTCCCTATAGTATGTCTTTGTCTTCATAAAAGGGAGGACACAGGCTTTGCAAATTGGATTTCCCGGGAGCTGATTTCAGTCCAACATGATGCTACTGGTACGTCCAGTGAAGATTTCAGAAAACTACTGTATTTTCCTTTTAGTACCTTTATTACTTGAAATATACTGCCAATGTTAAAAAAAACATCCCATTCATTTGTGTGCCTTTTTACTAAACCTCTTCTCAGAATATACACATTGATTGATCTTGCTTTGATGTTCAGTAATATGGCATTAAAGGTATATGACACTAAAGTCACAACTCTCTTGACCTTCGTGACCTACCACAATGGACTACTGTCCATAATTGGCCCTCAGGAGTACTAGTGCAAGGTGTGTAAAACTAAGCTCACTGACACTCAGGGCTAGTACAAAAATTTGTGGCACCCTTCGAAAACATGTATTTTGCATCCTTGCAGAAACCACCCTCAGGCAAGTACACATGCAAGCACATGTAAACACAGTTACACATGCAGTCAAATGCACATGCAGCCACATGTACACAGTCACACATGCAATATTATATGAACATGCAGAGATACATACATACAGTGTCACACACACACACACACACACACAAAGTCACAGCTTCAACGACACAGTTACACATATACACAGTCACAAATGCAATATTACATGAATAGACAGCAACTCATGCACACAGTGTCACACCTGCACAGTCATGCCTACACAAACACAGGAATACATACAAGCTCACAGTCACACCACATACACACAAATGCACACATAAACACACTGACACATACACACACACATGCACATACATATCTACCTCCCCATGCTTTTTTTACCTCTCATTGGCAGGGGAGGAGGTTGTCCTTTTTTTCAGATAGCAGTCCCTTACTGTCTGTATCACATTCTCACTCCTCAGGAAGTGCAGTACGAGAGGTTGGAACAGCCAGTGATATGTTCAGAGCAGACATTACCCTCTCATCCTCTTCACCCAATGGGAACATTTTTAGCTGTACCCCTTTACTATGACAACTGCTCTGCTTTCTCACCACCACATTACTTCCATATCAGTTTGTCCAGCACGGTGATGTGCCCACAATCCTCTGCTCAGCACTGGATGTGTCTATAGCACTCTGCCCATCACTGTATGCAACTACAGCACTTTGTCTAGTACTGGATTTTTTTCTCATCAGGTTGTAAGGAAATCTCATGAATGCCCTTTTTTAGTCCTAAATTAGAGGGGCATGGGTTTAAAAGTAATATCATGAACTAATATTACTTTACTGAGATGGCAGTAGATGCATGGAATAGTCTTTGAGCAGAAGTGTAGAGGCTGATATAGTGAAGGTGTTTAAACATGAATTAGGGAGACATTGTGCAGACTAGATGGGCCAAATGGTTCTTATCTGCTTAAATATTCTCTGTTTCTATGTAAGAGAATGGCAGATGCCCTTTAAATGGACATTTAAAAAAGATATGTGTAATGGAAATTATTTTACAGGTGTAACCCTGTGAGTGCAGGACCGGCACCAGGAATTTCAGGGCCCCTTACTGAACAAATGTTCTGGGCCCCCAACCCCCCCCCCCCCCCCCGACAATATCTCCCACTCACCCCACCTACCCTCACAAGCATGTTATACCGGTCTACTGTAATATAGAGGGTGGTTGGGAGCAGTTGGTCAAAATGGCAGTAATATTTTGCCACTCAATATGCCAGTAATATTTTGCCACTCAATAAGTCAGTATTTTTCCCTCAATATGCCATTCTTTTGCCATTTAATATGCCAGTATTTTGCCCCTCAATGTGCCATTTAATATGCCAGTATTTTGCCCCTCAATATGCCATTCTTTTGCCAATTAATATGCCAGTCTTTTGCCCCTCAATATGCCAGGAATTTGCCAATTAATATGCCAGGATCTTGCCCCTCAGTATGCCAGGATTTAGCCACTCAATATGCCAGGATTTAGAAATTTAATATGCCAGGATTTAGCCATTTAATATTCTAGAATTCAGACATTTAATATGCCAGGATTTAGCCATTCAATATGCCAGGATTTAGCCATTCAATATGCCAGGATTCAGCCATTCAATATGCCAGGATTCTGCCCCTCAATATGCCTGGATTTAGCGCTTCAATATGCCAGGATTTTGCCCCTCAATATGCCAATTAATATGCCAGTATTTTGCCAATTAAAATGCCAGGGTTATGCCAATTAATATGCCAGGATGTTGTCACTCAACATGTCAGGAATTTGCCAAATAATATGCCAGGATTTTGTACCTCAATATGCCAGGATTTTGCCCCTCAGTATGCTCGTTATATACCACCCTCCTCTCCCCTTCCCTAGTACTTACCTCCTTGCTGATGTCTCCCGGTGCTCATTTCACAGGGCCTGGGAATGAGGTTGCATGAACTTAGGGTCTCAAATTACCAAGGGATTGCAGTTACCCAGCACCAGGTCCTGTGTCTCCATTTCCAGCCCATTAAACTCCTGCACTGGGCGCTCTGGGTCCCATAACATCCTGGACCCGTCTCTGACATGTGACTTTAGGCTATAGTCAGGGGCCTGACACATAGCTAAAGCTTTTGTAAGAAACCTACCATCTGATCATAGTGTAGAAGGGGGTCAGTAGAGAACAATGTATTCTTTCTTTATGGAAAATATGGGTAGTGCCATGTTAATGCCCTTGAGTTGGTTAAAATGTTAATACCAGGTTTCAATAGCTCTTCAGAACTAATCCGCTGTAGGTGGGCAAATTGTAAATTATTACAAAACTCATTGTTGATATAAGGAAAATGCACTTTAATTTTTTTCTGCACTATTTTAAAGTATTCAAGGGAGTTCACTGACAATTCAATGTGTCAAGTATTCTAAACATCACTCTAGCTAGGCTGCCAGGCACACAGTGAGTGTTGTGTGTTACTGAATACCTAGGATTTTATTCTGCAATGCTACAGTTACAAAATATCTGCATACATTCAGTCCTGCTCTAGTCTGCTCGTTTGGATTTCAATTATTTGCTGAAAGGAGTCTCAGGTTTCTGATAGGGAATGCAGTTCAAGGGCATTTGGAACAATGAAAAGTTTACATTAATGCAACTGGATTTTACAGAGCTTTCCAAATAAATTAGAATTTTGTTAGTCATCGCTGTTACTGTTACTTTTATATACTTGATATATCCTTCCATTGTAAAGCATGTGACATGCAAAAGCAAGGGACATTAAGCATACCCCCAACTGTCCCACTTTGCACAGAACAGTCTTGATTTTTGGAACATAGGTAGAGTTTGATAGGACAGAGGGTTCAGTACTGCAATCCCATGGTGTCTGATCTAAATCTCTGGTGTTTCAGACACTTGAAAAGGGGTGCAGCATAATGCAGCATTGTGCACATGTACAATAGTGCTGTCAGGTATTGGTGACACTACCACTTATATAAGGTGTAATTAGATTACCTGTGCATTTAAAACAAAAACATAAATAAGACATATGCCACTGTTTTTTTCTCTATATTTGAATTAATTGCATATAAAAGTAAAAATAAAATTAGGTGTCTACTCTAAGTCTGTCTGTCTGTCTCTAGCATCTATTTTGAGAATTTGTACCAATGATGCAATAGTCTCCAAAATCACTTTACAACTGTGGCCAAAACCTGTATGATTATGCTATAAGATACACCCTTGTTCTCTAGTGGGCTGACTAGGTGGCTGTGTACAACCTTTACCTGAGAGGAGACTGACCTGATCGAACAGGATCATAACTCCGCCCCATGTGATGTAATAGTTACATTACCATCCCCTTCAAAGCAAGTCTATGATCAGAATTCTGATTTAAAGACTGCCTTCTGTGTCCACAGCTCCAAAGTGAGATATAAGTGATGTAGTGCCAAACCATTTTTGGGTGGCAGTGTCCCTTTAAGAAAAGAAAAACAAAAAAAGGCATGAAAAAAATTGCAAAGCGTTGGATGCAACAGAGATATGCAAATTGTGTCAAAAAGATTGATTGCAGGGTCTCTGACATCTATAAACGAGGCGGGCATCAGGAACATTATATTGGTATCCATGGTGATTGCATCATGTTCAGAATGTTACCTTTAATTGCTCTAAGTACATACTATTCATCCTCAGTCTACAATGGTTCAAGGAGTCTGATCCCCCCAAAGCTGTTCAATTAATATAGATTCTAATCTACATATTGGGCTTGCTTTCTGAAAACAAACGTGACAATAGATATTTGTTGTATTTAACATATATTTCACATATATTTTCAACCTGTCTGATTTAAAATGACGGACAAACTTGTCTGTATGAGAAATTAGCAAAATGACCAACTTTCAAAAGGGTTTGAGCCAGTCTTAAAGTGTTAAACATGTAAAGTCACAGAATGAGTCATTTGTTTGTAGCAAATATGCAGAAAGTCCCAAAAAGATTGCCAATTTTGTTATATTTTTTTTTATTTCAATGTTTCAATTTATGACAAATATTTATATTTATCACATTGTATACGCAAATAAAATAAAATCTGTTTTTCTTAGCATAGATAGTGATAGGTACTTGTATATTTTCTGTAATGGTAAAACAAAGCTAATATAAGCATACAAAGTAGAGGTTAAAAAAAAAAAAAGAAAAACACACAGAACAATTTAAAGAAAAGGAACACAAAAAGGTGCACAATGGAAAAACATGGGTTGTAACATTGGTTATTTTTCTCAGATACCAGATAAATGAGAAGCTCTGAGGCATCTAAGTAATATCAGACACATTTTATAGTCTCGAGTTTTAATCAACACAAACCAGTGTGCCTATAATGATGACCCCTACCTTTCATAAAATAAGTGGGATTCCATTTGTGTTACGGACTGTTTACCTGTGGAGTTTGTTGTGCATTTCAAGATTACTGGTATGAACTCCTTGAAGTGAACCTTTGTTCAACACAATTAATCATGCAAGTCTATTTTATTACAGCAACAATATAAGAAGAAGATTGACCAAAAATGTAGAAACTCTCTTTTGAAATTCTACCCTATTAAGGATTAAGATAGGTAGGCCAAAGCAGATGGAATTCCGAAAAGTCCAATATAAGCAGTAGTTGAAGTTAAAAGATGGTGAGTATAGTGCGCATATGTATTCAGAGAGCATCCCTGTGTGAAAAAGTGTTAAAACACAATAAAATAATAGCTGAGGGACTCATTTATCTCCATCTTTTATTATCACTTAGAAGTAGAAGGTCCCAAAAACATCAGCCATGCACTTTCCCAATTTTGACAGGACTCCCTATCGTATAGTTAAATGTAGAAAATCCAGGATATTCAATATTTAATTCATTTAATTGTATTTGTTTACATAGAATCCTTTAAAAACCTTTATGCACGCAAAGACAAAAGGCAATGTTCTCAAAATGGCCTTCTTGGGTCCAATAGTAATCAGTTTCTAATCAATACTCTTTACTTGCAGAGTAATTTTAGAGTGTTAAGCAGGATTACATGACCTGCATTGTAGCCTTTCTGCTGTTAAATAAGAGCTCATTGTTTGCTGGCTGACCATGGATGGGGTGTAGATTAATAGAGGGCTAGCAAAAATGTATAAACAACATATATTTATATAACTAAGGCTGACAGTAAGGTGGATTGCGAAGTAATGTGTGAACATTAGACAAAGCATAGTAAAAAGATATTATAAAAATATTCAATATGTTTTGGCTTGTGTATAAATAAACTGGAATCCAAATCTAAGTATGAGGCTTTGTTGTGAGCCGACTATAGACTCCAGTTGGTTTATGTATTTTATCACAGTTTATGTGTCTATCGCTCTCTTCAGTAACTTTAATCATATAAAAATATAACAATCCTGTAATGGTACATACCAATATTTCAGGCTACTGAATAACAAAAGTTTACATAAATTAGTCGTGCTAGATAAAACCCATATCATACATTGAGGTTTGGTGACTTCACACAAGGTAAAATTATTTTCTTATTGTTAATGTGTTTGGAAGGTTTTTTTAATTGTGAAATTTGGTTCATGGAAAATATCTAAAAATACTCCCATTGTCAGGACCCATTGGCGAGTGAAGCACCTTAACCCCATAGCTGTCAGTTAGCGTATTACTATGTGCTGCATTCGGGTGAGATATAAACCTTGTCTGCCTGCCTACTTATAGCCACCTGATCCTAACTGCTCATTGCCTCCTGACCACACGCTTTGCCATACTTGCTCTCTTGACTTTGTTTCTTGGATTCCAGATGCTGCCCCAGATTGCCCTATATACATTTATTGTGTGTGCTTTGAGTTAACGTTTCACAGATTGTTGCCTGCCCTGATGATTGTGTCTCTCTACGAGACACAAAAACTGGAGAACGCTGATGGAAACAAAACAACACATCCACAGCAAAAGTCTTGGGGGAAAAAAATAGTTTTATTAGAAACATAGAAACATAGAATGTGTCGGCAGATAAGAACCATTCGGTCCATCTAGTCTGCCCAATTGAATTACTATTACTTCATAGTAAAAGCATAGCAATCCATATAGTAGGCAAGGGCAAGTAAGGACGTCTGACCATGATCCGCCTGACACATTTCATGCTGGTCAGCACATAATTATAGACTGTGGAAAAACACACTGAACCATGGTGGTCATAGTGAAAGCTACTCAAGCGGATATACAAATGCTAAACAACACATTACTAGATTTATAAATGTCAGCTGTGGAGCAGAGTTCTAAACATGGACAATCAGCAGGAGAATATATTGTTTTCCATGGTTATTTTTCTACTTCATACTGTATGTTCAGGTTTTGGTTGCTTTAGAATGGTGTGCAAGCTATTTATTCATCTTTTTTTTTTTGGAAATGTAAAAATAAGATATGGACTAGATATACACAAGTATATATAAAAATTATTAGTGGAGCAGGTTATTGCAGGCATTTTCTTGTGTAGACAGGACATGTTTTAGTATTAACAATTTCTTGATTCCTTTGGGACATTAGGATTACTGTCATAAATCTGGTTCACACGTCAACATGCATGGGATTTAATCAGCAAGACTAGAGGTCAAAAAAGAAAACATTATACTGGTCCAGATTTAAGTCCCTTATGCCAGTGAACCCCAAACTGGGTTAAATCGCTTAAGAAAAAAGTGGTTGTGGAATGTTTAGTTGTGAGAATGAAATCAGAATGAGAGCCATCAAAAGAAATAGGTTTTGGAAAAAATAGAATTTGGAGAACACCTGAAATTATTTAAAACATGTTGTGCAGATAAAAGAAGGACGTGTTTTCTTCTTATTGCTGGAATAAAGCTTTTCTGCTAATTTTTTATTTTTTTATTATTACATTTATGAAGGTTAAGGATGATCAAAAGGACAGGTTGTGAATGAACACCTTTGTTTTTAAATTATCTAATTTCTACATGTGTTAAAATTGTAACAAAATACACCTTTTGCATTACATTGTCTTCCATGTAAACAATACAAAACATGTTACTAACATTTAACACTTTTTTCCAAGTACATCATAATTATGATATTATAGAGAGATACCGTAATAAGGAACCTGTATTACTCATGTTATCGGTTGACTTTTTGGCATTCAGCAAATGGTCTATTTTACACAATTCTGTTGACCTTCATTTAGTACATTGATTTATCCAGGATGTGCTTGACATATATGGAATATCTCTTTACAGATATACACAGTATATGTCAGAAAATAAGGAACAATATGTATGTAAGCCGAGTTGGTAAGACTCTACACATTGGACCTAGGGAGGAGTTAATGTCTATGTCTACAGACGGAACCAGATATGCATCAGTGGCTTGAACATTAAGAAGAGAGCAGGATCACATCATAAATATAAATAGTAATGGGTATGTCTACAGTGTCAAATATATAAGCACACTGCTATTATATACTCAATTTAATACATATAGTAATTACCCAGTGGAAAGCAAAACTAATTTTCAGCAATATATATACCTATATGTAGCCAATTAAGTTAGAGGTTTAATTTATTTTTAAGATTGTGGAACTTTAAGAATAAGCGTATACATATCTACCCTATTATTAATGGGTGTCTGTCAACCTAAATATTGCTTATAGTATGAACATAGAGAATAAATAATTATGACAAATTATCTATACCTTATGTTAGCAACATTGCAAGCAAAGGCATAAAATAATAATGATGTTCTAAATGCGTCTGTGGTGTCTGCTGTTTTTGATATCACCCATGGACTGATATGCTAATCAACTCATCTCTAAAGGGAAATGTGTAATTTCTGTGGTGTCTCCTACTTACGACATCACTTTGATATACAAATACACATTTCCCATTGAAAATTAGTTCATTGGCATATCAAGCCACAGGTGATGTCATAAACAGGAGACATAATTTAATGCTTACCCAAGTTTGCTAACACAATGTATAGATACATTTTCCTATTTTTTTTTTTATTCTCTACATTCACAGCACACGCAATGTTTAGTTGACAAAGACCCTTTAATATTTTTGCTTTTATTTATTTTCTGTGATGTTTGTCCATATTTATAATGCAGGATTATTCTGTGGCAAGTTAATAAGTGGTACACATACTCCAATCCTACTTAATCTTTGTAAGATATAGTTTCAAAATCATTCTGTTTTGTGTTGTTTACTTCCCATTACTTATTACTGGTCAACTTGCTACTGTATAATTTAATTAATATCATTTTCATTTTTAACACTTTAAGGCGTAGTTTAGTTTGGCAAATTTAAAAATCCATTTTAAAATCTGTCAAACATACAGACACATTGAAAATATTAATTTACGGCCCATACATAATTTTACACCATATGGATTTTCTTTCCATTGAATCTCGTGTTGATTTTAGATTGTTCATTAGCGTCCTGTAGAATATGTATACTGCTATACAGACAAGCTTTAACAAGATGGCTGGCTCTCTTGGCAAACACTTTGTAAAAAATGAAAGATGTTTTGTGAGTTTAGATGCTGCGTTTCTCTTATTATTATTTTTTCTATGTTTGCATTCAGCCTGGCATTTTTTTTTGTAAGTATGCCAAATATCTCAGTGCCTGAGGTAACCTCACCTAGCTAAATGTTGGGCTGGTGATTCTATCATCCTAGTAATGCCCCTTGAGCTTGGGTAACTTCTCCTTATTCCTCATTGCCTTTTGGCTGGGGCTTCTCCTTATTCCTCATTGCCTTTTGGCTGTGGCATCTCCTTATTCCTCATTGCCTTTTGGCTGTGGCTTCTCCTTATTCCTCATTGCCTTATGGCTGTGGCTTCTCCTTATTCCTCATTGCCTTATGGCTGTGGCTTCTCCTTATTCCTCATTGCCTTATGGCTGTGGCTTCTCCTTATTCCTCATTGCCTTTTGGCTGTGGCTTCTCCTTATTCCTCATTGCCTTTTGGCTGTGGCTTCTCCTTATTCCTCATTGCCTTATGGCTGTGGCTTCTCCTTATTCCTCATTGCCTTATGGCTGTGGCTTCTCCTTATTCCTCATTGCCTTATGGCTGTGGCTTCTCCTTATTCCTCATTGCCTTTTGGCTGTGGCTTCTCCTTATTCCTCATTGCCTTTTGGCTGTGGCTTCTCCTTATTCCTCATTGCCTTATGGCTGTGGCTTCTCCTTATTCCTCATTGCCTCATGGCTGTGGCTTCTCCCTATTCCTCATTGCCTTATGGCTGTGGCTTCTCCTTATTCCTCATTGCCTTATGGCTGTGGTTTCTCCTTATTCCTCATTGCCTTATGGCTGTGGCTTCTCCTTATTCTTCATTGCCTTGTCATCAGTAGTGAGTGATATAGAATTATATAAGGCTAAATGTTTTTTTTTTTTTTATGAGAATCCAGCAGGATTGTATTACCTGTGCACACTTTGGTGCTTCACATAAGTACAAAACCAGTCATTCCAAATCCATTATTATCCAAACACTACTCAGCTTCTTATATCATTGAATTACTTAAAATAAATAAATAAAAATAAGAATAAAAAAAACGTGAAAATGTTTGGACCTCACATGGATTCTAAAAATCTATGTTTTCAAGATTGACCCTTAGAGCTAGAGCAGTGGTTGATGTCAGAAATATGCATTCATACAGCCCTTCAATTTCTTTTGCAAAGAGGAGCACAGCATTGGCACTGGGATTTGTGTCAGTAAAGGGATTACCGTATTTGCTCGAATATAAGACAAGGTTTTTTTCAGAGCAAATGCTCTGAAAAATCTCCCTCGTCTTACATTCGAGGTCGTCTTATAATCTGACCTCAAATTGAGGTCAGACTATAAGACATGGATCCAGGTCCCCAGCAGAGCTGCAGGGGACCTGGATCCCCCTCTCTAGCAGCAGCAGACATATCGTGCAGACATCCCCCAGCTGCCCGATTCACCCTGGTGCCTAGTGGGGCAGCAGAGGATGTCTGCGCGATGAGCGCAGACTCCCCTGCTTCCGCCCGGCACGACCGCCGGGGCTTCTATGAAGAAGCCGGGTATTTCCGGCTTCGTCACAGAAGTCCCGGCGAGCGTGCCGGGCGGTAGCAGGGGAGTCTGCGCTCATCGCGCAGACATCCTCTGCTGCCCCACTAGGCACCAGGGTGAATCGGGCAGCTGGGGGATGTCTGCACGATACGTGCAGATATCCTCCATGCTTCCCGACACGGCAGTCTATTATGACGGACCAGCTGTCCGTCATAATAGAGTGCCGTGTCGGGCAGCATGGAGGATGTCTGCACGTATCGTAACCAGGTAAGGGGGAGGGGGGGGGACGGGGGACAGAGGACACAGACAGACAAGGGGGGGGGGATAGAGAGAGTCAAAGGGAGGGGGAGGGGGGAGGACACAGACAGACAAGGGGAGGGGGGGGGAGAGAGAAAAGGGGAGAGGGTGGGGGGTAGAGAGAGACAAATGGAGGGGGGAGGACACAGACAGACAAGGGGAGGGAGGGGGGAGACACAGACAAGGGAACGGGGGGATAGATAGAGACCAGGGGAAGGGGGAAGAGAGAGAAGTTTTGGGGGGAGAGAGAGACAACGCTGGGGGGGAAAGAGACAGCTGGGGGAGGGGGAGAGAGGCCGCATTGGCACATAAAAGGAAATAAAAACAAGAAATGCATTTGTATTATATAAAGTTTTTATTAAATATTAAAAATCAATTTACATATATACAAGTTAAACTTTTTTTCTATAGGGTAGTCTTATAATCAGGCTTTTAGTTTTTTTTCCTAAAGGAATTTACAAATTTGGGGGGGTCGTCTTATAATCAGGGTCGTCTTATAATCGAGCAAATACGGTATTTCTCATATGCCTTTGCTTTCACTTTAAACTTTCTTCAACAAAATGTTATCTCTATCTATGGACACACATAATGTAGACAGGAATCCTAAAATAACAAGCATGCATTTTATAGAAAGGAATATACATATGCCACAGCGTATGAATTAAAGTAATTTTTTTGCTAAATGCAAATTCTAAAAAAAATCAGTCTTATTTGCATTCAACATGGAATACCTGCTCTGAATGTCTTTGCTAGTATTATTCAGGATCCTTCAATCAGGCACAATCCTTATTGCAAACATGCTAAGGCTGTCACAGATTTCTTCCAGTTTCTCATTACAATAGATGGAGAAAGCTACACTGTGCAGTGGATTCTTTTATTTATAGGCATGTCCATGGTTTAAGTAGAAGCAGTGAATAAGGAGATAAAAAAAAAACCTGAAATACGGTAGTGTTGATGTAAATCTCACATTTTAAAGTTGTACCCAAAAAAAGAAATTCATGATGCATTGAATCATGATGTAATTTGTTAAACTGTAAATTATTATTTTTTATATACAACTATAGTAAATATAGTATGGTCTGCTAAAATATGCATTCTTTTTTTCAATGGTTTTCTAATTAGTTTTATTACTTGAAATTAAAATGTAGATAAATCTGCATTTTGTTTTGTTTTTATGTATGTTTCTTTTTTAAGCTAAGACATTGGGGTAGATTCTATGTCACCCACTAATTAGCGCACCCGGGACATTTAATCTACCGCACGCTATTCCAAACAGAATAGTGTGTGATTCAACTGAAATGGAGACCACAGAAGTACTGTGCTTTAAAGCGGTAGGGGATTACCAGCGTTTTGTTACTCCCTAATTACCTATAAAAAAAAGCTTGTAGACTAGGGGTCTAATGTCACCCTAGTCTTCTAGCTCCCCCCCCCCCACAAAAAAAAATCATGTTTCTCTGGGGCCAGGGAAAAGCGACTGTGGGCGGCACAATGAGTTAAATAAATATTGCTCCCATGGAGGGCCACGAGCGTCACGATGCCCGAGGTCCCCCTTAACTTATTAATAATAGGCCCCATTGAGACTTGGGAGTGCTATGCCCCAAAGCCCCCCCCCCCCCCACACACACACACACTGTGTGCTCCTATTGCTAATGACTCTGCTCTCCAGGGAGTCACCATATCCCAGGCAGGCAAAGTTTTCAAATTAGCCAATAGTAGGGTGGTTTGAAAACCAGACAGATTGGGAATTCAAGGGGGCCATAGAATCTACCCCATTGTAGATGATTATCTGTATTTATAGTATTGTGATATTCTTACGTGATTGTTCTGAGCACATTTTTAGAATGGTTCATTGAGTATTTCCATGACCTGAATTTTGTGCAATGTAAGGAATGACCTTTTCGCATGCTGGCAGGGTTTTCTAGAATTGTGTGAAAATGAGAACTGAGTAACTGGCTGCAGAATGTGCAATGTACAATTCAGATCTTTTTGTGCTTCATTTTTTTAGAGGTAAAATTGCCAACAATATTTGCAAATAATTCACATTCTGCTGTTCATCTAGTTCAGCCATACCACTGTATTATAGCCTAGGGGGTCATTGATGCCTCCAAATTCATAGGTGCCAACAAGGCCACCATCAGAATTCTTGGGCCACTTACAGAACAAATGGTCTGTGTACCCTCACCTTCACTCCATTTCTGCTACACTCCTTGCATTGTTGCCCCCACATCCCTTGCCATAATGCCACCTTGCAACAGCCACAGCATTTGAAATAACACCCAGCTTGCCAGAGCACATGCAGATCTTGCCACAACACCAAGGCTGACTTTACAAGGTCTTTCCAGAGGACCTAGTTTGCCCCAGCACCACATTGCACACCCAGGACATGCCCAACACCAAGATCCACACACAAGACATGCCCAAGCACCCACATTGCACACCGAAGACTTACCCCAGACAACACCCAGAGTGCATCTGCAGGACATGACCCAATACCAACATTGCACACCAAGGACTTGCCCTAGTACCCACTTTCCACACCCAGAACATGCCCCAGCACCCGCATTGCACGTCAGGACATGCACCAGCCAGGGCCAGCACTACCATAAGGCAGCATAGGTGGCTGCCTTAGGGCACCCCAAAGGGTGGCCGGGAAAATCGCCTGCACCCCCAGGCCCATTTACTTACCTCCTTCCTTGCTGCTGTGCTGGTCTGCGGCTGTGAGGTGAGCGTTGAGCGCTCCCCTCCAGCCGCGCAGCTTCAATAAAGTTTGTTTAAACTTTTTTTTTCAGCAAACTTTATTGAAGCTGCGCGGCTGGAGGGGAGCGCACAACGCTTCCCTCACAGCCACGGACCTGCACAACAGAACACCAGGGGACAGAGCAGGACGGAGGTAAGTACTGGGGAGGGGGGAGGAGGGGGGGGGGGAATCCTGGCATATTGGATGGGCAAAATCCGGGCATATTGGAGGGGAAAAATCAGGGCATATTAAATGGCATATTGGGGGGCAAAATCCTGGGATATTAAATGGCATATTGAGGGGCAAAATGCTGGCATATTAAATGGCATATTGAGGGGAATATTGGAGGGGCAAAATCCTGGCATATTGGAGGGGCAAAATCCTGGCATATTGAGTGTCAAAATCCTAGCATATTAAATGTCATATTGGAGGGGCAACATCCTGGCATATTAAGTGGCAAAATCCTGGCATATTAAATGGCATATTGAGGGGAAAAATTCTGGCATATTAAATGGCATATTGAGGGCATATTGGAGGGGCAAAACCTGGCATATTGGAGGGGCAAAATCCTGGCATATTGAGTGGCAAAATCCTAGCATATTAAATGGCATATTGGAGGAGCAAGATCCTGGGATATTAAATGGCATATTGAGGGGCAACATCCTGGCATATTAAGTGTCAAAATCCTGGCATATTAAATGGCATATTGAGGGGCAAAATTCTGGCATATTAAATGGCATATTGAGGGGCAAAAATGCTGGCACATTAAATGGCATATTGAGGGCATATTGGAGGGGCAAAACCTGGCATATTGGAGGGGCAAAATCCTGGCATATTGAGTGGCAAAATCCTAGCATATTAAATGGCATATTGGAGGGGCAAGATCCTGGGATATTGAATGGCATATTGAGGGTCAACATCCTGGCATATTAAGTGGCAAAATCCTGGCATATTAAATGGCATATTGAGGGGCAAAATACTGGCATATTGAGTGGCTAAATACTGGCATATTGAGTAGCAAAATAGTGTGTCTCAGGTTATGTGTGTATTGGTGTCACTGTGTGTGTGTAAGTGGTAAGGGTGTGTGTAAGTGTGTCACTTTCTGTTAAAGGGTGTGTGTGTAAGTGTATCACTGTCTCTGTGTAACGGTGTGTGTGTGTAAGTGTGTCACTGTATCTGTGTAAGGGTGTGTGTGTGTAAGTGTGTCACTGTATCTGTATAAGGGTGTGTAAGTGTGTCACTGTGTCTGTGTAAGGATGTGTGTGTAAGTGGTAAGTGTGTCTCTGTGTGTGACTGCAAGGGTGTCTTTGTGTTTAAGGGTTTCAGTGTGTGACACATTTAGAGCATGCGAGTTGAATGTTTAGATGTATTTATTTTTTACACTATGCATTATACTTTTATATATATATATATATATATATATATATATACAAATATATATATATTTGTTTATATATATATATATATATATATAATGTATGGAGGGCTAATTGTGTGGGAGGCGTGGAAGGTCAGAATAGGGGGGCACAAAAATGCACCTTTCACCTGTGTAGACGGAAATCCTTGCACCGGCCCTGGCACCAGCACCCATGTTGTACACCCAGGACTTAACCCAGCCAGCACCCAGAATGCATCCAAGCTCCCACGCTGCACACCCAGGACCTACCCCACCCAGCACCCAGATTGCATCTACAGAACATGCCCAAGTACAAACATTGCAAATCCAGGACTTATCACATTCAGCATCCATGGTTGTGTCAAGTCACTGCAAAACTGCTACAAAAATCTGGCAATAATAGTGGAACAGGAAAGCCCTACAAAGATGAGCAAGTTGAAACATTTTTCCAACTCCAATATTAATGAGTGATTTATGCAGTTAGCTTGTTAGTTCACCACAGTTCACTTTTAGGTGAATAGTGAATGAACCGCAGTAGAACTCGTTTAATTAGGGTGCACGGGAAGAGTAAAATTAAATTGTTTAACCAACACTAAAGTTTATTTGGTATGTAAGGGAAGGTGCACAGTGATTTTACAGCATAGAAAGAAAGGCTGCTTAACCCCTTAATGCCCAATGATTTTGTTTTTGTCTTTAAGGACCAAAAGCTAATTTTGTATTCCTGAGCCAGGGGCACAGTGGCAGAGACCCAATCAAGAACTTTACAGACCCTGTAATTGCCTGCTGAAACATCACAAGACCTTGTAAATGTCATTTGTGGCATCGCGGAGGCGTGTCTGAACCCAGAGGTTTGCAATTTTATTAAATGTAACAGGTGCTCACTTTGAACGATGGTTACATATAGCCTGTCAGACTAATGCCAATCAAATGCTACCCCTCCCCATTTTTAAATAGGAATACTTTTTTACCATTAATTTTTTTATTTTAGTGAATACTAAACCTTTTGATCATTTTTTCACCTTAAATGTTTTACTTTTACCCTGAGCAGCTATCTTTATCAAGCAGGCTGTCAAAATTGCTACTCTTTCTTTGATAATAATCTAAATAGACCTTTGCTTAACTCCACATACAGTATAACATTTACAGGTATAACTAATATGTGTTCAGAGAGAAAGCTGTTAATTAATCAAGGTAGTTCCTGCGGGATCTACTTATAATTATTTGGTTTCCACTGGCAATATAAATACTCTATATTCTACATTCTGAAGGAAGAAACATAAAAGTGTCAGCAAAGAAACCTAGCAGTACACACAGAGGACAAAGCCTACAGATGCACACATTGTGCAGGCTCCTGTGCAACGAATGTATGCACACATTGCAAGTATAACTATCATTTGGGATACTTTGCCTTTTTAAAAACACAGTAATGGTTGTTTTGTTTCTTTTCAGGCTCCACCCAATTGCTGTAAATATAGATATACATAGCTAGTAAAGTGCAGGAAGTAAAAGAAGAACATACATTGTGCAGACATTGGCATGTGAGCAGCTATATTTCTGGGAGGATGCATCCAGGGTGGAGTTGGTTTGACACTCCGATGTGCTGGCAAGCAATGCTAAGGTTGAGGAAACAGTTTGCTTAAGTGCACCCTGCAGAGAAATCACTGTGATTCAAGCATCTTTTGTTTTGTTTGGGAGGGGGGGGGGGGGGGGTAATGGAGACAAAGCCGTAGAGCACTATATTGGACATAAGGTGAAGGTCTGGGAAGCATCTCATGTGTACCCTGTAGTATGAGTAAATTATTAATTCTCCAAGGTAGCAGCACAAGGTACAAATGTTACTTTGCAAACTACCAGCATAGTCATCTTCCCATTGCAATAACAATTTAATATAATAATAATGTGGTAATGCATACGGTGTTGGTGGGTCTGATCCAGTTTATGACAGTTTGTGGAGCTGGGGTTCCCCATGCAGGAAAGCTCTGGTTAGTCCACATGACACAACCCCAGAACAATAGAACTGACAAAGCAGGCTATGCACCATGGGAATCTCATAAAGACAGCACACAGCTCCTCCCCTCCTGAGACCTAATAGTATGCCATAAACCATTCACTGGCATATAAATAGTAAAGGAATAACCTCCACTATTGTTAGCATGTCAAAAAACAGATTTGAAATCCGTGTTGTTTTTTTTCACACAAGAACTGAGCTGTTTGTCTGGTTAGAGGAAGACAAAGTGACAATAATTCCCCTACTGGGAGGAAGTGCTTGAAGCCATTTAATCTGTTTGTGGGTAATCCTATGCAAGTGCCATCACTTACCTGCTGGAGGGGTTGTGCACTACATTTGCATATCATGCCACTCTTTCCTACTGGTGGCCACAGTTATGCAAATTTATGACATCATCTAATTAACATTTTTTCCTGAAAATAGCTTGCTTACAGTATTTGTATGAGTGTTAAAAATACAGATACCTTTTTCTTCATTGCCTGCACATATGTTGTGTGTTTGGTGACAGAGTCCCTTTACTAACTGTTAAACTTTAATATACATGAAAAAGGTAGCTCATTTTCTATTTATATTGGTCCTTCCAGTGTGGGGCCTTGATTTTTCCCATTTAGTTTAATTCAGTATAGTGTCATAAGGTGACCAATGGGTATATATGCAATACTCATGTGAGGAGTTAACAAAAAACTTTATTCAATCTGAGCTATAATACAATAAATTAAAACTATGCTACATTTATTGTGGAACCAAACTCAATAAAATGTCTGCTGCAGTTATTTGAATTGGGGACAATGAAACTGAGCAGATCAAAATAGCATTGAAGAAAATCTGAATTGTGTTGATTTTTTGGAGAAAGAAAAATAGCTTAATCTGCAACATTTTCATATAGATTGATCTGTGACCAGTTCATGTAGAAATAGTTTAAAGGCTTTACTTTTTTTCACCAAAATAAAAATATATGATAGAATTCTGCATCGAAATCCATTAAGGTTTTGTTATAGTGAAGATTTAACCATTGATAATTGGAGAATCTAATTTATTGAAAGTGCCGCTAGCAATCAAATAGCTGTCCAATGTTTTAAATCCAAGAGTTAGAACAAACACATAGGCTGCTTTTTCTTTCCAGTCTTCAATTGAATTCACCAAAGCAATACCTACAGTAAGTTTAATTAATGACGTCCATTGAGTGATCACTGTGCTTACATTATTACAAAACACTGTTTCAAAACCCCAAATGTATAACCACGCCAATATCTATTTCGTTGTTTTTCATTGTAGAGTTAAGATACTATATATTGGCTATCCGAGAATTTGATTGCAAGCTTTCAAAAACAATAATAAGTTTAGTTTCAGCCTTATTAATGCCCAAGGAAGAGAGCTAGTAACTAGTAACTTGGTCTTAAAAACTTGCAATAAAAGTCTTAGCTAGCCTGTAAATATGATTTTTAACTTATTTCCTGCTTTTTTTTTACAGCTAGCACAGTACTATCCTGTTACTTATTCATTTTTATTTACACCAAATTTAAAAGGCATTCAACAACTTTGAAATAATCCTACTTAAAATATTAAGTTAAATTGAAGATGCATCAAAAATCCGTAAATTTATACATGTTATAAATGTTTGTATGTTAACTAAATATACATGATGTTGTTAAAAGTATTTATTTTTTTTCTCAAAATTAGATACAGTATAACAAAAATTCGAATTAGCTTTGTTTGGCATTCTTACTCACTTTTTAAATTAAAACTATCATGTTTATGTAATAATAATAACTTAAATAGAATATAAGTTATAAATAAAAAAAATTGAAATAAAAAGAATTAAAAAAAAACATCATGTTTATTAAGAGCATTTCACTGCACTAGTGACTTTCTTTCTCCAGGGTTTGCTGGTAGGTGTGGCCTTATCTTTGTGCTTTGTGACTGAATAAAGTCACTGCTTATATTGGCAAAATATTTCATTGAAACACCTGATGAACTCCACGTTCAAACTGTGAATACTTTCTATGAGTGCTGTCATATTCGTAATGGGCAATCATATTTGACTATTCAGATACACTGAAATGGCTATTTTCACTTGCTTCCAGACTTATAGTGCTTAAGTTGATTTTTGTACTATTATACTTTTGGGCACTTGTCGATGTTGTTGTCTGCTGATGGGCATTTGATATTTATATATCTCTTCTACATAGCCAGTGACATCTTCTGAAGGAAATTTAAGAGAAACAGTATTGAAAATGGTTTTAATCCACAAAACTGGGCCAATTTATTAAAATTTTTGAGATTTTGACAAGTGCATTACATTCTGATTTAGCCATTTGTTAGTTCCCTCTCCCCACAATTTCACATTGATTATCAAACTACCAAAATGTATGATTGGTAACACTTGTAAGATACCAGCCAGAACAAAAGAAAATGTTTAAAAGGACTCTATCATGTATAACATGAGAAAGACCTGTTTGAACATAGTACTAATTTCCTATGTACAATTAATAGCTATGAGGCTATTAAGGCATGTACCATCTTCTAAATAAGATTCTACTGTGGCAAGGGCAATAAGGATATAGGTATTGTGCCTGCGGACTCATCTGGCAAAGCAATCAGTTCTAAAATGATTTGTGCAGTGATGGCAATACTAAATGTTGAGTATTCCTTATTATAAAATCCGTTTTATCGCAGTTTACCACAAGTGGCCGATTCCACACACTCGTCATGCATGCTCAGATTCCTCCACACCAATGGCAGGTTCTCAATGATGCTTCACATCATGGCTACATCACAGTAAACGTGGTTTATTTGCTCTATATACTATATATGCATGGATACTACTGTAATTTAAGAGTGCTAAGAGGCTTTTATATATCTTATTGGTGAAAATGATCTGTTCATAAAACTGACAAGTGAAGTAATGTATCACAGACTTAATGCTGCCGATTGCACTCACTGTTGTTTGAATATCATATTTTACGTTGATATTTGATTGTTTGATTTTTATTAACTGCCAGAGTACAAACAATACATTTCCACCTTTTTACTACCTAAATAAAAAAGAGTTTGCTATTAATTGTTTTCTGTTATTTTAACCCCTTAACACCAAATCTTGTGCCAGGAACACAGAAGCAGAGGCCTGATCAGAGTATTTACAGACCATTGATATCGGTGAGGTGTGCCCACAACCAAACGTTTGGTCATGCAGCGACTTGACTAAATGTAGCTGGCACACAAAAGCAGGATCCTCTGCAAAATGTATTTCAAGAGGCCTGTGATTTGCTGCTGTTCATTGGATGACTCTCCTCATGGTTGGTTGAGCCATGCATTAAGGACAGCCTTGAATGTACCTTTGGCATAGCTATTGTTATTTAACTTGTAATTGGAGATTTCACTATATGTATATATATAATTTTCATTAATTCATCTTCAGGGGTTTGAGGGTCTTCTACCGAGATCAGGATATCATCTGCATTTAGCCCGCATGACCCTTTACTTTTTTATTATCTCTAATATCTCTTGCAAGAGGTTCTAGCGGAAGTAAATAAATAATCGGAGAAAGGGGACAACCCTGACATGTTCTGTTTGTCAAAGAGAACCAGGGAGATACTATTCTCAAGCCCACCACCCTGCCCGATGGATCTGAATATAAAACCATTATAGCTCACTGGAAAATATCTCCCAAGCCGCAAGCCTTCAATGTCTCATCGATGAAACCCCAAATGACCCTACCAAAAGCCTTCTCGGCATCAAGAGACAGGGTCAGCAGAAATATACTGACTAAACTTCTAATATGTCCTGCTGCCGACCTGCCTGATATAAACCCCACCTGGTTAGGATGGACTAAGTCTGTTATCACTGTTTTAAATCTGTCTGCCAGTATTGCAGTGTAAATCTTGGCATCCAGGTTCAACAGCGAAATTGACTGATAGCTCAATACATCCTTTGGATTCTTCCCTGGCTTCCTTTAATTTATTATTACTCTCCTCAATGCCGAGCCTTTCAGTGTTCTATCATGCAGAATACTGCACTACATTGTGAGTTAAGCATTTCATCTCACTGAATAAAGGGCCTGTATGACCGAAACATTGTTTTTACTGTGAATGTAAAGAATAGAAAATGAAGAAAAATTATCTATATATCGTGTTAGCAAAACTGCAAGCAAATGCCTAAATTCCCTAAATGAGGGAAATGTATTTTAAATTTGTCGGTGGAGTCTCCTGCTTATGACATCACCGGTGGCTTGATATGCAAATTAACTGGTTTTCATTGGGAAATGTGTAATTTGCATATCAAGCTATGGGTGATATCATAAGCAGAACACACCACAGATACATTTAAAACACATATTGTTCTCCTAATTTAGGCATCTGCTTGCAATTCTGCTAACACAATGTATAGATCATTGTCAATCTTTTTTTATTCTCTACATTCACAGTGTAAGCTATTTTTAGGTGATACAGTTCCTTTGACTATATATTATGCAGAGCCAAACTTGGTGATCTTCTCCTGCTAGAAAAGCTTAGCTGGCCATGGATAATGCATAGCTAATATTTTAAAAGACAATTTAAACAATGCATTTTGCAAAGCCAACTATGTTCTTCTTGCAGTAGGAACTCACCAGACTTGTCACTGCTGTTGAGATAAAATTTCCCTCTCTCCTTTTAGTAAATAGATGCTAGTGGGTCGTGAAATCACTTCCTACACCACAAAGTCAATACTCCCTTTTGAGCAACAATCCAAGTTTTTACTACTAATGCTTGTTAGCCAAGCTGGGGCCCTGTTTCAGAGAATATGGGGGAGTTGATGACTATCTCAGAAATGGCAGCTATTACCCTGATGGCATGACTGTGTGTGTAGGAATCAAAATCTGCTTTCAGCTATTCAGTCATTAAAAACAAAAACAGAAAACACACTGTAGGCTGGGCCTTTTCTTTGTTGGAGAAATATTGAAAATAATTTTATTTTCAGTCTATTGCACCATAACATAATCTGCTAGAAAAGCCAGGACAGGATATAGGTTTATCTATCAGCACTCAGATCACAGAAACCCCTGCAGTATTCAGGAGTGACTGTGGGTGGACACTGAGAAAAATGCTTTCAGGGTTTTATTTTATACAAACTCCTTTACACAAACTGAAAGGTCACACACTTTGAACTTCTGAGGCAGCAGAAAGAGATGTGAATAAAATATTACCAACAGAGGTGATGATACATTACCAAGTACTGTAGGACAAGGTATCCGTTTACTAATTAATGAAGGCCCACTGATCTGGGGTGGTGATTACTAACTCACTTACCTCTGACATTTAACAAGTATTTTATCACTTAATTACCTTCCTATACCGAAGTTATAATTAGCTAATTATTTATTAATAAAAGCTGCTATTTAATAAACACTAAACATCTTGCATATACAGGTATAGATGTCATAGGCCATATGATATATATAATTTATATCAGTGCTCCTCAACTTTTTCTCACCCACAGCACATCAAAGCTCTTCCCAGAATTCTGTGACACGTAGTGTTAAATTTAATTGCAGGGCCAACAAAACTGAAATCATTTTATGCTCAGTCTCTTGTATAAAATAAAAACAGTATATTTTCATGGTTAGAAAGCAATAGAACTTGCCCCCTGTATTGGATATGGCTTACAAAGTCATTTATTAGTGATTCACATCACAGAAACAACTTCATAAGTGCATATTAAAAAAATGAAGTACCCCCCTTTAGATAAACCACTCCTTTAACTGTTGCATCCATTTGATACCTGATGTTCTATGTAAGAAGTGCATTACTCCTACCAACAGGTGTCACCAGGTAGTGATGACCTTTTGTTCAACAAGGTAGATCCTGGAGGGGGAGGAGAGACTGGACATAATCTGGAATGTGGGGGAGGAGAGACATCACATGTATAAGGACCAGGAAACAGCATGGTCAGAGAAATGAAGAGCTCTGAAACTATTTCTAGTTAAAAGTAAAGCTTTCATCTTGGGTTTAGTTTAAGTGCCAATAAACTAGGGTTAAGAAGCTAAGGTTTGGTTTAATGCCTTGTATTGTTACTAAAAGTAGAAAGTAACTGCTGCAGAACCTTCTTTCAAATCTTTCTTATCGACCTGGAATCAAGAACCATTTTGGACACAGCCATGTGCTTGCTGAACCTCTCTGGAGTTAAGTACACATGTTTTAATACAATGTTATATAGAATATAACAGTTGTATGTTTGTAACTTTGTTTGTGATATCCTTTAAGATATATTGTTTTACCGCCAGAGGTATAAATAAAGTATATTATATATATCACAACGTCTTTTGGTATTCATCTTTACATAATGTATCTGTATGATAAGGGTGAGGTGAGTATAAATTACAAGATACTGTGGGACAAGGTATCAGTTTGCTAATTAATGAAGGCCCACTGATCTGGGGTGGTGATTACCAGATTACTTACCCCTGACATTTAACAAGCCTTTTATAACTTAATTACCTTCTTATACTTTTAAGGGTTGACGTCTTGTGGTAGGAGTTGTTCTCAATAACATGTGTGGAGAGCCAAAGAAAGCAGACAAGTTCTTTATCCTTTAACTCTTTATTGATTTAACATTCATATATATACCCCAAATTAAGGAGGTGTCTGCTTCAATCTCATTGGTTATAATGTATGTGCATATATGAATATGGAGGCGTGTAGAGGTGTGGTAATGGTCTCTATGCTAAATAACTGTTACACACTTTTAGAAGAGTGGAAAGTTCCAGAATTGGAAAAGGAATCTGCTGACAATGAGAGAGGATTTGTTGATTAAACCTTGGCCTTGGACAGTGAGGCAAAAAGTGGCCTAAACAACAAACACTGTTACAACAAGTAATAATGAAATACATCATGCAGGTTATAAAAGAAATAGTGATACTATAATACTATTAACTTAGAGTTCCAGGCCTTCAGTCAACTTCTCTCATCCTGGTCCTCCTAATAACAATTCAAGGCTAAGATAAGAAATAAATACATATTCCTGATACAATTAAGCTGAAAAGTGTAAAAGCAAAATCAGCTCTTTCAGTTAACCCTTGCAATCACAGGTTAACCCTTCAGTACTCACCTGTAGTTATAATTAGCTAATTGCACTCATAACCTGCCTTTGCATCCAGAGTGCACACACATGAATTGCCCCTGCACCCAGATTGCATTCACAGGAGTTACCCCAGCACAGATATGGAAATCAGAACTTACCCCCAACACTGGGCTCTCATGCTTTGCTTCCCACACCTCTGTGGAGTCTAAGCATTGTGAAGTCATGTGATCCCCGATGCTCTGATGTGCGGGAAGCCCTACTGGCGTCTTGAAGGTTTGTGTGTCTGGGCAGCGCACAGATGTCAGCTACTTGCTTCCCAGCTTCCACACTCAAAGAACACCCCAGTGGTCGCTGCCACGGCACACCAGTTGGGTTGCAATGGTTATATATATAAATACACCTATGGATGTGTGCGTGTTTATGTGTATATATATCAAACAATATAGTATGCACTAGAATATACAAAAGAACTGCCTAGATTTGTTATATATTGTTCATTATATGAATGAATAATATAAATATCAGAAATACTCTGAGCTTCAGGATATTTCTAAGAGACCTCTACTGGAGTTAAACCATAATGCTCAAAAATGGAGCTTTGAGGTCAAAAAATAAAATAGGGGACATTTTTTCTCTACTTTATTTTTTGAGACTGCAAAACTCCATTTTTTTTATTTTCCATATAATAAGCCAGTATAGATATCCAACTCATTTTACTTATTTTTCATCAAATAACATTTTAGTGCACCCCAATTACAAAACATAAGTTACTAAAATGTGATTGCTGTAGATAAAGTGTTACAAAGACTTGTTTGAGGGCTTCAAAACCAAAATATTGATTTCCCTGGGTCATAAACAAATACATGTATTTTTATTTATTTTTGCTCCACGGAGTAAGGCTAGACGTATTTAGTATATGTATGAAGTAATAAAATATAAGCATTTTTATCATTAAAATAAAATCGATGTTGTAGTTATTTCTAGAATTAGGTTGGTTAAGGATGTTCTCCTTTGCTGCCAGAGGACTGGAGTCAAGCCATCAGACAGTTTCAAAACTGTGGTCATGCTATCATACAGGATTTGTCACATAGGCAACACACACAATCTACACACAACAAATAATTAAATAATTATTACACTTGCCAGAGTTGTCATATATACATCACACTCTACAAAATCTTCAATATTTTATGATTTTACTATCAAAATTTAAAGGTATACACCATCATATTTAAGCCCTTGGCCAACAATTGACATTTGCAAACATTTCTATATAGGCTAAAAACCTCCCATTGGACCAATATGTTAATAATGCAGATGTGTCATACACACCCCTCTCTATAATATGTTACTATACGTTATGATTTTATTGTGTCAATTTAAAGATACAGAGCTCCAAATACAATACACTGATTACATACAGATACTATTTAATCATTTTAAATAATGATATTAAAAAAATCTCCCACTGGACCAACATCTTGTCAATGCAGATGTGTCATATGCATGCCCATCTATGATATCTATAAATATGGTATGATTTTGCTGTGGAAATTTAAAGATATAGAGATCCAAATACCAATAAACGGATTACATACTGACACTATTTAATCATTCGAAATAATTATATTTTAAACATCTCCCATTGTATCAATATTTTATCAATGCAGATGTCTCATATACATTCCCCTATATGATATATTACAATATGGTATGATTTTACTGTGGAAATTTAAAGATATAGAGCTCCATATACCAATACACTGATTACTTACAGACAGTATTTAATCATTCGAAATAATTATATTTTAAACATCTCCCATTGGATCAATATTTTATCAATGCAGATGTCTCATACACATTCCCCTATATGATATATTACAATATGGTATGATTTTACTGTGGAAATTGAAAGATATCGAGCTCCAAAAACCAATACACTGATTACAAACAGAGACTATTTAATCATTCTAAATAATTATATTATAAAAATCTCCCACTGGACCAATATTTTGTCAATGCATATGTGTCATATGCATGCCCATCTATGGTATCTATAAATATGGTATGATTTTACTGTGAAAATTTAAAGATATAGAGCTCCATATAACCAATAAACTGATTACATACCGACACTATTTAATCATTTGAAATAATTATATTTTAAACATCTCCCATTGGATCAATATTTTATCAATGCATTAGTGTCATACACATTCCCCTATATGATATATTACAATATGGTATGATTTTACTGTGGAAATTGAAAGATATCGAGCTCCAAAAACCAATACACTGATTACAAACAGAGACTATTTAATCATTCTAAATAATTATATTATAAAAATCTCCCACTGGACCAATATTTTGTCAATGCAAATGTGTCATATGCATGCCCATCTATGATATCTCAAAATATGATATGATTTTATTGTGTAAATTTAAAGATATAGAGTGGAAAAAACAAAGAGGCTGATTGCAAATGGACACTATTTATTCATTCTAAATAAATATATTTTTAAAATCTCCAATTAAACCAATATTTTGTCAATGCAGATGTGTCATACACATGCCCATTGATTATATATTACAATATGGTATGATTTTACTTTGGAGATTTAAAGATATAGTGCTGCAGATCCCAGCTACTTATAACAAACGGACACTATTTAATCATTCAAAATAATGTATTTATAATTTATAATTATAAAATCTCCCAATGGATCAATATGATATCAACTCAGATGTATCATACACAACCCTCTATATGATATATTACAAAATGTTATGATTTTAATGTGTGAATTTAAAGATATAGATCTCCAAATACCAATACACTTATTACATATGGACACTATTTAATTATTCTAAATAATTATATTATAAAAATCTCCCACTGGACCAATATTTTGTCAATGCATATGTGTCATACGCATGCCCCTCTATAAGATCTTAAAATATGGTATGATATTATTGAGGGGATTTAAAGATATAGTGCTGCAAATACCAGCTACTTATTACAAACAGACACTATTTAATAATTCGAAATAATGTTCTTCTAAAATCTCCCAATGGATCCATATGATATCCACTCAGATGTATCATATACAACCCCCTATATGATATATTACAATATGGTATGATTTTACTGTGGAAATTGAAACATATAGAGCTCCAAATACCAACACACTTATTACAAATGCACACTATTTTATCATTTAAAATAATTATATTATAAAAATCTCCCACTGGACCAATATTTTGTCAATGAAGATGTGTCATACGCATGCCCATCTATAAGATCTTAAAATATGGTATGATATTATTGAGGGGATTTAAAGATATAGAGCGGCAAATACTTACACACTGATTACAAATTGACACTAATTAACCATTCTAAATAATTATTTTTTAAACATCTCCCATTGGACCAATAATTTGTCAATGCAGATGTGTCATATGCATTGACATCTATGATATCTTAAAATATAGTATGATTTTATATGCATTAACAAAATATTGGTTCATTGGGAGATTTTTATAATATAATTATTTAGAATAATCAAATAGTGTCCATATGTAATCACTATATTGGTATTTGGAGCTCTATATCTATAACCCCTTAAGGACAGAGCCTTTGAAACATTTTTGTCCTTTCTGGACAATGGCTATTTTAACATTTCTGTGCTGTTTGTGTTTAGCAGTAATTTTCTTCTTCGTCATTTGCTGTACCCACACATATTATATATTGTTTTTATCGGGACAAAAAGGGCTTTCTATGGATGCCATATTTTTGATCATATCTTATTATATTATTAAAAAAAAATAATAAAATATGGTAAAGAAAAAAAAATACACAAATTTCTTTGTTTTTATTTGAAACAACTTCTCCTCATCGACAATAGCGAACGAAAAAACATGCTAAATAGATTCTACTATTTCTCCTGAGTACAGGGATACCACCCATGCATAGGTTTGTTGGTTGTTTGGGGGCTAAAATGCCAAATTTGTGAGGTGCAGTTTTTTGTTTTCCAACTTGAAATTTTTACATGCAGACTGCCTGCACCCATGTCCCATTTGGGACATATTTGAAACCAGCCAGTGTATTTTACCCCATCAACCCATATATTTTTTAAAAGTAGACACCCTAGGCTATCTCAAATGGTGGTATTTTAACACTTTCCATGCACTATTTCTACCACCAGCCTTTGTCAAAGTTTGTGGTAGTAATTTTTTTGTGTTTTTTTTTCACAAACCTTGAACTTCAGACATAAATTTACAGATTTTGGTATGTGTCACTGCCAAATAACACCCCAATAAGTGTTCAGCAACATCTCTTTAGTACAGGGATACCCCCCATGCATAGGTTTGTCGGATTGTTTGGGGGGTAAAAGGCCAAATTTGGGAGGTGAAGTTTTTGGTTTTCCAATTTGAAATTTTGACATGCAGACAGCCTGCACCCATGTCCCATTTGGGACATATTTGAAACCAGCCAGTGTATTTTACCCCATCAACCCATATATTTTTTAAAAGTAGACACCCTAGGCTATCTCAAATGGTGGTATTTTTACACTTTCCATGCACTAATTCTACCACCAGCCTTTGTCAAAGTTTGTGGTAGTAATTGTTTTGTGTTTTTTTTTCACAAACCTTGTACTTCAGACATGAATTTACAGATTTTGGTATGTGTCACTGCCAAATAACACCCCAATAAGTGTTCAGCAACATCTCTTGAGTACAAGGATACCACCCATGCATAGGTTTGTTGGGTTGTTTGGGGGGTAAAAGGCCAAATTTGGTAGGTGCCGTTTTTGGTTTTCCAAATTGAAATTTTGACATGCAGACCACCTGCACCCATGTCCCATTTGGGACATATTTGAAAACAGCCAGTGCATTTTACCCCATCAACCCATATATTTTTTAAAAGTAGACACCCTAGGCTATTTTAAATGGTGTTATTTTAACACTTTCCATGCACCAATTCTACCACCAGCCTTTGTCAAAGTTTGTGGTAGTCATTTTATTGTGTATTTTTTCCCACATACATTGCACTTTAGACACAAATTCACATATTTCGGTATGTGTCACTGACAAACAATACCACAATATATGTTCAGCAACATCTCCCGAGCACAGGGATACCACCCATGCATAGCTTTGTCAGCTTTGTTGGGTGTTGAAAGGCTACATTTGAGAGGTGCGCTTTTTGATTTTCAAACTTGGAATTTGAACATGTAGAGCAAGGAAGGGGTTAATAGCTCTTATAAGAGCCTTTGTAGTACTGTACAAAAAAATTAACCCCTAAAAATGCACAGACAAGAAAAAATGTTCTGCTGTGCAGTGATCAGTGGCAGGGAAGGGGTTAATACACTACACTATACAAAGGGTATGGCTTTTATAAAAGCCCTTGGGACTCACAATTTTTTAACATTTTATTTAATTTATTACAATTAAAAAATTATGTTATACAGATCTGTCTCTTTCCCTCACTAAAACTCAAGTGAGGAGAGGGAGGCAGATCCATATGGGTCAGAACAATATTTACGAACCAGACGAATGGTGATGCTCATCTGAGAAATCACCAAACCACCTTTGCCACTGATCGGCTGTTACTGATCGCTATACACGCGTTCAGACAGCTTCAAAAGGAATACACGTAATCCCCTAGTGGGTATAACTAACCCCTAGCGAGTCTGACAAAAAAAATGCTGATAGCAAAAAAAAAATCCTTCTGCGACTAGATTGCTCCATATGCGCTGCTTAGGCAGTGACCATATGCACTGCTTAGGCAGTGACCATATGCGCTGCTTAGGCAGTGACCATATGTGCTGCTTAGGAAGTGATATACGGCAAGGAAGGGGTTAATAGCTCTTAAAAGAGCCTTTGATATACTGTAATAAATCAAAGTAAAAAAAATAACCCCTAAAAAAATGCACAGACAGCAAAAAATGTGCTGCTGTGTAAGATCACTGCGTACACAGCGATCAATTGCAGGGAAGGGGTTAAATACTGGAAACGGCTTTTATAAAAGTCTTTGGGTCTCAATTCTATTAAATATATTATCATTAAAAACTTACATTATACAGCTCTGTCTCCCTCCCTCACTAAAACTCAAGTGAGAGGGAGGCAGATCTACACGGGTCAGATCAAATATTTACAAATATTGATCTAACCAGACGAATGGTGATGCTCATCTAAGCAAACGCCAACCCGCCTTTGTCACTTATCAGCTGTTACTGATCGCTATACATGCGGTCAGACAGCTAAAAAAATTTTTTTTACGTTAAACGTAGTCCCCTAGCGGGTATAATTAACACGTGACGGGTGTAATAAAAAAGTTTTAAAAAAATTAAAAATGCTTCTGCAGCAAGATTGCTGCATTTGCGTCAGATCGCTGCTTAGGCAGTGATCTACAGCAAGAAAGGGGTTAATCTCTCTTAAAAGAGCTTTTTTTTATACTGTAATGAATTACAGTAAAAAAAAAATGAACCCCTAAAAAATGCACAGACAGCAAAAAATGTGCTGCTGTGTATGATCACTGCGTACACAGCGATCAATGGCAGGGAAGGGGTTAAATGGCTTTTATAAAAGCCCTTGGTGTTTAAAATTGTATTAAATATTTTTTTTATTATTTTATTTTATTTTTTACTTTATCTGATCTGTCTCTCTCCCTTACTAAAACTAGTAAGGTGAGGGAGGCAGATCAATACTTGTCAAAGGCAATATTTATTAATATTGCCTTTGACAGTATGGTAAGTGCTCATCAGAGCACTTACCATACATGCCTGCACACAGATCACATAGATCTGTTGTGCCGGCATCGACTGGCTCCCCCTAGAGCATCGGAAGTGAAATACTTTCACTTCCGATGCTCTTGCCATTAGAAGGGAATCGCTGCCTGTACAGGCAGCGTTCCCTTCTACTGAGCCGATGGGGTCGCTCAGGAGAGCGACCACCATCGGCTCTGGGGAGCTGGAAGGTGTTACTAAGTGCCTCGCTAGCGAGGCACTTTAGAAACACCGCAGATGCTTAGAAAGCGAACGATCGTTCGCTTTCTAAGCACATGTGTGCAGCGGGCGCAGCCATTTTTAAATGGCTGCTACGATCACTCCGTGGAGTGATCGTAGCGCGCCCCTGCACATTTGGGGGGTGTTGCACAATGCCTCTAGCTAGAGGCATTGTAGCAACACCGTTAGAGTAAAGAAAGCGACCGCTGGTCGCTTTCTTTACTCAGTTTAGTGCATGACGTGCCAGGCACGTCACCTGTCGGCAAGTCCTCGATTTGCCGTGACGTGCCTGGCACGTCATCTGTCGTTAAGGGGTTAAATTCACACATTAAAATCATAACATTTTGTAATATATCATAGAGGGGGTTGTGTATGACACATCTGCATTGACAAAATATTGGTCCAGTGGGAGATTTTTATAATATAATTATTTAGAATGATTACATAGTCTCTGTTTGTAATCAGTGCGTTGGTATTTGGAGCTCGATATCTTTCAATTTCAACAGTAAAATCATACCATATTGTAATATATCATATAGGGGAATGTGTATGAGACATCTGCATTGATAAAATATTGATCCAATGGGAGATGTTTAAAATATAATTATTTCGAATGATTAAATACTGTCTGTAAGTAATCAGTGTATTGGTATTTGGAGCTCGATATCTTTCAATTTCAACAGTAAAATTGTACCATATTGAAATATATCATATAGGGGGTTGAGTATGACACATCTGCATTGATAAAATATTGATCCAATGGGTGATGTTTAAATATAATTATTTAGAATGATTAAATGGTGTCTGTATGTAATCAGTGTATTGGTATTTGGAGCGTTATAGTTTTAAATTTCCACAGTAAAATCATACCACATAGTAAGATATCATATAGGGGGATGTGTATGACAAATCTGCATTGATAAAATATTGATCCAATGGGAGATGTTTAAAATATAATTATTTAGAATGATTAAATACTGTCTGTAACTAATCAGTGTATTGGTATATGGAGCTCTATATCTTTAAATTTCCACAGTAAAATCATACCATATTTATAGATATCATAGATGGGCATACATATAACACATCTGCATTGACAAGGTGTTGGTCCAGTGGGAGATTTTTATAATATCATTATTTCAAATGATTAAATAGTATCTGTATGTAATCAGTGTATTGGTTTTTGGAGCTCTATATCTTTAAATTTCCACAGTAAAATCATACCATATTGCAATATATCATATAGGGGGATGAGTATGACAAATCTGCATTGATAAAATATTGATCCAATGAGAGATGTTTAAAATATAATTATTTAGAATAATTAAATATTGTCCATATGTAATCAGTGTATTGGTATTTGGAGCTCTATATCTTTAAATTCACACATTAAAATCATAACATTTTGTAAGATATCATAGAGGGGGTTGTGTATGACACATCTGCATTGATAAAATGTTGGTCCAGTGGGAGATTTTTATAATATCATTATTTCAAATGATTAAATAGTGTCTATAGGTAATCAGTGTATTGGTATTTGGAGCTTTATATCTTAAATTTCCACACTAAAATCATACCATATTGAAATATATCATATAGGGGGATGTGTATGACAAATCTGCTTTGATAAAATATTGATCCAATGGGAGAGGTTTAAAATATAATTATTTCGAATGATTAAATAGTGTTGGTATGTAATCAGTTTATTGGTATTTGGAGCTCTATATCTTTAAATTTCCACAGTAAAATCATACCATATTGTAATATATCATATAGGGGAATGTGTATGAGACATCTGCATTGATAAAATATTGATCCAATGGGAGATGTTTAAAATATAATTATTTTGAATGATTAAATAGTGTCTGTAAGTAATCAGTGTATTGGTATATGGAGCTCTATATCTTTACATTTCCACAGTAAAATCATACCATATTTATAGATATCATAGATGGGCATACATATGACACATCTGCATTGACAAGATGTTGGTCCAGTGGGAGATTTTTTATAATATCATTATTTCAAATGATTAAATAGTATCTGTATGTAATCAGTGTATTGGTTTTTGGAGCTCGATATCTTTCAATTTCAACAGTAAAATTGTACCATATTGAAATATATCATATAGGGGGTTGAGTATGACACATCTGCATTGATAAAATATTGATCCAATGGGTGATGTTTAAATATAATTATTTAGAATGATTAAATGGTGTCTGTATGTAATCAGTGTATTGGTATTTGGAGCGTTATAGTTTTAAATTTCCACAGTAAAATCATACCACATAGTAAGATATCATATAGGGGGATGTGTATGACAAATCTGCATTGATAAAATATTGATCCAATGGGAGATGTTTAAAATATAATTATTTAGAATGATTAAATACTGTCTGTAACTAATCAGTGTATTGGTATATGGAGCTCTATATCTTTAAATTTCCACAGTAAAATCATACCATATTTATAGATATCATAGATGGGCATACATATAACACATCTGCATTGACAAGGTGTTGGTCCAGTGGGAGATTTTTATAATATCATTATTTCAAATGATTAAATAGTATCTGTATGTAATCAGTGTATTGGTTTTTGGAGCTCTATATCTTTAAATTTCCACAGTAAAATCATACCATATTGCAATATATCATATAGGGGGATGAGTATGACAAATCTGCATTGATAAAATATTGATCCAATGAGAGATGTTTAAAATATAATTATTTAGAATAATTAAATATTGTCCATATGTAATCAGTGTATTGGTATTTGGAGCTCTATATCTTTAAATTCACACATTAAAATCATAACATTTTGTAAGATATCATAGAGGGGGTTGTGTATGACACATCTGCATTGATAAAATGTTGGTCCAGTGGGAGATTTTTATAATATCATTATTTCAAATGATTAAATAGTGTCTATAGGTAATCAGTGTATTGGTATATGGAGCTCTATATCTTTACATTTCCACAGTAAAATCATACCATATTTATAGATATCATAGATGGGCATACATATGACACATCTGCATTGACAAGATGTTGGTCCAGTGGGAGATTTTTTATAATATCATTATTTAAAATGATTAAATAGTATCTGTATGTAATCTGTGTATTGGGATTTGGAGCTCTATATCTTTAAATTTCCACAGTAAAATCATACCATATTGTAATATATCATATAGGGGAATGTATATGAGACATCTGTATTGATAAAATATTGATACAATGGGAGATGTTTAAAATATAATTATTTCGAATGATTAAATAGTGTTTGTAAGTAATCAGTGTATTGGTATATGGAGCTCTATATCTTTAAATTTCCACAGTAAAATCATACCATATTGTAATATATCATATAGGGTAATGTGTATGACACATCTGCGTTGATAAAATATTGATACAATGGGAGATGTTTAAAATATAATTATTTCGAATGATTAAATAGTGTCTGTAAGTAATCAGTGTATTGGTATATGGAGCTCTATATCTTTAAATTTCCACAGTAAAATCATACCATATTTATAGATATCATAGATGGGCATACATATAACACATCTGCATTGACAAGATGTTGGTCCAGTGGGAGATTTTTATAATACCATTATTTCAAATGATTAAATAGTATCTGTATGTAGTCAGTGTATTGGTATTTGGAGCTCTATATCTTTAAATTTCCACAGTAAAATCATACAATATTGTAATATATAATATAGGGGAATGTGTATGACACATCTGCATTGATAAAATATTGATCCAATGGGAGATGTTTAAAATATAATTATTTTGAATGATTAAATAGTGTCGGTATGTAATCAGTTTATTGGTATTTGGAGCTCTATATCTTTAAATTTCCACAGTAAAATCATACCATATTTATAGATATCATAGATGGGCATGTATATGACACATCTGCATAGACAAGATGTTGGTCTAGTAGGAGATTTTTATAATATCATTATTTCAAATTATTAAATAGTATCTGTATGTAATTAGTGTATTGGTATTTGGAGCACTATATCTTTAAATTTCCACAGTAAAATCATACCATATTTATAGATATCATAGATGGGCATACATATAACACATCTGCATTGACAAGATGTTGGTCCAGTGGGAGATTTTTATAATATCATTATTTCAAATGATTAAATAGTATCTGTATGTAATCTGTGTATTGGTATTTGGAGCTCTATATCTTTAAATTTCCACAGTAAAATCATACCATATTGTAATATATCATATAGAGGAATGTATATGAGACATCTGCATTGATAAAATATTGATACAATTGGAGATGTTTAAAATATAATTATTTCGAATGATTAAATAGGGTCTTTAAGTAATCAGTGAATTGGTATATGGAGCTCTATATCTTTAAATTTCCACAGTAAAATCATACCATATTGTAATATATCATATAGGGGAATATGTATGATACATCTGCATTGATAAAATATTGATACAATGGGAGATGTTTAAAATATAATTATTTCGAATGATTAAATAGGTCTGTAAGTAATAAGTGAATTGGTATATGGAGCTCTATATCTTTAAATTTCCACAGTAAAATCATACCATATTTATAGATATCATAGATGGGCATACATATAACACATCTGCATTGACATGATGTTGGTCTAGTGGGAGATTTTTACAATATCATTATTTCAAATGATTAAATAGTGTCTGGATGTAATCAGTGTATTGGTATTTGGAGCTCTATATCTTTAAATTTCCACAGTAAAATCATACAATATTGTAATATATAATACAGGGGAATGTGTATGACACATCTGCATTGATAAAATATTGATCCAATGGGAGATGTTTAAAATATAATTATTTCGAATGATTAAATAGTGTCGGTATGTAATCAGTTTATTGGTATTTGGAGCTCTATATCTTTAAATTTCCACAGTAAAATCATACCATATTTATAGATATCATAGATGGGCATACATATAACACATCTGCATTGACAAGATGTTGGTCCAGTGGGAGATTTTTATAATATCATTATTTCAAATGATTAAATAGTATCTGTATGTAATCAGTGTATTGTATTTGGAGCTCTGTATCTTTAAATTGACACAATAAAATCATAACGTATAGTAACATATTATAGAGAGGGATGTGTATGACACATCTGCATTATTTACATATTGGTCCAATGGGAGGTTTTTAGCCTATATAGATATGTTTGCAAATGTCAATTGTTGGCAAAGGGCTTAAATATGATGGTGTATACCTTTTAAATTTTGATAGTAAAATCATAAAATATTGAAGATTTTGTAGAGTGTGATGTATATGTGACAACTCTGGCAAGTGTAATAATTATTTAATTATTTGTTGTGTGTAGATTGTGTGTGTTGCCTATGTGACAAATCCTGTCTGATAGCATGACCACCGTTTTGAAACTGGCAGATCTGAACAAGTGAGCATTTACACACTGCTAGCAGCTAACACGAGGGCTCCGCATACAGAGTCTGTATTTCAGACTGGATGTTGGAAAGAAGATGCAGAAGGTTTGTGGAGCCCTTAGACCCCAGCCCCTGTCTGCGCGTGTAAGTGGGTGAGTCAGAGTGGTCTCCTCTGGTGCTAAACACAACACACACATAACAGCTTAGGCATTTCACCTCATCTCGGGGAATCAATCACATCAGCTCTGAGCAACGTGACAGTGCAAGGAAGATCGAGGCAAGCAGAGGAGTCTGGTATTTATAGAATATTAAACGGGTTTTGGATGCATTCAGCTTGTGCTGGGAAACACACCAAAGACCAGCAGGAGAGGATATTTACCAGAACAGTGGGGACAGAGCTAGCAAAGGTAAGTTCTCTACACCTATTCCCTGTCCTTTGTTTGGGATAGCGCTAACATTATTTACATAGCTTTATCACATGGCTCCAGCATTAGAGGTCCTGCTCTCTACATTGTGAGCCCTGTTTTCTTCCCTCCAGAGGAGCTGAAGTAGGAAGTGATTGTATAGTGCAGTGATGGCTAACCTTGGGACTCCAGCTGCTATGAACTGCAATTCCCATGATTCTCAGCCAGATTTGCTCCACAGCAGCTGGAGTGTCCAAGGTTAGTGTAGTAGAGGTTTATGTTTAATTCTTAAAGTGGTACAGCCTGAGCCCTCCGCTCCAATACATATCTGTACACAACTCGGGTATGCGGGTGTACAGTTATATTTTGTATTTTTATTTTTAAATCGCATTAACCTGTTCATTTAACTAGTTCAGTGGCAGATCGACCGCTACTGATAGGCATGTCAGAGGTCGATGGTATAGCTGCACTCAAAGCAGGTCAGGTATCCTGTTCAGCACCGTTTACTGCTGGACAGCTCCTGAAAGGAGTCCCCTTTGTAATGTGTTTGGTAGCAATGACGGAGATAATGTAAAAGAATACCCTATGTGTCTTTGACAAGGTCCTTTGCAAACTGCTGCCTGCAAACAATCCACAGCTTTCTTAATAAGATGATTTATGCCACAGCAGCTGGAACGTGGAACAGGTTTCCTTTTTTTTTTTTTTTTTGGAAAGATGAAAACCTATAAAACTAAAAGTATTGATTTGTTTCCCAATTGAAAACAAGCATGGCTTGTTGGTGTATGTAAATTGGAAGTTTTCACAGCTCAATAAGGCTAAACTCAGGGGAACAATGTATTCATGATTCCCTAATTCAGTATTAAAATAGCTGAAGTGTCATCATATTATGAAAGTAAATACAAACATTCCTGGTTTTACTATTGAGCTACTGTTTAAATATGGTTTAAAATATTAGTACATGTGCATGCATGGAAGAGCCATTAAGATGATTAAACTGATCGTATTTTTAGTTTAGTGTATTAATAGCACATACATACAGCACTAACCCTTAGATCTGGTGACATAAATAATTACACAAACCCAGTTTGGACTCAGGTGTAAAACAGTGGGTGTGAATGTGGCTGGATTGAATAATATCCCTGCAAATGTCACACATAATATAGGATCATTTCTACATTATATGGATATAAGACTGGATGAAATATCTATGTTATATGTGAACAGCACATTATATCATGTTTTGGGGATTATGCTTGTGAAATTGGGAACCAACTGCAAATATCATTACAAATGCAATCACAAAATATGATTTTTCACAAACTGGCATTTGTCATTTGAATGTATCCAGTGATGCAAGCATGATTTAGGATCTGTCATATGGAATCTGTAGTACTAGGTTCACTGCATTGTATTATCATACCTCCCAACATTTCAAATGTCCAAAGAGGGATACTTATTTTTGTGGGAGTGGCTGAAGGTGTAGCTATGGGTGGAGTTTGATAGGAACATTTTCAGCAACTTTATGCCAATTGGTATCTATTTATGTAATTTTATAAGCCATGTAGAACAAGAATGAAGTATTTTAAATACACAAAGTTATAATAAACACATTTACTGCAGTTTAAACTCACTTTAGTGTGAGTTTTATTGCTGTGGAGCCAGTGGTGTATCTTGATTTTGTGCTGCCCTAGGAAGACAAAATCTGGGCACCCCCCTACCCAAGCTGCACACCCACGTTACACACCTAAGACATGCCCCATCATTCAGACTCACATCAAGCTCACACTCCCATCACACTCAGTCACACACTCCTACTCCTATCACACACACTCCGACTCCCATCACACTCAGTCACACACACTCCGACTCCCATCACACACACTCCGACTCCCATCACACTCAGTCACACACACTGTCTCCCATCACACACACTCTGACTCCCATCACACTCAGTCACACACACTGTCTCCCATCACACACACACAGTCTCCCATCAGCACTTACCTTTCCCTGGCAGGCAGGCAGCATGGTCCCTCCATGCTGCCTGTTCGGCTTCCAGGCGATTGTGCCGACAGGTCACGTGACCGGGCGCGCGTATGACGTCAGCGTGCCCGTCACGTGACTGTCGTCACTTCCGTGTCGGCACACTGCACGGGGAGCAGAACAGGCAGCACGGAGGTTTCTCTGTGCTGCCTGTTCGGCTCCCCGTGCAGCCTGGCAGGCAGAGCATTGCTGATGGGGGATCTTCCGATCCCCTGTCACCTCCGTATCTGCCTGCAAGCGCTGTCTTTTTTTTTTTTTTAATTTTTTTTTTTTTGCAGTGATGGGGGGTGCCCTAGGATGCATCGCGGTAAATACAGCACTGTGTGGAGCTCTGTGATACAGTTATACAAACCAAAAATTCTAAGCTCCCAGACAAAGATGGGCAATGGAGGAGGAAAGAGGGACAGGAGAATTTAAATGGAAAATAGGGACTGAACCTCCTAAATAGGGTCACTTGAGAGGTATGCATTATATGTCATTTGGGAGAACATACATTTCTTTTTGGTGATGGTAACAAATTATATGATTATATAATTTATTAGGGATACAAACTTTTTCATGTATCTTATTGACTTGTTGTAACAAGAAGTCACATGACATACCAGAATAGCTGTATGGTCAAATTGCATGGTAGTTTATTCATTCTAAAAGGAATTGCATGAATGATTGACTTGTTTGTCTTGTATGTTTGCAACTGCAGTCACTTTCAGGGGAGAGAGTTAATAGGACATAAAAAGTGAGAGAGGGAGAGAGAAAGAAAGATTGCACTCCAGAAAAACTCTTGTCCTGTTCTATTTACCTTCATTTTAAGTTGATGAATAGGCTCAATGATATAACATAGGCATTTTTATTAGAGTGACATTTCTTCAATGTTTCACTGAGAGTTTCCTCTTGCCAGAATGTGGGCATTCAATTTATTAAACATTCTAAATCCATCATACTTGTTTCAAGGTAAAATCATTTCTATCTTTGTTGCGTGGATGAAAATCAAGAGAATGCTTTGAAAAACATTCAAATTCAAGTTTGGTGATTCCATTTTACAAATGGCTTTTCTAGCAGTGCAGACTTTCTTAATGATGTGCTGCATCTAACCAGGTGGGAGATATCTGTGGGTCAGTTCATTCCATAATAGTCAGCTTAACTGAATGATGTCATTTTTGGGAAAATATAGTTACAACTAGTGCATTAGTAACTTCAGTATATAAGTGCATGTGTCGCACTGGAGAGAGATGGCTACAGATCAGTTTAAGATATACTGAAAAAATGAGTTGATCTCTGCATGGTTCTCATGCAAAATGTATCAATTAGTCATGTTTCGTTTTTGATAAAATAATACATGGAATTTGCTTATGAACACATATGATACCATAGTAGTGTTTTGTTTGTTTCAAACATCATGTGATTGTTTATTTATTTATTTTTTTTGCTCCTTGGCTCCTATTGTCTGAATTCAGTATAAGAATAATCAATATGAACTAACAATTTAAATTTCTGTGCTTACCAAAATGGTATTTATGGGAATGATAAACATATGCAAAACCTGTTTATCCCTCTGTTTGCCCAAACACTGAGAGCATTATAAATCACTTCTTGTTTCACAGTAGTGACTTATTGATGTGTTTTTGGCAACATGGGGTCCTTATGCTATTCTAGATTTCTGCTCCAAATCAACTTCTACTTGGAGAATTTTATTGACCAACTAAGTTGACCTTTCCTAGTTGCTACCAACATGTCAATAGGCTCCACAGAAACTTGGAATGATATTGGCTTCTTGAGGGCCAAACTGGCCCAACCTCGAACCACTCAGATATGCATTGTTTTTTTATTTCAAAATAGTTAATTTTCAACATTCATACATCACCAAAGTAGCAACCAGGGTTTTAGAATAATATTTTCAAATATACCATATATTGTACATAGATAAATATGTGTAGCTCGTTATATGCTGATTTGAAATGGCTTCCCAGGACAAAAAAAGTGAATTATAGTGTCCATGTGTAATATTCTAAATTTTGTTTTGGAAATAAGAATGTTGTTGCAGTTGAGTGAGGTATAGCACACAAATGCATGCTGGGAGTTTTCTAGACGTTGATGGCTTTGTACATAACATGATAATTGTTCTGGCCATGCATGGAATATGAACCTAAATGACCTTGGAACAGTTTGGACAACAACATTAAAGTCCCATTTGCTTGGTGGTACAACAAGAAGGAATATAAGCATTTTCTGTATTTGTCACATCTAATTGTTTAATTTGCAGGCAATTTTCACAAAGCAATTATTCCATAACCATGCCTGTTCAATTTTCAAAGGTCAAAAACGTGACACCTTGGAAACAAATAAAGGATAATAGTTTGTCCAATATGTAATCTGTTAAAATGGTACACTCTGCTTTATGCTGCTGGAAAATTTGCAATATTGTTGTTCATTTATCTTAATTGATATTTGCATGTTTAATGTGTGTTCTGTACCCTATACTAGGCTATACTTCATAACATAGCCAGTTCAGCTTATTAAGACACATTGTTAAAAGGTGCTATACCTATTTTAGTGTCCTAGCAATGTTGGTTTATCTGCATTAATGTGATTCAATAATACACCATTTTTCACACTGGCACGATTTTCCCTGGACCCCTTTTTCTTCTGTTTGACACACTGGACATTTGGCATAATTGTCCCTTTCTTGTACAGTAGATCACTGGCAGAAAATCTACTATACTCAGGTTCTCATTGGCTGCTGAGAGCAGCTTTTATTTTCTTTTTAACCGTTTAAGAGAAGCCAAAGCTCACATTTTGGTATAGCCCCTCATCAATAGAATGAATTTCTGTTGCTATAAATGTATCTATTTTCTATTCTCATAAACCATAACAGTAACATATTTAGTTTCTCTGTGTACAAAGAACAATTACCACTTGACAACCATGTTGCAAAAACTAGTTCAAAAATAATGTCACTAACAAACTTCCCATTTTTCCCAGAACACATTTATTTAGGCCAGATTATAACACCTTGGTTGTCAATTCACCACAGCTCAATGTTTAGTGAATAGTGTTTAAACGTTTGTTTTCACTTTCCACGCAACTGAGTTGCATGAGAAATAGGACATACAGTCAAGCCTTTGACTTTTGAAATGTTAAACTTGGCTTAGCTAACATAACATGCCACTGGAACACAGGAGTGATGGTTGCTTATAATAGGCCTCTGTAAGCTTATGCAGATATTCCAATAAATATAAGTCAGTTCCAGCTACAGTAGCCATTTACACCATTAACAATGTCTACACTGTATTTCTGACCCTTTTAATGTTATTTTAGTGGACAAGCCTTTTTTCAAAAATAATGGACAACAAGGACCCCAAACTTTTGAATGATAGTGTACCTCATATGTGCCTAGTGATATTAATCTGAAGACAAAGTTATATTTTTATCCAGCCGCTTTGATCAGCTGTCCTTTGTTTGCACACAAATATATTCTTCTCTAAAGAGATGAGAGAGGCCAGAGGATTTGATTACTGTAATATTACTATGTCTTCATACTTCTCTTTGCCTGTTGTTACTGGGATACTGAAGTAGATAATTTGCCTGTTGCACATTATATGTTATTACACATAATAAACGAAAACTGCAGTGTTCTTCTACAGACATAGAGATGAACAAAAGCTGTACATAACATACGGTAGTTTTCCTTGGGGGACTATGCACTAAAAGGTGTGTTGAGGCAAGATGAGCATTTTATCTCACTGACGCCACTATATAATGTTCAAAGACAAAGCTGGTGAGCTTTTCCTGCTAGAACAACTCAGCTGGCCATGGATATGGCAGAGTTAAACCTTTGCAAACCTCTTTTTTAACAATGTATTATGCAGTGCCGACCCTCTTTATTTTTCAGGAGGAACTTGCCAGGTTTGTCCCTGCATAATTCATGATTCAGTTGGTGCGTTTGAGAGGTATATTTAGTGAAATATGAATTTCAAGTGAGATGAACATTATATATCACCAATTTAATAGAAGTGGTGTCCCTAGGGGGGCCGGGAGAAAGACATGGTCCCCCAATCCTGCCCCCCATGTGCTTTCAATTTAAAGGAGGTGAAGGAGAGAGGATAGCAGGTGCACAAACATCCTCTTAGGCTGTCTATAGGTCCCCAAACATCAGTGCACTGGGGGTCACGCGACCTGCCGCCGCTCATTTTCAAGAGATGCACAGGTGAGCGCAAAGTGAGATCCTGATGCTGGAGCAAGACCTGAGTGAATCTGTGTGCTGGGTAATGTCCTGATTGCAAATATTGGTGCTGGGGTAAATCTTGTGAGTGTAAATCTGGATCCTGGGGTAAGTCCTGTGAGTGCAATCTGGGTGCTGGTTTAAATCCTGTGAGTGCATATCTGGGGGCTAGGTTGCCAGTTGCCTCACATGTTTCAAGCTTGAAGGCGCTTAAACCTAGGCCATCTTCATGATGAAAAATCTTTATTTTTAAAATATTGATAATTTATGATAAAAACAATCATCTTGGGCTATGCGGTTTCAGTTTCTGCTCAGGTGAAACATATCTTCAGAATGTTATATGCCAGGTAAACACTTGTACTTTTATTTTGAATAGTGCATTTTCTGCTTAATATGTATATGTCATCTCTTGCCCAAAGATTTAATGGTTAGCAACTTTTTAATGGAATTGACTGTTTTATTTTAAGACACTAATTTAATGCAAAACACAAAGTGTAGACTGCTGCGCCTGTATGTAAACGGGTATGCAGCACTCGGGCACCGCTAGTGTCTCACTTCTAGCAAAATAAATACAATACAAAGAAAAACGTGACCAGTGCGCTTCAACCAACACTACACACACTTATATTTACCCTTAGAACAAGTATGTATCTTGCAGTGTTGCACAAAGGGAATATGAAAAATAAAAGAATAAAACACACAATAGTGTAATATATCAAAGAAAAAGTGAAATAAAGTGAATGAATTGTGCCAAGTGGCCACTCACATTCGTCTGAGCAACTACTTGCTCAGGGATATCAGCATAAGGGAGCCCAGGGAAAGGGTTAATGATGTTCCGTTACTTCATCCATGAAGACTCCACAAAACACATGAGGAAGAAGGAAGGCAAGGATATTAATAAACTAATTTAATGCCTTTTTAGCCCAGTTTCATTAACAATACTTCTTCATTTGGTTATTTGCACCTCAATTTGTCTAAATATATTAAACATCAAAATGAATGAGTTTTGTGACTTTGCTGTATATGTAAGGTCAAACCCTATTATTTAATCTTTGTACAGGTCTGATGACATGGTCTTTGTTTCCATTCCATTTTATTTCAGTTGTTCTCTCTCCAGCACTGACATTTCCATTTTCAACTCCTGTGCAATTCTATGCTGGTTGAAGTGCAGAGGGCTCATATACCCTGCTTTATTTCCGCTACTTACTAATAAAGTCAAACAGCTGATGAGTAGCCAGGAATTGGAACTACTGCACCTGCTGCCATGTGTCAGAATTAAGTTTCACACACAGATGTTGAGGAACACACAAACCTTTTTCCATTAAGGCTGTAACAATGTGCATTTTTTTTTTTAGTTTGCTCCCTCCAGTTCTGCTCATTAAACCATTCATAATAGTGTCTTACTTATAAGTACATTATTTATGTAATTCTTCTCAATTACTAAATACTGTGCCACATGCAGCCCAATTGGATTGTCACCCAACAAGCAGAGGCAAGGAGGTTTCTCCGACTTCATCACTGGTGCTGAAGTTGTTATGAGTGAGGATGGTAGATGTGCTAGGGGTAGGAAGGAGAAAGATGCCCTACAGCCACTCACTGGGAATTGAAGATCTTGGCATTGTGAAACACAAAGACACCTCTCACAGGGTAGAAATGTGAAAGGGTATAAATGATTCAGTATCATGGTCCCAGTATAGTGTACCCATAATCTAGTATCAGACACCCACCATGGATGGAATAGCAGACACTGCTCCAGATACTCCATCCCAGGAACACAAAATGCACATTGCAAATTATTGCACCTCCAAACTAAAAATAATATCTGCCTAGGATTTTTTTCTCACACTAGCCAGTGCAAAGACCTGATCAAAATGTGGATATCGTATTATTTCTATTTGTTATCTATTTCTAGTGTCAACACTAGTCAAGGCATATATCCCAGTCCGTTAACGGTGTGCCTTGTCAAATGGTATTGATTATATTGCCAACACTCTTTAATACTACATCCCAAGCCAAGAACTAATAAGGGGTCAGGCAAAAAAATACATCAATCATTTTAATAAGGATATTACTGTATACTTATGATCTTTCAGTATATAAAATACCTAACCCACTATTATATAGCTAATCATTCATATATGCTCTGGTTTAAAATATTTTTTTTTTTTACAGATAACTCTGATTACAATTATTTGCATTTAAGAGATCTACATCACAGAAGATCTTATAATTCTTGTAAAACTAATGGATTTGCCTGTGTTTGATACACCATGTATGACAATGGCCAGCAACATATGTTGGTGATATATACATTAGATAATGAACACGCAGGCAGGCCCATTAAGTGTATTATATTTTGCAAAATGCATTTAAAATGGAAGTCTCATTTTGTAATTAAATAAAACCATATCATGGTAAACGTAAAGCCATAATTGTTTAATGCAGTATGTTGATAATAAAGTTGATACAAGCACAAGTGAAATCAGTGCATATGTACTGACTGTATAGACAGACTTACTAATATGTGGGATCTGTGCAACACCCACTGAGCTGATTTTGAGTGCTATCTCTGCCAATTGCTGTTAAAACCAAATAGTAACATTGCAAGACCCTTCTTGATGGTACAGAATTACTGTTCTTTTCTGCAGTGTGTCAAAGAACATTAGCATCTGCCAGAATTGGCCAGTCACTATGCATATTGGTTGGCTTTTGAATTAGCTTTTAACCAGTCTAGTTAATGATAGATGTTTTTATAACTGTGTATCATTCTGTTTTTTCAATATTTGAAACTGAAATATATATTTCGGCATCTTGAAGTCCTGAAGGTAACTTCCAAAACTACATCTGTGAAATAGTCGGAAGAAATGACAAGCACCTCGTGTGAGTTTATTTAAACAGACAAGACTGCATTAGCAATTGGATTAGTAAACTGGGAAGCATAACTAGGCCGGGAATGGAATATATAGGAATATAGCAGTGAGACTAAATACAGCAGAATTTAGAAGAAAATGTGAAATAGAACTAGAATTTCTTTAGTAAAGACAAAACTCAGGTCTTGTTATTTTGATTCAGTAGGAAGATTCATTTTTATATCACTACTTCTTATTACTGTACTAAGACAAGTTATCTTTACAAGGAATATAAAGGGGGAAATTCGCTTAGTGGTTAGTTCTGATTCACATTGGCCACAATTTTCCCCATTATGCATAGTTTTAAAAATTTCTGGTCACAGAAAATCATTTGGGGCATGCGAAGTACAACTTTAGGGGAAAACAAACTTGGAGTGTCTTGTAACCTTGTGGACCCTAATGAGTGTTATACAACATATATTAAGAACATCTCCCAATTGCTCAGGTAGAAGTCAATGGGCCTGATACAATGATGCAAAATATCACTTATTACTGGTTTTAACTCATATTGCAGTCTATAGGATTCAATCACGTGAGATAAATTAACACAGATCATTGAATAAACCCCAGCCAGTGTTAACGTTGGGGAAACTTAAATTTGCTCAGTAAATGGTGAATTCACTAAGCACTTAATTTCCAAACTGCCTTGTTTGTGGTCATAGTTTATTGTATTTAGCTTTTGTGAATTTACATATGCATAGTGAAAAATACAGTAGTGAATCCAACATGGAGCACATATTTACACTGGTTAATGTAATTCATAGGATAACACAGTTTCTTTTGAATCCATAACATCTTCTCACTTACACTGCCTCCCGGTAGTTCCAGTTTTTAGACATTTTGGAAAGCATAAAATCTATTGTTCTTGGCTGCAAAGGGACAAACAGAGTCCAGGTTCTACAAAGGGTTTTATAGAAACTGCAATAAAATAATACCATATAGGTTGATTCACTAAACCAAGAACTGACAATTAAATACACAAAATAATAAGGCATTTAATTGTTGATTTGGGTCAACTTGCCTATCAACTTGGTTATTAGTGCCTGATTTTTGCTATCGGTTGTTAGCTTGCCACAGGTCACAGTTCACACAATAAACCCCATTCAGGATCAGAGAGGTTGTGCAATACTAGAAAAATATTACAATGTAAGAGAACTAACCCAAATGCTCGTTATTTATAATGCTATTATCTCAAAAGTGTCATACAAAACAAACAACAATCCATGGAATTACTAGCAGAGAAAGTACATCATATCAAGGACTGATGATTGGATTAATCAATCAATTAATTATCTAAGGAAGTCATAATATGTTTTTAAATATTAAAAGCATAATACTGAAAAAGCATAGTTTTATTACCATAAGAGTCATAAACAAGGAGAAATGATTAAGAAATATAAATCAAAGAGTGTAGTTTAAAATACAATACCTCTTTAAAGGACAATTTGTTGGTTTAATTGAAAGCTTGCATCAATTGTAGGCATTTTAAGGAGCAATGTTTTAATGAAAGAATACAAATCAACTACCTTATTGAGCCCTCTTGCTTGTATACCTCTAACAGTGCACAGACATGTTATTTAGGCCAGAAAATGGAATATCTGACACATCTGACCCAAGATTCTAAACATGTCTGCTCGCTGATAGAGCTACCCAGGGCAGCAAGGGCTCAATAAGGTACTTTATTTTTTATTCTTTCATTAAAGTATTTTTTTTTAAAATGCCTATACTTATTGATCAACATAACTTATTTTTTGGCCAGCAGTTAAAACATTCTTGGAAAGTAAAAATTATAGAATAGACTACTTCCAAAGTAAATAAATAAGAAAAAAGAAAGACAGATGGGTTTTGAGGGTTATCAAATCATCCTCTCCGTCAGTCTGTTTAGCAGATCTGCATCCCAGATCCCCATCCAATTTCTGCAGCCTTATCTTTACATATCATTTTTTCCCAGAACTCAAGTATGGCGAAGCAAATAGGAAGCTTAATTTTAAATATGATTCCAACATAGAGTATAAGAATGGTTGTGCTCAAATTAAATAAAATGAACTATTACAGTCCTGCTCTGTGCTTTTCCAGGGTTGCTCATCCTTAATGTTCAAACATTTCCATTGCAGGAGGGGAAGGGGGAGGGTGGAAACAGCAAAGTTAATTTGCAAAGGAATTGTGGTAACAAAAATGTCATTTTCTATTCAGAGTGCCATGGGCTTATGCTGGCGTTATCTATATACAATGCAAATGAGATTCATCCCATTTTGGATATGTTATTCTTTCACGAGGTCAGGGAAACTGTAGTTGTTTATGCAGTACTAAAAATAGAGAATTTTATTCCCTGATTTTTTTCACTGTTCTATCAAATGTTCAAAAGTGAACATTTGTGTTTAAGGAAATTAAGGTCAGTTGAGTGTTTATGGTCATAGAAAGGTATTTCTGTTGATCTTCCTTCAGTGAATATGAGCATGGTACCATAGGCTGTTTTACCTACATGTTTTTAAAGGCACAAGCTACTTGAAAGCTGTTTTTATATATTGTCTATTGTATAGATAGATCCCCTAGTTTTGGAGAAGGACCTCATTATGCTATGGTTGTCCAGCGGAGGCTCTCCAGCTGCTGTGGAGTACAATTTCCTACATTAAAAACAGCATTATGGGAATTGTAGTCCAGGACCCCTGAGAACTGTAACTTAACTGATTGTATGCAATGTGTGCTTGATTGTGGGATTACGTTTCCATGATAAAGTGCTTATACTGAACATGTGTAAAAAAAATTAAATAAATAATGTTATCCAGATTTCACAGCCTCCTAAAACTTACATGGGGATGTGCCTAGACCAGTGCTTCTGAAACCAGTCCTCAAGGAATAAATAACAGATGAGGTTTATTAGGTTTATTAGATATCCCTATTTAAAAGACTTGTGAGTGCATCCTCTATTCACATATTTGGATTGTGTATATATATATATATATAGCCTGAAACGTCGTGTTGTTTGTCATTTGAACCATTAAATTTTGATATTACAAGACCTGTGAGTGCATCCTAGACACACATTTTTTGGACTGCTTACATATATATATATATATATATTAATAGCTACCCACCTGGAACCAGCCAACCTAACGTAAACCATTATTTAGTTAGCATACTCAGATTTACTTAAAAGAAAAGACAATGGTCATCTGCATTATACAGATCCATTATAGCACTTGCTATTGCTCTGGTGCTTATAACAGATTGTTTAAAAGTGCATTAAATATACAAGAGATGCAAATCCCCTTTTGCCTATAGAAATGCATTCAATCTTTTATTGGGCCTGTACATGTGTTTCAGTGGTGGTTATGGCAAAATTAGAGAAAATTAGGGATTTTATTCTAAATCACACCTTGTAGATAATCAGGGTCAGGTACCAACACTGTTTATGGTGGACAATGTAATGATGTTCTATTGACCTTCACATTCCTTGGCTATTTCTGTAGATGGTTATACCTTGAAGATGCTCAACCTCCTTTTTGTTCTTATAAGATAAATTCCTTGTTGCAAAAGACAACTAAGAGAGAGAGGAGGTACCTGTCTGACAAAGAAAAAAATAGATCACAGGGCCTATTCAATACATAGACTATGCTTAGTCCTGCATTGTTGTTTTTTTACTACTTTGGAAATAAAACTTTTTATGTTTTATTTGGAAGATATCTGCCTGAATCGCTTTATTTTACATACATCAGAAGAGATGCACCAGTGCTTCAAACTTTCTCTGGGATTTATCGCTATTACGGCAAGGCAACGCCGTCTGTGCTGCACTCACCTGCGGTTTCGACATACAGGTGATTTGGGCCGTCTGTTCCAGTGTCCACATTTCTTTTTCGCCTATTCAATACATAGTGAACTCTGTAAACTGATAATTGAATTGCAGAAGTCAGGCATTACTAGCAGAGGTGGACACAATTATCCAACCTGCCTTCCTTTCCATCTCCACTAATGCCTGATTTGTATAGTTCAAAGTTTGTGAAACCATCGTCATGTATCTTCTTTAGTTTCTTCAGTGTTTAATGGACTGCCTAAAAATTAAAAAGCAACCATGATTTTTAATGTTAAGTAACTCTTTAATTAGAGAAATCCTGTAGATGATAACATGAGTCTAAGTAATAGAAAAGTAAAAGTAATTTGAATCAGCTCACAGATGTCTTATTAAAATTAAATATATAAGATTACGCTAGTACTGGGGTGTTGGAATTCATTACTTCTTCTAATAGCATCACAGTAATACAGTATAACGTGGCTACTCATGCATTATATATACATAAAACAAATAACCAAGAGCTGTTATAATAATGACCAAATAGAAATGCATAGGAGTATTTGCTAAAAGTACAGAGCTCATCTAAGGGGACCTCTGCCAAGTTCGTGCTCCGATGAAAGCTTAAATCTCATTGAATTACCATCTAGTGAACTCTGGTCCTTTTTGTGCCCTTTTTATGTTTTTTTTCCCTCCACTCCCACTAAATTGTACTCTCTGTTTAGGGTTGCTCACCTGCAAATACACACACTTCAAGTGTCCCAGTATATACCAAAAAATGAGTGTTTTGGGGAAAAAAAATCCCCCAAGTTTTTGTTTTTTTTGCCTTCATTTTTTTTTACATACTGTATTCAAATCACTCATTAGTGTTAAAAAGAGGTGCGGACAGACCATGTTTGTCATGTGGCTTTATCCTGGGACAGGAAGAATAAAACTAATCCAGCTCAGACTCTGATTCAGTCTATTCAGTTGATGGTGAACTGTGGTAAAGTGGTAAGTGAACAGGCATTAAAGGCCGCATTAGAAAAAATCTGCAACTTGGCTATATTTCCAAATCAGCTATTAAAGCTTGATTTTTTCTGTTCACTTGTCAGCTGGAACATCAAAGTGCCTATACAAGGATGTCAATATATGTGCCAAGCACTATGAAGCTCCACAGAACATTATTAATTAACCATCACAAAGTCCAATAAATACCTGCCTTGTTGGTGCCTACCTCTAGTTGTCAGTTCCCCACAGTTTAGTTTTTAGTGAATAGATCCCAGAATCCAGATTAGTCAATAAATCCATCATTTTGACTCTACTGGTTTAATGAGGCCAACAAAGTTCCATCCATTTAACCTTATTTCTGTAGTATGCAATGACTTTGCTTTTCATATCTTTCTCTGTGATTGGCGATGGAAAAACATTTAGATCCTGTTTTCATTAAATAAAGTACTTGCCTATAAAAGCAGATTATGTTTTTTTTTATTAGATTTTCAGTCTCTCCAGCTGACAGTGCATCATAGAGGTTGAGCGGCAGATGTTAAAAGCCAAAATGTAACAGTGCTCTGTGAAACAATTGTGGTTTATGGAGTTTAGGGTTAAAAAATCAAACAAATAAATAGTCATTTTGCAGATAAAAAAAAGAAAAATCCAGAAATATAACACACGTACACAGAGAAGCTGTGTGTGGAAAGTGACTTTAGAGTTAATGAGTCATGCTGTGTATTTTCATATAGGGATATGTGTGGGGAGGTGGGGGTGGGTTGGATGCTACGCTGGAGTTGGTCTATACTGGGCTATGGGGAGTGATGTGCAAGCTCTTGCTCTTGGCCCATTTCCTTTCAAGGATACCAGCTTTTAGAGTTTTGGTTCATTTAGCATTGAGTTCAGTACTATGGGCTGCTGTGCTGAGGATCCTGGGGGCTCTGCTGAATTGCCTGCAGATAGCTTGAGACAGTAAACCTTTGCATTTTATTAGTTTGCTATGTTTGCTTTGCACTTAAGGATTGACAAATTCAGGTTAATTTGCTAATCACACTTTATCTTGTGATGTGGAATGACAGTCAATAAGCCTTCTTTCATTTTTTGTTCTTCAACCAATGGGGCTAAATAAAAATTCTAAATAAAATTCTTGAGCCCCACAAACCCCTTGTATTACATAAATTGAACTCTTATTAAAATTTTATTTTACTTGTTTTATAATTTGTGCCGTTAAATAATGTTGAATAATTTCATGTCGTTAGCCATAAAAGCAACACGGTTGTTATATTTGCACACTTACAAGTGATTTCATCATCTAAATATAATTTGTACATTCTATTATTAGAATTGCAATCACATTTTTTTACGACAACAGATGTGTTATAAATATGTCTGTGCTGTCTCCAGTTTATGACATCACATTGTGACATCATACAGAAATGTATATTTTTCAGGCACCAGGTCATTCCCTCTTTAAGTACTGCTTAGGTGAAAAGGAAGCATGTTTACGTTTGAGCCTGTCGTGAATTTCTTGATTTAATACCCCCAAAAAAGTAAATTGCATGTTATGGCATCTGCAGAACCCTTTGGAAAAGAAATGATTAGTTTTTCATCATTTAACTTTATGATACAGATGCCAAGAGGCATAATCATAATTGTGGGTTCTGCTACTGAATTCTGCTGTTAGAGAGAATTTTGATTCTGTTGTAATGTACGGTTTTGTGACGTCACAGATAGGTTAGTGGACCTCCCAATTCTGCATATAATAGAGACAGTAGAGCATTCCTGACGTAATGAGTTGCTTAGTAAAATTCCTTCTTCTAGTCAATAAATATAGCTTAAGCAGTATAAACATAGTATACATTTTTTTTTTATTGCAGTATCTAGGGTTGCAACCTTTTCTTCAGAAAAATACCGGCCTTGGTACTGTCTCCATAGACTTAACATTAGGCTGATGCTAATTCTTTACCGGCCTGCTGGTAAAATACCCGCCAGGTGGCAACCCTAGCAGTATCATACCATATGGTGTTTTGGGGCTTTTATATGTATGCTGAGTGTTGTGTGGTTTCAAGACATGCACAATTTACTGATACAATGGACATAGGTGACCGGAATGAGAGGTAAAGAGGGTATACTTGCATCCTTACTGGAAAATATAGCCATTGGTATTTAGTTCTATATAAAGCCCTTACTAGCAGTCCAAAAATGCAAAGGGCCATCCTGGTGCTCTGACTCATTAAGGAGTAATTATACGCTACATGGGCAAAAGCGGAAGCAGTTGCAGTAGTGTCGGAGAGACAACTGGACCACCAGGGACCCCGTGCCCAGGCAAAAAATATACTTAGGCTTGCAGTGGGGGCCAGACTAACATTATGCCTATAAAATTGTCAATGGACGTCATGAGAGTTAGCATTTATATTTCTGTGGAAGTGAAAGATTATATTATAAACAAATATTAAAAAATATAAATCATATGTTAGTAATTGAATTACTTAAATGAACAATCATGTCATACATGGAGATCATATTAACATTTTCTATTTCTGATCCATTAAAACCTTGATAGTGCAACACTGCTTAGTAAACTGAGGCCCCAGTTTGAGTAACCCTTCTCCAGTAGCTCCGGAATTACATTCTGCAAATTAAATGTTTCAGATGATTAATTTCTGCAGCTGTATGCTCAGCAGCCTTTCCTGAAAAAGATCTTGTCATTTCTTATTTGTGTAGGTTTTTTTTTATATTATACATAGAGTCCTGGTTTGTTTGGAGCAGCTAATAGAAAGCATTCCCTAGATCTGGTATTGTGAACCAAACTATGTTGACCCATAGAGCAGAGACTGGAGGAATAAATGACATAAAAACTTGGCCATGTGCCATAAATCTGCAGAGAGTGGCCCTGGAAGCCTATAAAAGGACCAGTGTAAGCTATAATTATGGATGTGGCATATCCAGCACCCCGTACTTAGTACAAGCTGTGAATAAACAAAGATGAGATACAAGTTACATTGTATCTTCTCTGCAGAGGGATTGTGTGTTCTGCATTTTTGACGCATTCGCTGATATAGCCTGCAGTTTCGTGCCCGTGCTAAGTGCAGGTGTTCTATGACACGCACTGATGATACAAATGTACTAACTTTATTTTCTTAAATTATCGTTGCTTTTCTTTGCTCATTACAAGCCTGTGAAATATGTAAAACATTACATTGCAGCAGGAATACTACAAATGGCCATATCTGTCATTTTCTACAACTTCTGTTTAGATATCTGGTACTCAGGATTCACTATACAGTATTATACATCCAATATGTGTTTCAGTCTGTGCTAAATAGCCATCCATAGCTGCTGTAATGGGTACTGTGAAGGTCATGGTGAATTTGATTGACCCCTACCTTATCCTGCATCAGCAGATGGCAACAGTCCCAAATTTGCAGGCACAATCCTGTTTTTTGGGTCCTGTCCCTTCAAATGAGTGTTTGTCCCGGGCCCCGGCACTACTACTGCCAATTTGCAGTGCTTTGCATATACAGCCAAAACGCAAAGAAATGAGTTCCTGACCTTTTGTACTGGATAGGCAGGAGCCCAACATCGCGGGGTCACAGAAACCCGTCATTCAAGCTGAACACTGAATCCATTTGAGCAGCAGACAAGCAAGCAATGATTGAAACTCTGTCTGTTACTTAAAGGGTTATATTTCTATCCAGCATTCAGTTCACTTTGATGAAGCACCAGAACTTTGAACACATTAAGGAGAGATTGAAGCATTATTTGTTTGAAAGAGAGTGTTCCTTTGAGCAGAGTGTGTACAGTGGGACCTTAGCTTGACCTGCAGATAGACAGGTATACATCCATCTCTATGTCCCAGTGCTCTGCATTGCAGTGTACATTTCCATACACTTGTATACAAGCCACACAAATATTTTACAATTGTCACTAAAATGAAATGAATAAGCAAAATTGAATTAGGCTCTATGTTAGCGGCTGCCAGAAACGATCTCGCACTTCAAAACACATGAAAATGGAAACCTCACGACTGGAAAAATCAAGCCATGAAACTCATGGTAAATTTCACCGATTAGTATTCAATCACACAAAATTACCTTGTAATTAGTTGCCTAATATCCAGGAACATGATTATTGTTCTCTTGGTAATCAGAGACACTTTTCATATAATTACCTTTCAATGCTCCAATACAGCAGCGACCCAAAGATGCACTTACTACCTATTCTACACTTTATGTGCCTTGCTTGTAAAGTAGTGAAATATAGACAGTTTTACTAAACTCAACAGACTTACAGATTAATTTTGCAGAAAGTGGACCAATAGCAATGGCATAAGCTTGTAACTGTACTCTGATGGGCTTAGAAGCAGTGCATGTTTTTACTATAATAAACCTTAATCATTCAATTAAAGCTTTCAATATATTCTTTTTTTTTCTAACTCCTTTATTCAAAGATTTTAACAAATACAGGTTAATAAAAGGCAATGTTTGGTGGAGATTCGTCCCCGATCACTTGCTGTCCCAGAATACAATTGCACAACACGCAATGAAAAAGAATAAACATTTTTTTTTTAAAGCCGAATAAAGTGCTGGTCAAAGTATACACAAAAATATACACTCTATATTAAAGAAAAATCAATTTTTGGACTGAATAAAGTGCTAATCGTGATACACACACTGTATAAAAAGATAGAACTTTCTCTTTTTTTTTTTTTTTAAATAAAGTGCTAGTCATAGTTCGATTGTTATTAGATGTTAATGAATTTAAGGGTGTGGTTCTCTAAGTTCGATCCAATACCCCAGGTTTTGGTAGGTGACTCGGATAAGCCGTGGTCGAGCCTTTTTACATTTTTGTCCCAATTCAATCATTTGACATTCATATGACATTCATATAAATCTGTGGGGTCCAGGGGAAGGGAGGCGTGGGGAGTCCACTTCTCTGTGTCTGGGCCTACTTTCTCCTTGCTGACTACATCGAATTGTTATTAAGAAATGTCAACCATGGGGCCCAGATCTCCTCATAAAGGTACTGCTTTCCTTGGCGGGAGCTAAATCCCAGCTCCACAGTTTTTTGATATTGTATTTGGGTTGTTACATTCGACACATTTGGGGTTTGGGTTTGTCTCCAGCCCCTGGCCAGACATTTCTTGGTTGCCATGAGGATGTGTACTTTAAAGTGTAGAACGTTTGAACAGCATCTATAGATCTTTTTTTAAACTGTTCTTGACAGTAAAAGACATACTCCCCTCAGCAATTTTTGCTCATGGTCTCTAGATGGTTGGAGTTTCCCATACGTTGGACAATTTTTCTTGAACACCTATAACTTTTACATGCTGTTGTGCAGTATGAAGAATTAATCGGTGTGCAGAAGGAAGCACTGCTGCAGGGCATCATGTTAAAATGGTTGATCTGGTACCCTAGTTATATCAGGAAAAGAGACGGTTGCAGAGAGAAAATCCAGATAGAGTTTAATGAAATACAAAAATACTGCTTTAGTAATCCATTTTAATACAGGTACAGCAGTCACATCACTTTAAAATGCTTTCTTCTCATTGGTCGGTGTGACTGTCTGTACCTGCACTCTTTTGCTGATCAGATTCATAAGAGCCGGTTTGCTACATGTTGATGGGACTTTCCAGGTACTGGCAATTATCTAGAGGTCAGCAATGTTTAGGTGAGCTGTTGATGTCCCAGGTCCTTTTTGTTCTAACCCTAGTTATAACCTACTAGTCACATGTTTTTTTCATACACAGTGATAGTCTTATAAATATAATTCCACAGCATAGTTAGACACTAGAAGAAGTTAGCCGTACACTAGAAGAATTAGCACGGTATACTGAAGAGCAGCATTCAAAATATTGAAAAACTTGGTTTTCCTGGCTCACAGACACAGCCCTTATTACAGAATTAAAAAATCCCCCCGCTACCTCAGTTAGGACAACTCAAACCCCAGTCCTTCTCAACCTCTCTTCCTCCCCAAAATTGGAACATAACCCACTTATTTTTACATAAGGTAATAACCAAGGTCTTCTGATACATTTACACGAGCATATGATCAAACATACAACGCACCATTTGTTTAGACTTACGATTATTGTGGTTTTTGAGGTTCCTTTGTGCAAAATGTGTTTACTAAATTATACATGTTTTGCAGCTGTTTTAGCCCCCTGGGTGACTCCTGATTCCTCCCTGCCCCTGCACTTCTTCCCCTCAGCTGTAAAGCCCTACTCTCCCTTAGTTTTTGCTCAATTTGGTCAAAACAATAAAAATATATTGACACAAAAATGTTTCTCATCCAACTTGGAGCCTCTATGGTTGTTCTGTTTAATCCTGTGGAAAAATATATGTACACTTTAGCATGCGCTAACTAGATAGATTTAATTTTAGATCTTAAAAGCCTAAAACATTGTAATCTGCTCGACATTATGTATTTCCCCATTATGCCCCCTGTGATTTGAGTTTGTGGGCCTTTTTCAAGCTGTCATTACAGCAGGGACATATCTCATACCTCTTGCTCCAATAATAATCTGTGTGCCCTGCTCACAGAACACATTTTCAGGTTCAGTGAAGTAAGTGGTTTGACAACTAGAAAGTGGGTTTGTAACTGCCTACTGTTCCTGGTTTATTTCCTTTTGGCTCTTCACTGTCAAATACTGATTGAAGTCTTTGTCTGAGAAAATTATTTCTCTATACTATTTCTTTTATGTTCTGCTTAGATTGGTACAGTAATCGTTTTTTTCTTTTTTGTAGTCGTTGCTTGGTTTGTGCCAATTTCAAGGTTTGTTATATTTGCAATGTATATTGGACACACTCAAACCTATACATATAAAACACATAGGGGTTATATATAAAAACCTCACTGCAGAGTGTCGGGAGTTTTATAAAAAAAAAATTAAAAAGCACACTCGCCGTTTTTGTATAATGGAACTGCGCTTTTTAGAACTCCCAACACTTTGCAGTTTATTTTTGGTTTGCTCTTTTCCCCTTGGCCGAAGCTGCGGATTGAGGACATCGTGGGACCTTAGAAAATGTATTCGTTTTTGAAGGGGGTGGGAAGTGACTATCGCTGCCCACTCCCATGGCACCCAAAAGGGTGGGTTTTTTTTTACAAGTCAATTAATATTTTTTTACCCCTTACCTGGGCAAGGCAGAGGTAGGGAGAAAGTAGGTATGGTATAATTACATTTATTTAATTTTAGTCTGGAGGCATCTGCCTAGCACTCAAGTCCAGGCGGTTATTTTAATGTTATTTGGGCCTGGGGGAATTTTGGTTAGCCCCTGGATCCTTTGTTGGGGTGGATTATTATATTTTTAATAGGATCCAGGGGCATTTGGGGAGGCCGCAGACCAAAGCAATTTTCAGAAGGGGTGCAGTTAACGCCTTGGGATTTGTAGTTCCCAAACAACTGCAGTGTCTTTGTTAGCCATCAGCTCTCTGAGGATACTGTGTATAAAAGTTAGAAGATCACATTATTGATTATATCAGCTTACAGTTTCTGTACTAATATAATTGTATTTCCTTCATAAAAGAACCAATAGGGCTCTACTAAATCAGATAGAACTTTCATATAACTCTGCAATTTGAATTCCAGCAATAATTAATTACCCCTGGTTCTCATTGGTTGGTAAGTACTGAATGTGCAAAAAATTTAGAATTTAATAGCAGAAAAGTACATTTACTGCTGGGCAACAGAGGATCACTGAAGTGATAACCTTATTACAATTTATGTTAAAACATGCAGTGAGGCACAGAATATATGCAGGTAAATCTCTTGGGTGGAACAGAACGATACTTTTTATGCACTTTGCATTTATTTCTTGCAAATGCTGCTGTGTGCTAACAGATATAATAACTTATACCAATAGACTTTTATTATGTTGATGACTGCATAACATAGTTACATAATATATTAGATTAAAAAAGAGTTCATTAAACTCATACTGCCGTGTGCAGGAATGCTCTAATCACCTCTCTCATCATTTCGCCAAGACTGCTTGGTTACAAAAAAAGTCAAATTATAACATTGTATCAGTGAATTGATCTTAGTTCTACTGTTAGTTACTTCTCATTTTATAGAAGTATTGTGCAACACTGAAATAAATCTGGTATTCTTTCTTATTGATCATTTAGATTTGCTCTATCTACTGTGCTGGAGGCTGCCATTGTAGGTGATCATGTGATATTTATGAGGCACCTAATTCACAGAAACCACACTGTGCTGATTGCTTTTTGGCAATGGTAGAGAAGTTCTTTTTTTAAGACTTTCCTGCATAGACCTTTATTAGTTGAACAGTCCAAAGACTAGAGCTGGGGTATTCTATGGCCTGCGAGGCAGTATGATAAAGATAAGATAAATATTGCTTACATAAATATGTACAGAAATTATCCTGACATAGGCATTGTCGGATTCTCGGGACCCCTTCAAGATAAAACCTCTTAACTTTATTAATAACCTCTCGGACACAGATATAAATGGGAAAATAAGGCCACAGCTGTTTATTAAATATATTCAAATGTATAAATAACATAGAAAGGTCATTGCTACACATAACCTGCCATCCCCCCAATTATACAATATACTAAGGCAATGACCCCATATGTAAACATAACTTCTTTTTAAAACATAAAAGTGCAATTCCTGAATTAACCTATTATAGAGGCATACCGAGATTCCTCTATACCACCTGGGTAATGAGCCACAGGCCAGCTCATACCCACCAACCACAATAACCATTGCTAGCCTAAATGGTATCTCCCAACCCCCATTACCTCCTAAACTCCTGCAGCTGTGACAAACCAAGAAACCCCCAAAATTCCCCAAACCATGTAGGGAGGGTGGGCGGGACAACTATCACTTTGCCTGTCAGTTAAAATCTGAATGATTCTAAGATGGAGGGGTCTATTTAAGTGACCCCTCCCACAGCTGTGACGCATTACAAAAGCTTAACCCCACCTCCTCACCCTGTCAAGGCCCCTTGCACTTAGGCAGTTCCAGGGGTATGAAGAGGACAAAAACAATGTATTTACTGAAAACTAACATTGTTTTAAAATAGGAACCAGGGACTCACCCTACCCTTTAGTATCGACTACATCTGAGAGCCTTATAAAAACTATGATATCCTTCTGTACAGAAAGCCCTTATGTCCAAAGTCTTTAATGCTCTTATCAGATACCATATTTCATTTCCTGATCCTGCTATGTTTCCTGCTCCAGATCCTGCTTCTTGTGGTTCCCATTCAGATCCTGATTCTGCCCTTATTCTAGCTCTATCTTCTGCTCCTCCCTCAGCTCCAGTTCTGTATTTGGTTCCTGTCTCTGTTTCATACATCCATGCTACTCTACACTGTCTACAAATGGCTGACTTTTTACACCCAGCTTCTTCAACTATTCAAAATACATTGCCATCTGTGCATACCCTGGCCTATGGCCTCAACCACCCCTCACCTGCTTGCTTCTTGTGCAGCTCCATTAAGAATACTAGTTACATTGATCTGGTAAGGGAATGTTACCAGCCATATAAATGGCATATTTTAAATAAAAGGGTCTACGCAATAAAGAAAGATTTGTCGGGAACTGAGAAGGGAATTTCAGACTTAAGGCCAAAGTAGCTGAGTTGGAAATATTCTCCCATTAAGCTGCATTATAGAAATTTTCCTGTAATTCTCTGTTTATTGAGTAGACCCAATTGCATTGTAAGTGAAATGCAACCATTCTATTGTTTTTTAAAGCTGTTATCCTGTATTAAGTATAGAAAAAATGAGACTTTAGCAATCCCAAAATGAATTTCTAGTTATACCGATATGTTCTACTATAACTAAACAACTTTGGAAATGTTAATCTCCCTGGGGTAATCCAATAATGTTGCTTTTTATTTGTACATTTGTCTTTTAGTTACTAAGACTCTGGCCATAGTTGAAAAGTATTATTATTAATATTACTACCTATCAGTGAATACATTCATTTGATTTTGTATTGTAATACTGTACTTATTTCTGAGTGTGATTGGAGTTGTAGTTGATGAAGGATAGCTGATGAGCACCCACTGTTACAATAATGCATTTAAATTCTATTCTGTCTAGGGCTATTACCATCTCTATCAGTCTGCTCATATAAAGACTTTGCTTTATAACTAACCTTGTTAATAATTGATAAGGAGTTCATGCACAGCTCTGCTGGCCATTACATTCTTGAAATTACAGACATATCCTTTTTATTAAATATATATGGTTTACTCAAATAGCATCGTGCAGTTTCAAATTGGTCTCCAAGTCATCTTTTCCTGATCTACAAGGAAAACCTCAGAGTTGCTACATTTCTCTTTGTGACCCATGCAACTCAATGTTCTTATAGAAGAAATGGGATTATCTATATATATAGATATATAAAATGTATAGGTGGCTACTTTGTTTTAAAACATGCTTTACAAAAAGTATTTTACATTTGCTTTTAGTTATACATAGGAGGTAAATAATAAATCATTATGCCAGCATATCTTCCTACTTGCCTCACTGATGATGTGTGAAGCTGTGGGGAATGGCTTAGGAGAAGGGGTAGTGTCAGCTCTACTGTGCATATGCAAATTGGTAGTGCTATTGTGCAAATGTCTTCTTATGCCCAGTATTTGTAATGAAATTGAGACTGCAGGATACGAGTTATATCCTCCTGCATAAAGCCGGACAGTAAATAATATTACTAAGTCAGTTTGTACATGGATACAAATAATACCTACAATTACAAGATCTAAGAGGCTCAAAATGCATATGGTGTTATCTGTCTGTAATCCTTCCCCAGATATAAGGAAGGTTTTTATTGTACAACTCTTTTGTTTTCACTCTACTGCTAGACCTGTTTTTGTTCATACATTTACCTTTGGAAGTTTTTGAACATGGAGAAGTAAACCACAACTAATTTTCAATGGAAAATTACTAATTTGCTTATCAAGCCACAGGTAATAGACATGAGACACCACAGACATGTTTATAACATATTAAATTCATGCATTTACTTTCAATTCTGCTAATACAGTGGATAGGTTTTTTGGCACACTGCGCATTGCACATTATTTAGTTTATGATATGCATTATAAATAGTAAATGACATTGTTGCTATTAAACAGACAGTCCAAATAACTTTGGTGCGAAATAAAGTTTAAAGCCTGTGTAGCAGACAGGCTTTTTTGCAGAGAAAAAGTATGCAGGCATTCTTCTATAAAACTGTTTTTAATTTCTAGCTCTAGCCCCCGCATAGCGGTCCTACTCTAATCCAAGCAGAGTGTGCACGTATACTGACTGGAATAGGAGAAATCATGTGTCAATTTTATTTCCTGCTTAGAGAAGTTTCAAAGTGAATGAATAGCAAGAAAAGGAAGTTCTTTATACTCCCGAAGAATGCAATGCAGTGTGTTATACTGCGATATGACATCACTAAAACAAGAAATTCCATTCAAATAACTGGGAATAATTCTGATTGGTTCATGTTGCCAAGAAAAAGTAAATACTGAGACAGTGGGTATTCCTGAATAGCTGCAAACAGTTGTAATTTAGCAAATTGATCTAACTGTTATAATTTAGCAAATTGATCTGTTTTATAATATATTTTAAGAAATGCAGAATTGCATTTTAAAGTACTTTCAAGGTCCTTAATATTCATTAACATTTGGAAGATACATTTTTGGCAAGAGACAGTCCCTTTAATTGTCCACAATACTGTGGACAACAGCAATTGCTGTTATGCACATCTACCAGAAAATGTGGGGCAGGATCTAGGCCCTACATTTGGCACTATTTTCATCAAAATGGCTCCTCCAAAGAATGGAATTATTTGGGGCACATCAGAGACATTTCGGAAGCTACATTTTGAGATACCCAATATGACCTGATGTACCCCCAAATAGAGTCAGAAATTGGCAATCATGGCTCCCAGCCCCCTCATTAAACATGTGAGTGTGATATTAGAAATGGGGCTTGGAGATGGGTAAGTGCTCAGCACCATATAAAATATGTTGGGAGCCAGTACATCATTCCAGTCTTTGGAGGAGCCATTTTGGCTCTGGAGTCCAGCACCATATCAAATATGTTGGGAGCCAGGGCATTGTACGGTAATAAAAATTACCATACAATACAATAAATAAAATGAAATTGCCCTTCCTCCCTTCTCTGATGATTCTGTTTCAAAATGGCCCAAACTGCCAGTTCAGATCCAAATTGTTGCATGGTGAGTACCCACATTTTGGGAATCCTTTTGATTCAGTTAATATTCCTGATCTGAATAGAATTTGGATCATATCAATGCATATTGGGTAAATCCTTATGTGTTAAGCAGTAATACTGTAATATATTTCTCTGTTTACAGCAAGCTCTACAAATATCTCAAGAGAATAGTAAGATAAAGGCATAAACCTTGTCAGGTTGCCACAGACGTTCAATGAAAGGTTCATACCTTTGAAATACAAAGCAAACGATCAGAATAAGGGGCAAATACAATCTGGACAGATAAAATGTTGCTGTGGGAAATGCTATGTACTGTTGGCATTCGTTTTCACCAGCCTTTGAAGCAGGAGAATACATTCGTGCTTTGACATTTTGTTTCTCCTGAATAAAAAGAAGAGTTTAAAAGGCTGCAAATCTCCTATGTGAATGTTTGCAGTGCTGGGTATGAGAGTAGATGCAGAGGTGCTCATCATTCTCTTAATTCACATAGGCTTTGTAATAAGGATCTGTAGATGCGCATGAGAAAAATAAGATTTGGTCATTGAGGCATCAGATATAACATTGTCATTTCAATAACGGGATAGTTTCTATATGGTTTTACAAAGACCCTCTTTTAAGGAGTGATAGAAATCTATGTGTTTTGAGTTTGGACTATTGGTATGTTTAAAAACTATTATTAAGATGTCACGTTCCTGCTCCATCATGTTGACTAGCCAATCAGTTGAAACTTGCCAGCCTGTGTAAGGTGTGGTATCATCCATCTTTCTGCCAATGTAAGCTGAATGAATTGAAGTTGTGGTTAAAGTAACAGCAAACGCTGGTGCAAGCTCTCTATTTTGAATACTACAGAATTAGTGATAGCAATGAAAACACAATGTGTTTTCAGAACTTTAAAATAAACAATCATGCTTCAAATAATGACAATAAGAAGTATTTGTGGTGTATTATACATGGATCTGGCTGCCAGTCGAGGTGGTAAGTGATAACACAGAGTAGAATTTGTTAAACACGTAAAACCTCTAATGGTGGCTCCTACCTTTTAGGATACAACATAGAACTTTGTGTTCTCCTCAAATAATTGGCTGGAATATTTACAAATGTTTGTCCCCCTGATCCTAAGCAAATTTAGAAACGGTCAACCTGGTCTTTGTTTAACCCGAAGTTTTATTTTTCTTGAAGAGTCAGTTTCTGGCTTCAGGACACACGTCTGTAGATATAATTGCATCACCGGTAAAAGCGTGCTGTGGCTGCAAGTTGAGTTAGGGAAACGCCAGGTAATTTGCAAATGCCTGATAAGTTTCAGCTCTAGTGTAATTCAAGTTAATGGGAGTAGTTTCTAGAACAGCTGAGCTCAGAGATATTGAACCTGAGCTGAATTGCACTACCTTCAGAATGGCAAAAAAATTCACAGAAATATGAAAACTTCATAAGATTTCTTCATTTATAGAAGAGTTCCATTACCTGTGCTTGATATACATGTTTAAGAGAGATACCATGAAGGCTGTATTATCCATGCACACTCCTACATGCACATATGTGTGCTCATATATAATATATGTACAATACACAGAGATCAGCTCACACTCATTAAATAGGTCACAAATTCTCGTTAAGATATAATATGACTAAATCTAAAATGTGTTCTTCCCAAATAGGTGTGCTTATGTAGCTTTAAGAAAAACTATATGTCCATATTGTCCATAGCCCACCACTACATCAAAGTACTCCAATATTGGTGGGTCTTAACACAAAATTCTTACAAGAGACTAAAGGCCTCCCTATACACTTCACACACTTAGATTCACCTCCTGAACAATTCTTGAAATTCTTCAACAGAGAAATCTAATGAGTCATAGCACCTCTCAAGCATATCTTCACTATAAGGGCAACAGGCTAATCATGGGGATGAGATTCCCAGTGTAACCCTAATAAATCTACCAGATGTTGCAGATCCTGGTCTCACCCACCCATATCCTACTGGAAGTGTGGGACAGTCTGGTCCTTAAGTAAAAAAAATAAAAATAAATTACCACCGTTCATTTGAATAATGGGGAATTTAACCCATGTGTTTGAGTGCCCGTATTTTTTTCTTATACATCAGTATTTTGATAGATTTCTGCATGTTGATGTGTATGGTTGAGACAATCATACAACTGTTTGCATTTGTGTTCATCAAGTCTTGACCATGTAGTTTGGTCATTTACAATGTGTGGGACAATTCACTGCAATTCAATGGGGGACAAAGCTAGGCAGGCTGTGTCTATAAAGTGTTTATGTGAGATGGCCCTAATATACTAGCAAAACCCAGGTATTACTACACAGTGATAATGTATAAGGTTGCCACCCAGTCTGTATTTTACTGGCAGCCTGTAAAAATTGAGAATGTAGCAACCCTATTTATGTAGTTGACCTAGGTGAGATTATATATATATCTTCAAGCATCAATTAATAGACACTGTGTGGCCTTCACAAATACCAGGTCTCATACTTATTGAAAAGCTGAAGCAGTTCCAGGACAAAATAGTACACTTGTACCCATCAACCAAAACATTCCATTATTTCCAAGGTGATTGCTCTAAACTCATCACTTTGCAATAGGTTTTCCTTGATAATTATGGATCATTGTTCCTGAAAATTATACACTATTGTTGAGAGATGTCATTGTTTATAAGGATAATACAGACCATAGAACATAATTGTTCACTTTAGAAGTCTCAAGACAACGCTAAGAAAGACTTGTAAAGTATGCTATTGTGGTCTCAAAGCCGATGGTTTTGCAAACAGATAACAGAATAAGTTCACATAAGACACATTCATATTATAATATAGCTAACATCATTTATATGCATGGTGTCAAAACTGGATCAAGAAACATTATCGTTTATTTCTCATGCACTGGTTCTATAACATTTGCTAAAACCTAGACAAAGCACATGTGTTGTTTAGATTCACGTCTCTGCATGTCAATTTTACTTGAGCATTTTGTAGCATGACATGATGGAGCGCCGTTGCTAACACTGCTGTCTCCCTTTCCTTCTCATTTTAGATGAAGTCTGCACAGGTGGAGGATAGTGCATTGTTTACAGATACTTACTGCAAAATCTGCAATGCGCAGTTAATTTCCGAGTCTCAAAGGGTTGCGCATTACGAGGTGAGTGTTTCAGACATAAAGTTTTCAGCTAACATTTGAATGTCATATAGTTTAATGCACTATGTTTAGCAATGCTGGATGTATAAATGTGGCTCCAAATAATGGCGCTATCAGCGTGCTAATAAAAAAGTAAAAAGTGAAACAAAGTGGCGCTCACGTTGCTTTATACACTAAAAATGCTGCCGTACCACTCTAGTGTAAAAACCCCTGGTTACACCAACAATGCAATTTGTACAAAAATAGAGGGTGCGCAAGAAACTTATAGAGATGTATAAAATAACATAAATGCACTTTATCAACTTTCAAATGACATGAATGCACTTATCTATCAACTGTTTTTGATTCTGTGATTAAACTTGAAGATAAGAAACAAGGACACATAAAACCAAATACTTACTTACTTTTTGGTTGTGCTGGCACAACCAATGTATAAAAAAATCAGGCACGGTTTGGCCTTTGGCCTTTGGCCTTTCTCTCTCCCACACTGCAAAGTGTTGGGATTTCTAAAAAGGCACAATCGCCATTATAAATAACAAACTTTGATTGTGCCTTTTCATACCTCTCCAGATACTTTGCAGTGCGGTTGTTTTTATCCATGACCCCCAATGTGTATATAAAAAGTTGTTACATTTAAAGTGACCCCCATGACCTTTATGAATCACAGGTGCACTTTTAAAATACTGGCAGAGCTTAAGGATTTATTGCATTTTATTGGGGTAGCAGAGGCATTATTAAACAAAAAATCTGCCCACCCCAGACAAGCCAGACATATGTGTTTTCCATGGAAATACTAATGGTGCAGTTCTACCGCCACGGCAAGAGATTCTGGGTAGGTGTATTCAAATATGGTTAACAATGATCACCTTTTTTCCTCTATATACACTTTGTTCATGGACCCCTTGGAGCACATGCAGGCTGTACAAGACAACCTTGAAATCAGGTGCATACAAGATAAAGCAACATTATTTGGCATTATCTATTGTATAAGGAATATGTATGTAACCCATTTGTCTTTCTTCACACAAAAAATTTAAAGCTAAGTTTTGCAGAAATACAACATAATTAAAAAGTAAATGAACAAATCTGTAATTGAAAATTCAGTGTTTGACTGCAGGGTTGACCGAACCAGGGAGGCAAACCTTAATCAGCCAACCTTTGAATGGATAACAGATCATATTGTCAGTGATTAATAGCTCTGAAGCAGCCCACCTTTCCTTGTAAGGGCATGGGTACAAAGATTAAGGCTGCTTTCGTCTAAAATATACAAGCACCAGTTTTTTTTTTTATCAGTTAATTAGTTTATGTATCAATTATATATATATATATTGTGTGTGTGTGTATATATATATATATATATATATATATATATATATATATATATGTGTGTGTGTGTGTGTGTGTGTGTGTGTGTATATATATATATATATATATATATATATATATATATATATATATATACATACACTGCCTGGCCAAAGAAAAAGTCTCCACCTGGATTTAACTAAGCAAATAGGTCGGGGTTGCTGCAGTTGGTCAGGTCTGGGTTCAGCAACATTATTGGCCCAAAGATGAGGTCAGCTGACTATCTGAATATACTGACACCAGATTATTCCATTAAGGGATTTCTTCTTCCCTGATGGCACGGGCATATTCCAAGATGACAATGCCAGGATTCATCGGGCTCAGATTGTGAGCATGAGACGTCATTTTCACGCATGGATTGGCCACCACAGAGTCCATTTTTTAGATTTTCTATTAGTCTATAGTTAGCTATTTAGTTAATTAGTGAGGCCAATTAGAATATGATCAAAGTATTTTATTTATACAAACTAATTTCTATTGACATAAACTGAAATTTGTATGTTCATTTTTGAGAGTATTATTCCTGTGAAACTCTGTTATACATTTACACACACCAAAAAATACATGCTCCTAAAAATAAGGACATTGGTTACCTACAATCTACCTACCTCGATCTATCTGTCTCTTTATCCATTTATCCATCCATACATCTGTCTATCCACCCTTTATCCATCGCTCTCTATTCATCCATTTATCTGTCTATCCATCTATCTCTCTATCCATTCATGTACCCTGCCATCTATATGTCTATCCATCTATTTATCCATTAATATATCCATCTATTCTTGTAATACTTTGCAATGCAAGTCCTATGTATGACTCATGAGTTGATAGATGCAATCAGATTTTTCATATTTGCAGCAAATGAATATTTCATGACATTTGGGAGTTGCAGTGACCCATAATGTACATTTCCCACTGGGGTTCCTGAATGAAAAGGGATGCAAACATCTGGTTAATATCACACCAGAGGAGGGAGCCTCTGATCACATAGCTAGCAAGACCTTGAACTTTTGCCTTTTTTTTTTTCTTATCGTCCTCCATCCATTATTTTTCACAAATGTCTGAAATGCAAACTAGTTATTCTGTACGGACAGTGTAAATGTATTTTTCACACCTTCAAACTAATCATTTTTTTCTAAATGCCAGTTGTAAGTGGTACACCTAGAATGACATCTTCTAGTAAAACGTGTTATAATGCAGCACAAATATAGAACATAAGCACCAGAGTAATTAGTAATGCAGCCATGGTGACCTGAAAAGCATTGCATGCTGGTCGCTGCACATCAACATTGTAATGCATTCATAAAGCTGTGACCTTATCTCTGTACCGCGTTCTGACTTGCAAGTCTATTTTTATAGCTAATTATTCTGCAAAAAAAGTTAAAAGCAATGGTTTTAATTTAAATGCATACTTTATATATTAATTTTAGAATCTGCTCCATGATGCGATTGAAAAATAAAACTGCGAGCCATCCCAATGTTCTGTGTATGTTTTTATTTATTGAAACTTATCTAGTCTAGTGCAAAAATGATAACCAGTGTGTATTCAAAGGGAAGAACATAGCACAGAACATTAAAAAAATAAAAGCCTACAAATAAGGCAATAGCTTCTGAAAATATAACATCATTATGGTTTGTACACTCTTACCTAATGGATCCCAAAATGTCCCACATAGCTCAGCATAGCACAAGTAAGACCAATACATGTGGAATAAAGACCACATAGGATAGTGGAAGTAAAACACAGATGCCTAGCACTCAATTGAATGGTGAAACTTTTATTCAATCCTTGAAAAAACCTTGCAAGAGTTGAAATGTTGCTTGCGAAGCTTGAAAAAAACCTGCGAGAGTTAGAACGTGGCTAGCAAGGCTTGAACAAAACGTGCGAGAGTTAAAATGTGGCTAGCATAGCTTGAAAAAAACTTCCAATAGTTAAAATATCGCCCGCAAGACTTGAAGAAAACTCAAGACAGTGAAAAAGTTGCCTTCGAGGATTGAAGAAAACTCACCAGAGTTGAAACGTTCCCTGCAAGGCTTGAAGAAAACACACAAGAGTTGAAAGGTTCCCTGCGAGGCTTGAAGAAAACTCACTAGAGATGAATGCATCATAAATTAAAGATTCACCATTCACGTGAGTGCTGGGCGTCTGTGTTTTACTTCTGACATTTGGAAACTGGGGACAGTGTCGTGTCTCAGCACCTATATATTTTGAGAGCAGAACCTGACTATTCTTGTACACATGGGATAATGGACAGAGAGTAAAAGTGGCAAAAAGTAAGACAGATACAGTATTTCTTATGCTGACTTGTGTGGTAAATAGAGATATCACCAAAATGACATTTGTAGCAAACATTTCTCTAAGTATTAGATGGGATTCAGAAGATATTTCCTGCACAACTATGGTCCAGAGGACCATACCTGGTCATCTAATGTCAACTCTCTAGTGTCAGGTTAAACCTTATGGGTTTATATAGTTGCCAACAGTCCTGTATTTGGTGGGACAGTCCTGTTTATCTTTGAATCCAATCCTCTAAAGTTTGTGTCTGTCCTTGCTTTGCTAATGCTTGTAAAGTAGCATTTTGTATAAAAAGACATAACATAGCTTAAACATGCAAGATGTGCGCTGCATACGTCTGGTACAGCACCAGGGACACAGAATCTCACAAGGTCATGGAAGATTATGTTATGTCATGCAACCTTGAAAGATTCTGCCCCCGTCTCCCACCCAACTTGTCGTTTGGGCAGAGAGCTGACTGGTATGCAATTTCCTAACACATTCTGAAAGCAAATGATGTTAAATAATTATTCATGCACTGGTGAAAAAAAAATAAGGTAATATAACCAGACAAATAAATGATACTATTATTATTTTTGTAATAATTTTGAAGTCATATTACCAGGTAAAAACTATTGATGCAATTTTCACGGCAAATTCTGGTTATAGAAACACACTGGGAATCTGAGTCACAGTACAGTGTATTTTCTGTCAATATTCTGCAGCATCTTTCTGGGTTCAAAGACACATGGCAGATTGAAAATTGAAAGTAATGGATAGGCAGACTAATACAATGTTCTTGACATTGTTTTGCAGCTGCTGTCTTGACCACATCATGTTGGCCACTTACGAATGTCACATGCAGCTGGCTTCCGCAGAACAAATTGTGCCCGATTGTATTATGCATTAATACGGCGAATTAAGGGAATTAATTAATTGTGGTATGAATCCCAGGGTGATGGCCATAATTAATTACTTTAATTCCAGATGCTGCATACGGTGTGAAGGGAACATTTCCTGTGCAAGCGATATTTATAAAATGCCACCAGGGACAGCACATCAACTCTACTATATGTAGGTATAGACTGAAAGCAGTATTAAAGGGACTCTGTCAACCTAAACATTGTTTATACTGTGAATGCAAAGAATAAAAAACAATTCATGCATTGAGTTTCAATGCAAAATTTAATGCAAGTGCATAAAATAAGAGAAACATATGTTTTAAAAGTGCCTGTGGTGTCCCCTGCTTATGACACCACTTGTGGCTTCAATGGGAAATGTGTAATTTGCATATCAAGCCACAAGGTGATGTCATAAGCTATAGATTACACTATAGATCATTTTTCATATTTTTTTTCCCCTACATTCATTACATTATATTTATTTATATAGTGCACACAATTTACGCAACACTTGGTACAGATCATAAAAAGGGAGTTACAAACAGAAATTAGACTAAAACATGAGGTAGACGGCCCTGCGCGCAAACATACAATCTAGCGGGAATAGGTACCATGAGAAACATAAGGTGAGTGAAGAGGCAGGAGGAAAGGTGGAGAGGAGTGACATAAAATGAAGTTGTGACAATGGAAGGTATTAGCTTGCTAAATGGATGATTTAGGTAGGTGCATTGCAATCCTACAGACTATAGCCACTTAGTGATGAAAATCTTTGGAGACTACAGGTGAGAGAAGCAAGTGAGGCGGCTTTCATATTGCTACGGATTGTGTATAGAAGGCTGTATTTGCCAGGTGGATGGCTGAAAGGTCGATTCACATAATAGTAACAGTATTAGGGATGGTGAGCAAGATTCCCAGTATAAGCTAGGTTTAGTTTGACAGAGTCACTTTAACTAAGAAATATCGAAGTTAGTTCTCAGTTTTACTCCAGTCTTACGTGGACCAATGGCAAACAGCTATCTTTTACATGTATATGCCTGCATCAGAACCAGGTGTTATGCAATCAACCAACGCACACCCAAGTTTTACCATGAGTTATGACTGTGGTGGAAGCTACAAATGGGTCTTTAGAGATGCAGGAGGATGGTGCCAAACTTGTATTTATTCTCTGGCCATGCCAACATCACAGTTGCACTTCAGCTGTCTGTGACCAGACATTTATAAATATCATAAAATATCACTATTTGGGCCTTATTTATCAAGACAAAACTGGCTCTATTTCAGGAAAAAGTGCTAAAATAGTCTTAATTTCCATGGAAACCAATGCAATTCTATAGCAGTTTGCTCTAAATTAAGCACTTTTTTTTAAAAATAGCACTTTTTTGCCTTATCAAATCCCTTTATGTTAATTCTGGGGCAAATTGGTGAAAAGTGGAGTAGTCACCATGGAAACTAATGGAATGTAACTTAGACAATGTTTACAGTTTTATAAAGAACCCTCAAGTAGCTTTAGCAGTAACGATTAAAGGGGTAGAAAAATAAATGTTCAAATGAAGCTGGGTACATTTTAACATTTAAATTAAATAGTTTCAAGTTATTCTCCTTGGAGAAATCTGTCTTTTGATGGAAGCTGAAAATGTTCTTACAATGAAGAATATTTGGCAGTAAATCATTGAAGTGCTTTGCAGGAGTTTAAATGTAAAAGATTTAGGCATTTTATTTAAATGTAGTCTACTATTTCACATAGTTACTTTAATCTTGCAGACAAATGATTTCACAGCAGAGCTACTGGGGACAAACAACTCTGCCATTTTGCTCCTGTGCAGCAGCACATTTATTACCCCTCTTCTTCCACTTAGCCCAGAAATGGTTTGGTATTGTGATCTACAGCAGCACTTGGTCCGTTCTCATTTTTTGTACTTGTGTTATACCTCGCAAAGCTTGGGAGGTCGAGTGTCAACCTGACAGTGCTACTGCTGATGCACACAATGTTGCACATGTGCAGAATGCCTTCTCTAATTTCCCTGATACCCGTGATCAGGTCCACACTATTGCCTCTGAAAAGTGGGACAGAGGAAGGGTTCGGCAAGACAGCAGGATCCCAAAATTGGGACTATACCGCACAAAGCTGATCAGTTGGGGCTATGTTATGTTGTCTATTCACAAAAAAGTCACTTGCATGTCATGGAGTCAGATTGGGTAGGGTCAAACTTCCCGAGCATCTCCTGCTGGAAAAAGTGTTGTCAGCAGGGATGTTCTATTTTATCCAGAGCTTCCATTTCATGTTTCTTCAGTCAGGAGGCATGCTCTCTCACTTGTCCTGTGACCCTGCCTCCTTCATTCCCCAGGGATAGTACTGGAGCTAAACATCCTCTGCAAATATAATAAAAGGAAGAGCAAGTCAAGTGCCTTGGCTCTACTCAAGAATTGCAGGGAACAGAGACAGGAATTTCAATCTCAGCCGAATTAGAAAAAAATCTCCCATGAAGCTGAATGGGAGATTTTTTTCCAACTCAGCTATTATGGCCTTACATGTGACATTCTTTTCTCAATTCCCTGCAGTTCCATTTTTATTGAGTAGCCCCTCAAGTGTATATTGTACTTAAAACTGTTTTTGTATTGGATAATTCCCTTTTTATTAATGATCCTATTAAATGTAACCTTATGTGAATTGTGTATTATAAAACATGTGCCTGACTAAACAAAAACGTCTTTTACCCACCCTTAATTTAGGCTGTTCTTTGCTTCAAAATCTCTTTCTCTCTTTAATTTCAGACTTTCTCCACTAAATTTTGTTTTGTTTCCAAACACATGTTCTTATTTATTCATATCTGCAACTTCTGCTCACAGGCTGCTGTAAGCAAGAACTAATCAGACTTGTACAACAAGAAAGAAAGCTTTGACGATACCTCTAAACCTCTTATTGCTTCTTCTGTCACTGATTCTGGTTCATTATTGTTACTTTATTCATTACTCTTTTTATGTTAAGAATAAAAAATAAAATATATTGCAAGTGTCATCTCCACGTTGAATAGAGGAGGGACAAAGTGACATGATTAATCAGCCTCTCACTTGGAATGACAAGACAACCTTGGGACTCCATGAGCAGATGTTTGTTTGCTTCTTGGGAGGACATGAATTTTCTAACATGATTTTTGCATCTCACCCTCTCTTTTTAGAGTAAGAAACATGCCAACAAAGTACGGCTTTACTATATGCTGCACCCAGAGGATGGTGGACCACCGTCGAAGAAGCTCCGGCCAGATGACCCAGTAAGTGAATAAAAAAAGTTATATTTTACATGGAAAGGGAGTGTTTCAAAGGAGAACTGACACCAAAGTAATTAATGTTAATTGAAAGGTTGCATCAAGTGAAGAAATGTTAAATAGAAATGCATTAATGAAAGAATACAAGTAAAGAACCTCATTAAGCACTCTTTGCTTGTGTAGCTCTATCTGAGTGCTGACATGCTAGGGGACAATTCACTAAAATTCAACTTTGGAGGTCAATTTTCATTTTGAGATGGCACCCAAGTTTGACTTTGTCTCAAAAATTGCTTTGATAATTTTTCCTTCCATTACTTTCAATGGGGAAGAATTGAACCTGGGTTCTTTTTCTAATTCAAATTCGGCACCTGAGTGTGATTTAGTCTCAAAAATAGGTTCGATCTTTTTGCCTCTCATTACTTTCAATGGGGAAGATTTGAACCTGGGTTTTTTGTTTTTATTTAAACTCCGTGGCTGAATTTGACTTAGTCTCAAAATTACCTCCAAATTTGAATTTTAGTGAATAGAGCCAGCTGGGTCAGATGAAGGATGATCTGACCCAAGAGTCTTAACAAAATGTCCACTTCCTCAGAAGGCTATACTACCAGAGAGAGTTGGATAAGGTACTATATTTGTATTCTTTCATTCAAGCATGTCTATTTCAAATGACTACACTTGATGCAATCTTTCAATTAAATGTAACCATTTTTTAACAGACAGTTTTACTTTAATATACTTATGTTTATATTTAAAACTTGCTTTGCAACATCCAGAGGAATCCCACATTGTACTCCTGGTGCACAGAACTATACACTATTTTTCGTGACCAAATAGAGGTAATGGGTTGGAGTAAGGTATTCTACTAGGTGCCAGGTATTTTGACTGGAATATATTCCGTAAATTCAATATAGTGGGAATGAACTCCATGTTGGGTGCCCGGCAGGAATTGACTCCAGTTGCTCAACCAAAGTAAAGAAACAAACGCACAGCACAATGTTATGATGAAGCACAGGCAACTTTTTAACCCATATAGGGTTTAATGGCTTGAAAAACAAAACCAATACATCCAAGAGCCCCAGTCACCAGGCTGTCATGATTCACTTTGTGACAGTTATGCTGTTCGAAAATTGGGATATAGCAAAAAAAAAACATTTTGAAAGAGGTCACAGGATAACCATATTTTACTGGAAGTATAGCTCACAGCAATTGGGGTGCTATTAGAAACATAAAATGCATTGACAGATAAGAACCATTCAATTCAACTAGTCTGCCCAATTTCCTAAACACTTTTATTAGTTCCTGGCCTTATCGTACATCTAGGATAGCCTTATTCCCCACAGTAGCTCTGCTGCTTCTTCTATTCAATACTATTCAATGCATCCAATATACTTCCTGATATTACTATTAAACCCTCTAATTTAAGACTATGTCCTCTTGTTGTGTTCGGTTTTTCTTAATTTAAATATACTCTCCTCCTTTACTGTGTTGATTACCTTTATGTATTTAAATGTTTCTATCATATTACCCAAGTTCCTCCAGAATCTTTAACTGCTCCTGGTAAGTTTTATCCTGCAATCCAATAACCATTTTTGTAGCCCTTCTCTGAACTTTCTCCAAAGTATCAATATCCTTCTGGAGATACGTCTCCAGTACTGCATACAATACTCCAAGTGAGGTCTCACTAGTGCGATGTAAAATTCTACTGCTAATACCATAAATCTTATCTCCATAAATACCCCTACATTCTTTCATCAGATGTTGAGGTTAGGACTGTATCAAATATTTGATACACTTGGGTTTTTGCATCCAAGGTGCATTATCTTAAATGTCAGGTGCCACATATCTGACCATTTTTCTAGTTTATCTAAATCATTTGCCATTTGGCTTATCCCTCCGGGAGCATCAACCCTGTGGGTAATCTTTGAATCATCAGCAAAAAGACTTACCTTACCAACAAGACCTTCAATGTCAATAAAAAAAATATTAAAGAGAATGGGTGAAAATACAGATTCCTAAGACACCCAGCTGGTAACAAGACCTTGCTTTGAATATATGCCATTGACTACAACCCTCTGTTGCTTGTGACTCAGTCACTGCTTGATCCATTAAACAATATTGGAATCCAAACTCAAAGATGGCCGTTTATTGATAAGCCTTCTATGTGGGACAGTGTTTGTTGACTATTTGTGTAGAGGCCTTAAGTTTTTGATTAAAAAACCCTCTGGAGATTGAAATTGAATGCAATGAATAAAATCAAACAACACAAGGAAAAGTAAGATAATAAGAGTACTCCAACTCAGATAAAAAGTACTAAGAAAGAGAGAGAACAGCAGGCAATGTGAGGCAAATGTACAAGTAATGTGAAGAAGCCAGCAAAATAACTTGAGGCAAAGCAAAGAAAACAAGGCAGCACAGGCAAAATAATTAACAAAAATAAAGGCTGATATGGTGAAAGCGACCGCAATAAAATGCTAATTTACTGAGAACTGCAAAGGCGACATGAAGCAACATGTACTATCTGAAAATTAGCTGTACATATTCTGCCTAATGTGTTTATTTTACAATAAGATGGAGAGAAAAAAAATGCAATAAGTGAAACTGCACAAGAAAATGACGGTTATTATGCTTTATTACTTGTAATTTTGTGTCTTCTAATATTATTAGAGACTAATGCTCAATTTAAAAAAAGAAAAAGAAAATTAGCTTTAAAAGAGAAATGCTATCTATATAGCCGAGTCATATCCATAAGCAGTATAATAGTGAAGCAAAATTCATAGTGAGAGTTGAGGCAGAATTATGGGTTTACAATCCAATAATCTGTGAGGGTAGGTACTGGACTGGGAGACCAGTATGCAGGGGTAGAACAGAAATACACGAGGTTGATAGGAAGATGAGAATTACTATAGATATAGTCGGTATATGTAGGTGACACAGCTAGCAGATGCAGGCAACACAGCTTAACAGACCTTGGTATATGTAGGTAACACAGCTTAGCAGACCTTGGTATATGTAGGTAACACAGCTTAGCAGACCTTGGTATATGTAGGTAACACAGCTTTGCAGATACAGGTAACACAGCTTAGCAGACCTTGGTATTTGCAGGTGACACAGCTTAGTAGATGCAGGTAACACAGCTTAGCAGATCTTGGTATTTGCAGGTGACACAGCCTAGCAGATGCAGGTAACACAGCTTAGCAGACCTTGGCATATGCAGGTGACACAGCTTAGCAGATGCAGGTAACACCAGGAGAGTGGTAACAGAATCAGAAGGCAGGAGAATAGTCAGGAGTCCAGGTTCATGGTATCAGGCAATGAGGCAAAACGGAAAACAGTCCGAGATCAGGGCACCAGAGAGGGATCAGCATCAGGAGGAATCCGGAGTCAAACGAAACAATGAGGTACAAACAAATAAGGCAACGCTAGGAGGCTCAGTGGGAGAATAACCAAGCACTGAATGAAATTGCTTGTTAACTTTTAAACCTCCCGCGCGTCGCATGACGGTGCTTGGCGTGACGTCATCGGAGGGGGCGTGTCTGAGCCGCGTGTTCAGAACGTCCGAATCTATACTGTAGAAAGCTAAGGAGTGGGTACTCTGGTGAGTGGCTGCGAGGGAGATCATGACATAATCATTGGAGTGATTGGTTGGAACAGAAGGTAAAAACAGGAAAGAAAGTCAGGGACCAGGAACACACAGGGACAGATGATAGGCTACAAAGATGATACAAAGACACAGGGGAGCTATTCACTAAAGGTGAGGTGTATGTGAGATGAACATTTCTTCAATATTTCTAGATCTTCCCAATAGATTTGCCCCTGCTCATTCCATATAACAAAGTGGGTGAGTTGAAATGTTTGTCTCACCTCAACTTAACTGTACCTCACTTGAATTGTTCTCAGAGGGACCAGAAAATGTTTGCTTTTTACACCAGATACCTGACCAGGGGATGGCTGGCAAGGGAGGCAGAATGGCAATTGCCCCTTGGACTCATCTTTAATCTTTCTTAACAGGCTGGGGCTGCACCACTTTTCTCTTGTAAATGATCCAGTAGGCAATACTTTTGATCTTTCTATCCAATTTTAATGTCTGCCTATCCATCTCTGTACCATATCTGCCAGCAAATCTGTCTTGCACGTCTGATGTTATCAGTTGCCCCAATGAATTGACATCAAGAGCAAGTTAATAGTTTGTGCCCCCTGGCGCAGCAGTTTCCAGCCCTATCCTGTACCTGAATATCACTAGTGGCCAAACCAGGTGTTGTCATGTTAGCATATAGATATTAGGAGTCTTCACATAACTACCTCTTGCATCATAATCGTATGTTAATCATCAAAATCAGAATGCACGGGATATGGTCATGTTCTACATCTAATCTATCTTTTCTATACCTAGAAGTATAAGTAAACAGGAAATTTCTATGTTTTTCCTATAGCATATTTCTAGAAAAATTAAAGTGTTAACCTGACAAGTGAAATAGAAAATTGTCAAAATATTTTCCTGGTTGTCATTTATTGCAAACTTTTAATGCTCACGGTTCACCAGGGGTGTACATAACTTAAAAGGACATCCTAATTATACCCTATATTATCCCCCTCAGGGAATATGTAAACAGATCAATCAGTATGACTATAAGCAAGTAAGTATGCCTTTGAGTGATTTGGTGGTGATATGTTTTACATTAGATCTTTGGATCATAACAACCAGCTTTGAATACAAAGAGAAAAAAAATATCAGCTAGGGGTAAGGCTGATGTTAACATCAGAGACTACACAAAAGGTTTATATGCTAAAAAGAATGTTCTAATACTCCCAGAGTGCCTGATTTTAAATGAGAATACACATGACAAGATTTCCTCTTTTAATGATGATATAAACTTCCTCTTCCCTTATTATCTTTTTTTTGCTTTTCCCTTCTGGGCATAGTGTTTTATGTGCTTATTTGCTCAATGGTTTCTTTCCATTTACATGAATGATACTGGTGACTTGATAACACAGTCTGCAAAGCTTTGAATATCTAATGAAGAATCCTTTCTGGTCATGGGCAATAAATAGAAGCGAAAGCAGTTATTGAAACTTAATTGAGTGTAAATGGGTTTCAAATATGAAAGAACCATAGCCATAAAATATTTATTGATTATTGATTATTCATTACGTTTTCATAAATGTTTTGTTGAGCTTGGTAAATGCAATTTGAGTGGCTAAGAACAAAATATTGCTAATGTTCAAAATGCAGTATTTAAAACAATGTGGTAATTAAAACAAGGTTAGATAATACAATTGTGATATATTGTTTATTATAAACCTAGGGCATGCCCAACGTTTTCTAGATGAGAGCGTAGTCGGGTTTAGGTGGTAGTTGAGACACAAGATAAAGTAACTTATAAACATAGATTATGATGGCAAATAAGAACCAAATAAGAACCATTTAGAGCCTAATTTAGGGCAAATTAGAGCCCTAAACTGCTACACGCAGAAATCTTTGATCCATAATAGCTAAATCTGGCTTCAGTTGTTTACTTGGGACTATTTTTGTCCGCTTATAATTAAGGGATCTGCATAGCCCGAATCGCGTCAACCATAGTTGACCATATTCTTATTTTCCTGCCGTACCATCCTGGTAGTCTGTATAAATACTAAGGTCATTCGGTTTATAGACTTCCGGTTTATAGAATACATAGAATTCTATGTATTCTATAAACCGAAAGTCTATAAACCGAACAACCTTTGGTTTATAGACTTTCGGCTTATAGAATACATAGAATTACATGTATTCTATAAACCGAAAGTCTATAAACCGAACGACCTTCCGTTTATAGACTTTCGGCTTATAGAATACATGTAATACTATTGGCTTTCTATAAACCAAACTAGAATCCCCATTCATAAGAAATTCTTATGAATGGGGACTCTAGTTCGGTTTATAGAAAGTCAATAGTATTACATGCATTCCATAAACCGAAAGTAGTTCATTATGTCGGTTTATGGAATGTATATGTAATGCTATTGGTATTCTATAAACCGACTCTAATTCAAGTTTATAGAATGCCAATAGCACGAATGGACGAAAGGACGAATGATTTTCGTTTATTAACCATTCGTTCATTCGTCTTTCGTTAGTTTAGCATTTTCGTTTTTCGGACAAATATGCTATTTTCGGACGAAAGTGCATTCGTCCGAAAACGAATGCACATGTCTAATGCAGTCTATAAGTCAGAATTCTGATCATAGACTTGCACGGAATGGGAGGGTAATGTAACTATTACATTACAAGGGACAGAGTTATAATCCTATTTGATCAGGTCAATCTCCTCTCTTTGTGTTGGAGGGAAGGTAAGAAAAAGTTGTACACAGCCACCCACTATAGGGGGCACTAGTCCTGCCCACTATGATACACAGGAGCCAATAAGAGAGCATGGTTGGATCTTCATACAGGCTTTGGCCACAGATGTAAAGTGAGACTTGCTGGAAGATTTTGGAGAATGTTGCACCATGGGTAAAATTCTCAAAAATGGATGCTGGAGTTAAACACCTAATTTTATTTTTACTTTTATATGTAATTAATTCAAATATAGAAGAAAAACAGGACGGTTGGAAACTCTGCGGCATATCGGTAAAATACTGACGTAACCCAATTGGGAATAAAATGAGCAATAAGCATTTGTGCTGAGTAGGTGGGCATGGGGAGAACATCTGTGCAGCAGAATTGTATTGGTCAGTGTCCCCACAAGCCTTTCTCAAAATTTTCTAGTATTAGCAACTATTGATGCACATTAAGGCGTTCAATCTTTGATATATACATTGTGCTAACCAAATTGACAGTACATTTACAGAGCACATAATATGTATGCTTTTGCATTTCAACATGGCACATACATCAGTCGAAATCCCATAATGGTCATTAGGAATGAGTTATGTTTCCTTCCCAAGTAGGCAATGGGAGATAAATAATTTGTACAGAAGGCAATCTGAAGCCTCTAAATGCTCAGCAAGTCAAATGTTAGGCTCTTGTCACTGAGGTCGAGCTGGCGATACAGAGCCTCCAAATCGGGACTATGGCACGCAAAGCAAGACAGTTGTGAGGCATGAGATAGAGATGTGAATAGGAAACCTGAAATTAGAAACTGTTATTCTATACATGTAATAGCAGTTTGGCAGGTATAATGCATACAACAAAAGTTTTTCTACAAAGCACACTTGTCACATTTGCATAAGAGGGCAACATTAATACTGAAGTACTATGAATTTGAAGACAAATCTAGACAACCTTTATTGGTGCTGTTGATGGACAAAATCCCCAAAATCCACTTTGATTAATCTACCAATCAGAAAAAAACAATAGTTTGCCATTACTCAGCAAGTCAGTACTTGGTGAGGTGTGAATGGTATTAATAGCGAGGTCCTCATGGTAGAGAGCGTCAAGCTGATGTGAATTCTAAGATAACTTAGAGCTTTCATTAATCACTCCTGCTGTTATGGGATTTTACTTAAAATGAATACCTTGAGATGGTCAAGTGAAAGATCAATACAGTTCTCTGCAGTTGATGAAGATGTTTTTTTTTTTGTAATAGAGTAATCATCCAAAAGCAGTATCAGAGGCATGTTTAAACAGGAACACACCATTTAAACATTCCACTGAGGCTCGTTCATTCTTGTTGAATCCTAGCATTTGATTTTATTTTTCTTATTGGAAATGTTACATTGAATTAATATTTGTTTATATAGTAACAACAATATACACAACACATGGTATAGAGTTTATAGTGCACCTGTCATGTTAAAAGGAGGATAAAAAGACAAACTGCTAACACATGTATAGAAATAATTTTATCCAGCCGTAGTGCTGTTATGTCTTTCTATTATGAGTCGGCATAGAACATAAGTCGTGGGATGTTGATGTCACATTTTTGGTGGCAGGTGATGTGGATCTTAATTTAGGGGGAAAAGCCTAAATATAAGACCCTATAGGAAAACAGTGTTATAAGTAAAAATATTCCTTCACATGTAAGCTTGTTTTTCATATTAAAGGGACGACTCAGGTAGCTCTGATTTAACTGATCCGAGTAGCCCTCAAATGTGGGCATCTTAAAGACTAACAAAGTGATCTTGAATCGCCATGAAAATCAGGCAATGTGGCTGATTTTTGTGGTGTAATTTTGACAGCCTAAATGATAGCCTTGGTAATTTCCATAGAGTTCTATGAGGAGGAGTTCAGCTTATTTCAGGCTATTTCAAGAGAACATCGGCTATTATGGAAGTAATCAAAGTCCTTCCATAGAAGTGATAACTTCTGTTAAGTAGCTGAAGTCCTCCCGAAAAATAAAAAGATAATAAAAGAAAAATAAGATTGTTAAAAAATGAATATAGTTAAATATATAAGTAATAATAAAATTTGTAAAATAACTTAAAATAAATAGTGAAACACATATGATGATAAATTAATAATAATATAAAAAAAATAATAAATATTATATTGATATATATATATGTGTATATACATATATATATACACTATAGCAATATATACCGTATTTGCTCGATTATAAGACGACCCCCCCAACTTTGGATATTCCTTTAGGAAAAAAATTAAAAGCCTAAATATAAGACTACCCTATAGGAAAAAAGTTTAACTTGTATAAATTCACATGTAAATTGCTTTTTCATATTTAATAAAAATTATAATAAAAAAATGCATTTCTTGTTTTTATTTACCTTTATGTGCCAATGCTGCCCCTACCCCCCAGACTTGCCCAATGCTCCCCCTCCCTCCCCCCAATGGTGTCTGTCTCTCTTTCCCCCACCCACCCTCCCTCCCTCCCCCAAACATTGTCTGTTTCTCTTGATCACCATCCCTCCCCCAACATTGTCTGTCTCTCTCCCCCACCCTCCCTCCCCCAATGTTGTCTGTCTCTCTCTCCCCCTCCCGCCCTCCCCCCCATGTTGTCTGTCTCTCTCCCCCTCCCTCCCTCCCCCCAATGTTGTCTGTCTCTGTCTCCCCCTCCCCAACGTTGTCTGTCTCTCCCTCCCCCCCCAACGTTGTCTGTCTCTGTCGGCACCCTCCCTCCCCCCAATGTTGTCTGTCTCGGTCTCCCTCCCTGCCCCCAACGTTGTCTGTCTCTCCCTCCCCCCCCAACGTTGTCTGTCTCTGTCGACACCCTCCCTCCCCCCAATGTTGTCTGTTTCGGTCTCCCTCCCTGCCCCCAACGTTGTCTGTCTCTGTAAAAATTCACTGATTGTGATTTATTGAAAAAACATAAGCTATTACATTGTAAATGGTGCAATTACTGCATCATATAATATAAAATAAATATCACACATACCCCACTTAGTAACCCCAATAAAGTTATGGAATGGCTACGTATACATGTAAAAATACATTAATGCACCTCCAGACTTGCCAATATGCCCCCTGACTTGTTAATATGCTCCTCCAGACTTGCCATTCTAACCCCAGATTTTCCAGTATACTCCAAGTCTATCCATTATGCCTCCAGACATGCAAATGTATCTCAAGATTTGCATGAGAATGTGCTAATACAATGTATAGATCATTTTCTATATTCTACTTTCACAGTGTAAACAATGTTTAAGTTGACAGAGTGCCCTTTAAGGACATGGGAAGAAGCTTATGCTTAAGGACAATTTGTCATTTATGTTTTGTTTTGCCAGCTCTCCCCTAATATCAGTAGTAGAGAATCATGAGAGTATTTATTGCAGCATTCTTTTACAATCCTTGACATTTTTATTACATGCTAGTCCTTCACAAATTCTAGTTCACTGTAAACATAATCCATTAATATATTCTCCAATCGAACCCCGGCAGATTAGGAGAAAACTAATTCTGAAAAAGCAATGTGTACATTTGAACTCTGATGTAACAGCCAGAATCTCACCTAAGATGCTAAATGTAAGATTTCTCAGAGGTCATGTATGTTTACACTGATGTTGCTTTGATCTGAGACCTCTGTTATATCTGAGTAATTTTTTGCATCTGTATTTTTTTTTTTAATATGTCAATAATCTTTTAAAAATACACATCGTGAATCTTAAAAATATATTTTCTACTGTATTCAAAAATAATTTGGATTGTATAGCAGCAGTATATTACACTGTTTCACGCCGAATGTTTGATGTGTTTTATTGATTTAAATTGTGCTCTAGTTAAGGTGTTGCTCCACCCCTTCCTGTTCACTAGTGGGGTTGCAAGTATATTTAGATGGTTTTCATTTGCACATTTTAAGGCTTGAGTAAAACTCCTTAGGGGTTGAAACGTTGCCTTTCTTTGCAGAATTAACACACATTTTCACTTGGAGTTCTTGTCATAGCATTTTATTTCCGCCAGATTAAAAGAGCATATCATTTTAAAAACATATAATTTGTCAGTCATGTGGTAAATCCATCTACAGGAAAAACCATACCTTTCCTTACTCTTCAGGAAAATGACAATCTACACTAAAATACATATTGCTCTTTTTACAAGCTAAGAGCTATGCTGAAAAAGTCTTAAAATCTAGAAAGGAACAATTAGAAAATAATCTTTTCGATTTTTTATTTATAGTCTGATACAACCAGTTGTTGACCAGGAGAAGGTCAAGGGGCCTTTTGCAGAATGGAAACAGGACACTCCAAATATTCACTTGAAGATGATTTTATAATTATAATAACATCTCTTTTTCATATTTTTATGATTTGTTATGAAGGCTATTACATCGTTATAATATAACACCATCTATTGTATATATTGGAATAACTGAATCTGAAACATGAGTTAACTGTGGTTATCAAAAAACTGATCTATCATTTAGATATTGGTTCTCCCTACTACATTAGAGGAATTATAATATCCTAGATAATGACTCTGGATATTTGTTTAACTAGTAATTTTTTAGAAGAGACAAAACTTAATGGCCTTAATTATTCAATACATACAGTTAGATAACACGATTAAGTAGACATAACTAAAATATGCATTAAACTAAAATAAAATGGATATTCCCAAATCTGATTTTACATTTAGCCCCTAATGTTGGAATGACATAATGTAGATATAAGTAGTTCATATAGTATTATCTAGAACATACTACAAAATAATGTATGGAATAGTTACAACATATATACCTATATGGCGTATTACATAAATATAGTATATTTGATACGATTGTAGTCATTAATGTAAAGATCATCATACATAATTCATTGTATACATATTTTTGACCAGATGATGTCAGTTTATACACAATATCTTTGTAAAATTGTATTTTGTATTTGATGGTGTCCTTTTTTGTATACTAAATCTGTAAAATTCTGTTACGTATGTTTACTCAAAATATGAATAAAAAGTATTTAAAAAAAGAATCATCTCATTTCCACTGAGCACAGTGGGTATGGAGGAATAAAAAAAGAAAGGAGCTATAGGATGAAAGATAGCACTTGGCTTTAAGAAAGACAAAGGCTAGGAATGCCAAATGTTAATACACAGTTATCGATTTTTAACCCTATCTCCCAAATATATACACACTGAACAGGTAAAATGAAGCTTTACTTGCATTTCTGCAGAAATGGTAGAAATAAAATGAGTGAAAAAAATACTGGTAATTATATATCTGATATATAATAATATATTATCTGCATTGGTTGTACTGGAAATGGTATTCCAGTCCATGTTTCTATATACACATATTTACTGTACATTATATTATACCATGTGAACATAGCATATCTTTCCTCCTTGCATATTTACCGTTCCCCTAGTTTTCTATTACATGGAAGGTCAAACATAACAAAAGTGGATCATGTGAACTAAACAATAATAAAAAAGGCTTTTAACAAGTAAACTGCTAGAACATAATGGGGTTTATTAACTAAGCAGTCAACTGAAAGACTTACTTTTAGTCCAAAATAGATGAGTTGTAAAAATAACCATTCTGGAATTTGGAGAATTGTCTACCTACCAACATTGGCAAATGTTAAGGGATGTGATGGAGCCAAACTGTCTACCTCCTCATGTCACATATTGCATTGAACCCTATGAGATTGAGCTCCAGCTCCCCTTGAGATTGAGTACTAGCACCAGGTCTCTGGAGCTCAGTTCTTTAGCATTAAGACAATGTATGTCTATAACATATCAACTTCTGTCCCAAGCAAATCAGGATGCCTGGTAGTGGAGCTTGGGATGATGAGTATGCATTTATGTGCTGTGTCAGGCTGTCCTGCCAAGCTCAATGGGACAGATTCCCAAAAGTGCCACTGTCCAGAGTAAATAAGATCTGAATGCCTGGTAGACATACACAGTTTAAACACAATAATGCTTGTGCAGAGCGTTTACACTGTTCACTGTGTACAGATTAGAACCAAAAAAAACAGGAAGGTCCCTGCAAATCTGGAAGTGTTGGCAACTATGGAATTGGAGTGCTGTTACTTGGTTGTCAGTTAACGAATATTCCCAGTTGGGAAATAAATATGATTAGACATTCCTACTGTATGGAATATTTTCAGATGATTTTTGTTAAAAATATAGCCAGAAATATATTTGCAGAAAGGCCTACTTTTATTGGCACACTATTATAAAATGTCTGTGTTTAATATTTTGTAAAAGTAGCAAAGAGCAGAATGAGATGGTGGTTATTTTTACACATAAAATGTGTCTGCATTCCTATTTTATGTGTCATTGTAGTACTGTATACTAGACTGCACAATATAGGACACATATTTGTAAAGCACCATAGCAACTTTGTAAACTTTCCAAAGGCCTATCAGATTAAGTGGTCATTTCTGCTAGCACACAGCAATTTATTTAAGTTACAAATATATGTATTTTTCATTTACCTGCTAGGGATAAATTAATGTATAGTTGTCATGCATTTATGTAAACATATGTATATTAATCTGTTACATTTACCTTAAAATAGCATTTATCCCAATAAAAATGTTCTTTATACCCAGAATAAATAGCAAGGATTTTCTTACTAAATGTTTTAAAAGAATGCTTACATTTTCCTAGACACAACTTTTGTAATAAGCTGAATGTGGAACCATTTATATCCATTATAATAGCTAATAGATCCCAAATCTTAAAGGAAAGGTAAGCTGTATTTATCAGTTTAAATAATTTAGCTACATTTACCCAGCTAATGAGTGCTAAGTAAATGTGGGACAGTGATAAATGTCTACCTTTAAAATCAATGCTTTCACATAGTAGGTGTGAAATGCCATGCCCCCAATGGATTCCAGTGCAAATCCACATGATTTTCTATTTTGTTCTTTTATTTCTAAGCTAAATTGAAGTAATATATAATACATTTTTATATCTAAAACAAATCAGATTGAAGAAAGGATATATTATTCTGGAAATACTGCATTATGGTAATGGGGTAGGCAGCCTTTATCACTCCAGATGTTGTGGACTAAATTTCCCTTGATGCTTTGCCAACATTACGTCTGTATGAGCATTATGGGAAATGTAGTGCACAAAATCTGGGATGCCGTAGGTTGCCCAGACTAGGAAAACATATGAATCTCAACTGGCCAGTGTTAAGGTATCTGTATCTGTATACATATATATATTTGGGAGAGAGTTTGATTTTTGCTGCTATATACTTTATTACTATTATCATTATTATTATTGTGTTACTGATCTTATAAAACAGTTAAGTCAGATGGATGTGGTTATGATGCATCAGTAGCTGATCTGCATTATGATCTCAATAAATCACCAAAATGTAATCTTATCCAAGTCAATTCCTACATTGGACTGCAAGTGGGGTTAACGGATAGACCGTTTTTTATTTTGTTCATTGAAGAAGTGTTTTTGGAAATTCTCAGTGAGAAGAAAATAATGGTAAACGTTTAACATATGACTTTGTCAGGACCTCCTCATACTTATCCTGTATTTGGTTCACTTGGTTACAATACACCATTTGAGTGCATTTTCATTTTTCAACATACATATTCCCAACAATCTTAAATAATCTCTGACTTATTGACATTCACAGATTTGCTCTATTCTGACCCACGAGGAATTGACAATAAAAGTTTCCAAAACTATGTTGTCAATATATCCGTTATCAATTCTGTCCAAATTCACTTTATTACCTTCTGTATTTGTATACTACATTTGTTTCTGCTTTTATGACAAGTTTACAGACTTGTAGCATTCTAAATGCACATGCAGGGGATGCTCTTTCTAAACATAGCAACTAACAGCAGCCACTATGCAAGGGTTTACACTGCCACACACAGCTCAGCATGCTGGCTTGCATCTTTTTTTGTTGTTGGATTCAATTGAAAGGTGTTTAAAATGGCTGCTGTTTTCTCCCTATAAACCTAGCACTGCTGTTAGGGTTGCTACTCAGCCGGTATTTTACTGGCAGGCTGGTAAAACATTGGTTTGTGACCAATGTTAAGTCCATTGCGCCGATAGCAAAGCTTTGTAAGAAACGACGGTAGACCTAGCTGCTAGGGAAGGAAAAAAATGAAGGAAATTCTATTTTAATATTAAAATAAAACGGTCAACTTATTTAATTAGTTACAAACTTAATTTCATTCATTTCAAAACAAGTTGTCCTTTCAAGACGTTGATAACAATGTCACCTTGGGTTTTGAATGTCATGAAAAATGCATTTTTTAAAATGTATTTATATAAATCTAAAATATATTGTGCTCTTCCCTTCATGAAATTTTATAATTTTTTGTTGTTGTTGATGGGATAAATCGACCTGATGACTGTCCCTGTCTAAAATGTCAAACAATTGGAGCAAGAATGAAAAAAAAATAAAATAAACACAATAAGAAACATAACGTTCTCATCAGTGCTTCCTGCAATGTTTTGACCTGATAATTTTCTTTCTCTCTCATAAATGTCAGAAATGAAATGACCACTTATGGTGTGACACATACAGCAGTAGCACACGAACACAGAACACAGCTAATGAAGAAATCTATTTGTATCTCTACCCTTCAACTACAGCAGCCTTTATCCAATCTACCAGTAGGATGCCATTCTATGTCACAGACACTAAAAATATTTAGACAGCAGCATTTGGTGCCCAGCAGGAATCTGCAGACAGATAAACAGATAAAATATTCTAAAATCTCAGCATGCATGAACTGTGCATTGCTATTGCAGGAAAATGCATGTTTTTTTGTCATTTAAAATTTGCCAGTGCCATTTTATTATGGAGTTGGGTAGGCAGAATAAAATAATGTCTGAACACTAAACACTGTATTCTCTTTAAATGGGATTTTAATACCAGCAATAATTTTGCCCTTGTCCCTGGAGTTGACAGTAAATACAATGAATGCTTACATTGGAATGAAATGAACCATTTTCTATCATATTCTACAAATACAACCTCAACTGAAGTGAATCAAGTGCCAAAATGGACCACAATTATGGAAATGGAGAAAAAGCTGAGAAATATTTTTATTGAACAAGACAGCTCCCAAATTATAGCCAAATACACGGACAACAGACACCTAATGAAATCTGACTTGATTCATGTCCAAACCTTTTTAATTCAGTCAGCACAGCTTGCTGCCACTTGTAGGAAAATACATCTTCACACTGAACACTGCAACACCTTATTCAGATATTTGCTCTGTAACGTTTTTTAAATTAAATATTTCATTTTTGCTCTAAATCAGTAATATTTGACATAATCATGATTGCATGTTGTGGAATTCTCTTTTGAATCCAGTAGTGGGGGATAATCACTGAAAGGTGAGCTGCAAACAGGGTCTGTCCCTGCACAATGTGGAGCTAAAATCTCAACTCACCAGCATCTCACCTTTTAGTGAATTTAGTGAACTCTTATTATGTTCATGAATGCTTCATTTGGGAATCCAATTGTAAATATGGCCATGTTTGCAATTCATATCTCACTATACTTTTCTTGACATATCAACAAATAACAGTTTAAAAAGAATTTTATATCATTTCAGCTGCCTCTCTGAAATATACCATGTTTACTTTTTTATAATATACATATTGTAATACTACAACTAGATTACTAGAGACCTGTGCTGCCCAACCTGGTGTCTATACCACCTGGGGAGGGTGTGTGATGCCAACTTTGAGTGACAGGTTCCCAGAGTACAAGGTGGTGGTACATTGTATTGCACATTGTATTGTTAGCACATTCCAAGTGCTTATGATTAAAAGTCCACTTCCAAAAATATTGTAACAATATATTACTTGTACCCTAAGTAGCTACACTTCTCAATCAGACTTCATGAATTGCTATCATTTTTTTGTCTTTAACCCAAATAGAGCTTACCATAACTTCACAAACATTTAATTCCATGCAAATAGATTTATGTCTGGCAATTCCTTTTTTTGATGGATGCATGTGGTCCGAAGGAATCAGGTAAATAATAATGGTGGATCCACTCCATTAATTAAACTGGTTCCCCCTGACGTCACTTGTATTCTGCATACTAAAGAGGAGTACAAGCACCTCCACAGGGGTGCTTGTAAAAGCATATATGTGTGGTCTGCTATGTAGTATTTGGAAGTTGATGTATACTAAAGGTATAATGTGATCCAAATATGAAACATCTTCCTTTGGGCTATCTATGCATTGGGGAGAAATATTTGATCATGTAGCAATTCTTCCCTGGTTATTTTTGGGCCCTCTTAAATATACAGTAGAGGAAGCCATGTATAACATAATATCTTGCTTACAGACTTTTCTATCAGTGTGTTCCATGTTGCATGTTCACTACCATGAGAGTCCCCACCATCTTCTGGGAGTCAGTGCTCCTCTATAGTGTTGAACATCTAAAGTCGCTTGGATTTCAAGATCAGAGACAGCATGGGTTTACTTCAGGAAGATCATGCCAAACTAATCTTATTGATTTTTTTGATTGGGTGACTAAAATAATAGATCAGGGTGGTGCAGTGGACATTGCTTACCTAGATTTCAGTAAGGCTTTTGACACTGTCGCACATAGAAGGCTTATCAATAAACTTAAATCTTTCAGTTTGGATTTCAATAAAAACAGAGGGTTGTAGTCAATGGGGTATATTCAATGCAAGGTCTTGTCACTAGTGGGGTACATCAGGGATCTGTACTTGGACCCATTCTCTTTAATATTTTTATTAGCGATATTGCAGAAGGTCTTGTTGAAGTATGTCTTTTTGTTTATGATACAAAGATTTGCAGCAGGGTTGATATTCATTGAGGGAAATGGCAAATGATTTAGCTAAACTAGAAAAATTGTCAGAGCAGTGGCATTTAATGTGGACAAGTGCAAGATTATGCACCTTGGACGTAAAAACCCAAAAGCAGAATATAGACTATTTGGTACAGTCCTAACCTCAACATCTGAGGAAAGGGATTTAGGAGTAATAATTTCAGAGGACTTGAAGGTAGGTAGGCAATGCAATAGAGCAGCAGGAAATGCTAGCAGAATGCTTGGTTGCATAGGGAGAGGTATTAGCAATAGAAAGAGGGAAGTGCTCATGCCATTGTACAGAGCACTGGTGAGACCTCACTTGGAGTATTGTACGCAGTACTGGAGACCGTATCTCCAGAAGGATATTGATACTTTGGAGAGAGTTCAGAGAAGGGCTACTAAACTGGTTCATGGGTTGAAGGATAAAACTTACCAGGAAAGGTTAAAGCATCTTAACATGTATAGCTTGGAGGAAAGACGTAACAGGGGGGGGATATGAAAAACATTTAAATACATAAAGGGAATCAACACAGTAAAGGAAGAGAGTATATTTAAAAGAAGAAAAACTACCACAACTAGAGGACATAGTCTTAAATTAGAGGGGCAACGATTTAAAAGTAATATCAGGAAGTATTACTTTACTGAGAGGGTAGTGGATGTATGGAATAGCCTTCCAGCAGAAGTGGTAGAGGTAAACACAGTCAAGGATTTTAAGCATGCGTGGGATAGACACAAGGCTATCCTAGCTGTAAGACGGGGAACGGGGGACTAATAAAAGTAATAAAAAAAAAATTGGGCAGACTAGATGGACCGAATTATTCTTATCTGCCGACACAATCTATGTTTCTATGTTTCTATAGACCTGCACAGGGATACTCACTGCACATGTAAAGTGACATCTTAGAAGTGTTCTGCCCCACCAATCACTGCTGTCTGAAAGCAAAACAGTATTAATTTTATCCAATGCATTTATCATAAGCATCCCAGAATAAAACCTTCATGTGCACACACTGTTCCAAACGCATCCTTCAGCGATAGATCCTTGGATTAAGTTGTTTATAATGTGAAAAAACAAACGTCTAGCACATAAGTACAATCTTACACTGAAACATTACTAGACCTCAGTAATGGCGGGCTTCCTCGGGTCCTGGAGTGTACCAGCAAGACCCTTAATCCCCCACGTTAGTATTTCTTAAGATTGAATATGTTTTTCATGGATGCATAAAATAGGGGAGCATGAATAATACAATATCAACATATATCTCCACGGATTACTGAAACTGTTACATATTTATAGTGTAATAAAATTTGGTTTTCATGAAAACTTTTGTTAAATGAAAAAAAACCTGTGCAGAATATTTAGGGCAAGCTATACAGTACTTATTTTCAGAATAGCAATTTCAAGAATTCTTGAATATATACGATGTCGAGGTATACATGCTCAACATTTAATTCATTCAATCTTCTGTTTAACAAGAAAGTTATTATATAATTGTGAAACTGAGATCTATAAATATACTGATCCACTCACATTTTTCTGTAAGTCATAGAAGCCGTTTGGATGTGCTACTATAACAATTTTAAGTGAGTATTACACCCTATATGGACAAAAGTATTGGGACTCCTGGCCATTATATTAACAGGGACTTTTATGGCATTTCATTCTAAATACATTGCCAATGATATGTAGCTGGGGCCCCCTTTGCAGGTATAACAGATACCACTCTTCTGGGAATTCTTTACACAAGATTTTGGAATGTGTTTCTGGGAATGTTTGCTCATTCATACAGTTGTGCATTTGTGAGGTCAGGCACTGATGTTGGACTGGATGTGTTTGATGAGGTTGAGGTCAGGGCTCTGTGCAGGCCAGTGAAGTTCTTCCCCACCAAACTCCCCATCTTATGAACTGTCTTTATGAACCTTGCTTTGTGCACTGGGGCTGGACTAGAAAAGGGCCTTGCTAATACTTTGGTTCATGCAGTGTATTTACATCTCGGAAATGTTTCATTTCTGAAAGCAACCACTGATGATAAACCAGGATCAATACAACTGAATGTTTAAAACATAATTCTGGCCTTAAGAAGGTTTTAGTATTTTTATTATTTGATATTTTTCTCAGATTTGTTTTCCCATTCCATTTGAAAATGTAAGAGCCTTGAACCACACTACATTGCAAGAGAATTACAAACGGCATGTTAAAGCCATTGTATCACACATTCATTTTGTAACGCGTGACATAACATATTCATTGGTAAAATGCACCAGTGCAATTAACGCCTAGTGAGTCCATGACATGCAATGGAAATCTTCACAAAAGGCATTTCTATACGATGATAACAGGTTACTATTTAGAGACATGGAACTCTCTGCACAGATGTATATGGTGCACTGATATATCCTTTCTTAGATGTGATCTGTATCAGAAGATTCAATATTTTTATTTCCGGACTTTTCCAGTTACACATAGTATATCTTTTAATCCATTAAATAATGTACTGTCTCTTGTGACATAGTGAATTACTCCCATCACTAGAGAGCAAGTACCACTGATTAATATTTGTAACATACAAAGAACATAAGAATTACAAACTGCACTGGGTACACAATGTATATGCAGCAGCAATCTATTCACAAGGATTGCTGTTTTATTGTGCTGTTGTGAATGATATACAAGCTGCAGTTGTAATTAAGCAGAACAGGCATCAAAGGCTTTTTTTTTTTTAATGTGATGCGTGCAGGCTACAAACTGATGTGAAATGAGTGTTCTGTATACGTAATAAATGATTGGAACATGGAATAAATTAGATCTTAATACATTTGGGTTAGAAGAGATTAAATTGTTCTTGTACATTGTGCTAAAAGAATGAGATGACTATTCGTAGTGGTTAGGCAGTCACCTGGAAATTATGTTTTGTTCTTGGCCAACAGGATGGTTGGTTGATTTCAATAAAGAGCATGACAAGTGGATATGGAACAGGATCTAATCCAAGAGGAAATGGTTATGGTAATTTACAAAATACCACAGCTTTGTGAACACAGCTAGTGCATTAAAAGAACATCACAAATTATTGCTGATTACGTTTAATGGTGATTTTGTAGCAGGGATGGTTATTATCACACACATTTTTATATATTATAAAAAAAATAAAAATATGGTGGAACATTTTAAGAAAAAAAAACTTTTTTAAACTTTTACCTGATAAAAACGTTTTACTAATCTACAACAGCTTATGGAAAATAAAAATAGATTAAAATATGTGTCCTGTGTTTGGGAGTACCCCATATGTTTAAGTTTTTTTTTTTTTTTACTTATTTTTGGAAGTAGCACATTGCTATTTCCATGATTTTTTTTATTTCAAAATTAGCAATTAACATTGTAACAATATCTGTCATGTATCCTAGAATGTCCCCACATGTCTATATTTTTAAAAGTAGACAAACCAGGATATCTAACTTGGAGTTTATTGATATTTCTAATACTATGTTTATCTTTGGCAAAGTTTGCAATAGTAATTCTTTGTGTGGGTTTTTTCATAATGAAAAAACCTTTGAATATCTGTGAGCAGCACCAAATTTGCCCTGTACAGGTGAAATGGTTGCATGTTTGAACAAGCTACCCATCCCAGTGTGTCTGACTATGAATTGTCAAAGGAGGGTATCTAGTCCTTAAACTTTAACATCTTTCAAAATGAGACTGGATTGGGTTACACTTTGTTTTGCAAATCTACTGATCGCAACTCACTACTCCATGCTGCTAGTTTTCACCCAACCCCAGTGAAAAAGTCTCTGCCATATTCTCAGTTGTGGAGGGTGTTCCAGAAGAAAAAGAGATACACAGCTCCATGAAATGTCTAATAGAATTCATTAGAGAGGCTACTCTAGAAGCATCACACAAGTGGCTCTGAAGCGAGCACTTGATGATCAACAGGTGACCAGGCACATCAAGGACACACCAGAGCGAGTATTGTTTTCCACCATATTCATTGCAACCTCAAAATATGTGAAGAAGGTGATACAACGAAACTGGAAAATTGTATCGAACAACAAGTCTTTTACCAACAGTCTTCTGGACACCTCTTTTGCTATAGAAGAATTCCTAATCTAAGGGACAAATTGGTACATTCCGATCCCAAACAGTGCTATGATGGGTCCTTCACAATGACCAAAGTTGTCAAAGCCAGTCACTGGCAGCTGTGCACATACAATTTGTACGATTGGCTGTATCATCGATCTCATGTCTCTGGGAACTCAGACCCCTTGAGATTGCAATATGCAAGCAAGCATACTGCAATTGCTTCTGCATGATGTGCCAGGCACATCCATTGTCATTAATGGGCCAACAATCCGTGATGTGCCTGGCATGTCAAAGGTCCCAGAGGGGTTAAACAGAGGAACTAAAATTGAAATTTCAAATTGCATCAAAATAATCTACTGATTGAGTTATTAAAATAAATATCTCCACCATGTATAGATGTACAAAAAATATCATAATTGGCATATTATGCCCATTGCATGTGTATGACTAATGCATACTTTTACAAGCATGACAAGCAATACACATGTAACATCATTTTTGTTTTCTGCTTAGCGTCTGCTTTTTAAACAAGAGTGAATCATTGCAGCATTTGGTGCAAAAAACATAGAAATCATATATACGCCTACCACTTTGGTTTGCCTTTGGCTTTGAAGTTGACTCTTTTACGACCAAAACTTACCTGGTATGGATATGTGTTTTCCTGTCATGGTCCCTGTACCCAATGTATCTGTTCTTTTGTCTGCCTATCTGGTGTTTTGTATTCTTTCCAATCCCCGTGGCTGACATCATAATCATTCTTCTATAGCCTGATAACTGTGATGATATTTATATCAGTTGATGTGAATCTCATCTATGTGTCTAAATTGATAGTTTACATGTAATTGCTTTTGTTGGAACATGCTAGCTGTCTTCCTGGGATCAAAACTGATTTTACTACATTCTTCTTCACTTAATCAACCCAACCATTTATTAAAAGTCTTCTTGTGTATATTATGGATTTAGTGCATCTTGTTGAGGCATGATAAATTGGTTGGAAATGTAGATGTAAATTTATTCTATCAGCATAAATCTACCAATGCAATTTTAGTAAACAATTGTGCACTGAAGTCACTTGATTCATATTGTAAGCATGTTATCAAACCAGATTACCCCAACCATGCCCCAGATATAATAAAGATAACAACAGTCTCAACAAATAGACTGTGTGCTTATTCTTTTGTTTTTTTTTTACAGACTTGAACTTTCATAACAAGTCTATTATTGAAAAGGATACTTTTCACCCAAAGAAATACACATAGATGAGAAGGGTCAGGAATCCCCATTGCACACATTAGGATACCCACATTCCAGTAATTACTAATCTTTGATAGTGAAGCTGTTGTGAACTACAGTTCCCATGATACCCATCCAGCAAGTGTTAATATGTACAGGCAATATTGCATTTAAACTATGCATGTTTTCTAGACATACACAACTCAAACGCTAAGTAATAAGCTTGCAAAGTCATGCGGCTTCTCCTAATCTCTCCCCATTTTAGCTCTGTGATCTTGTGTCCCAGGACCAAGTATTTCAAAGTTAGCAGGAATGGCTAATTTGCTAAGCACAAGCACAATTTCTGCTTCTCAGCTGCTTTGTTAATTCACTATTGCATTCTCACCATCAGTCTCTTCTGTCTCCTGTTGCCCATTGTGTGCATCCTATTGTCTCTTTATTGATTTTGTTCTTTGTTGATGCAAGTGTAGGAGAAACACTAGCTTAGAATCCTTTACCTATTATAACAATGCAAAAAAAGTTGAAAATTGGCTGCACTTGTGTTCTAAACTATATGACTGTACCGAGAAGTGTCACCAAGAAATTATTACATTCAACTATTATTTGAATTATTCATCTTTAGTTGGGATCAATTGAGTTGGCATTTTTACAACTGTATATAAGTGGTTTATTTATTTCGCAGTAAATTGTTTAGACCTTTTCAAATTAAGATTAAGTCATGATGAAAATTCTTAAAAAGGGTTTTAATCACTTTTATGCTAATGCCACTGTCGAGTGGGGTATTTCATTATTCGTGAAAAAAACTCCTCACTGTCAAATTTAAAAAAAAAAAAATCAGGCTTTTTCTTTTAGTACAAAATGAAGAGATTTAACTTAATATTTTCATGTTAATTAAATGGGGAATCTCATTAATTTGTCATTTAGGAATAATCTACAGTTTATTAAATAATGGGTACAATTATAATAATTTGCAAAGCAATTGTAAGTAAATAATTGTTCTTAAAACACAAATGCTGCTTTAGAAGTATACAAACACTCCTAGATTATGATAGTTACTTTATGGCTGTCTAGCTGTTACTCACAAAATCTTATGACTGCATTTGTTGGATGAGGATGATTGAAACTGCAGTCCAGTATTCACTCACTGGCCCCCAGGATTCCATTCTAGAGACTAAGGAAACAGTAATAGTTAAAGGATAATCATAATAATAATGTAGAAAAAGCACTAGCAGTGTCATAAGAGAGGAGTTCTATAATGTTTGAGAATCTAAAGAGGCGCCTCTTCTACTAGTTATCTGTACACAATTATCTGGCTGTTTAGTCTCCTACTTTATTTAAAGGAGGACTTTTAATTGACAGAAGAAAAGGAATGAAAGTATATGCTAAACAATTTATGCTGATCTTGTGGTGCAATGTGACAAGGCATTTTTTTATTCTAGTAGTCTCGTTCTTTGTTTATATTTTGCATACTTCTGCAGTGTAAACCCAGAAATGATGTAACTGAGGAACACACAGTGTTATATCTGACTGGGATCTGCTAGAGAGAACCTTGTGTTCATGTATAGTCCATAGGGAGGCCCCATACAGGGATTCATTATGTTTAAAAACTAAGCTTTTTTACTGCGCTACATTCCAAATGTCACGCTACCTTTGTACTCAAATTTCCACCTCTGAAGTGCCTCTTTTTTGATTTTTTTTTGTGTGTTTATGAGTAGAAGACAGAGCTTACAACTAACAATAAAGTGTGTTTGGACTGCAATAAATGTGCTTATACCATATTTGCTCGAATATAAGACAAGGTTTTTTTCAGAGCAAATGCTCTGAAAAAGACCCCTCGTCTTATATTCAAGGTTGTCTTATAATCTGACCTCAAATCAAGGTCAGATTATAAAACTGGGATCCAGGTCCCACGCAGAGCTGCAGGGGACCTGGATCCCCCTCACTAACAGCTGGAGGATGTCTGTGCGATGCCTGCCGCCCGGCACGACCGCCGGGACTTCTATGATGAAGCCGGATCCTTCTGGCTTCATCATAAAAGTCTCGGCGGAAGTGCTGTGCAGCAGCGGAGGATGTCTGCACGTATCGTGCAGACATCCTCCAGCTGCCCCCACTGGCCACCAATGATATTTGGGTCCGTCATAATGGACGGAAGTGTCGGGTAGCATTGAGGATGTCTACATGTATCGTGCAGACATCCCGCGGCTGCCCCCACTAGCCACCAGGGAGATATGGGCAGCTGGGGGATGTCTGCACACATTGTGCAGACATCCCCCAGCTGCCCCCACTAGCCACCAGGGAGGCTACGTTGGGGGGAGGCAGGGAGGGGGGAGACAGACAACATTGGGGGGAGGATGGGGGAAGACAGACAACATTGGGGGGAGGATGGGGGAAGACAGACAACATTGGGGGGAGGGTGGGGGGAAGGCAGGTAACATTGGGGGGAGGGTGGCGGGAAGACAGACAACATTGGGGGGAGGGTGGGGGGGAGTCAGACAACATTGGGGGGAGGGAGACAGACAACATTGGGGGGAGGGAGACAACATTGGGGGGAGGGTGGGGGAGAGAGACCGACACCGTTGGGGGGAGCATTGGCACATAAAAGGTAAATAAAAACAAGAAATGCATTTTTTTTTAAATCATAAGTTTTTATTAAATATGAAAAAGCAATTTACATGTGAATATATACAAGTTAAACTTTTTTCCTATAGGGTAGTCTTATATTCAGGCTTTTAGTTTTTTTCCTAAAAGAATATCCATAGTTTGGGGGGTCGTCTTATAATCAGGGTCGTCTTATATATTTTGAGCAAATATGGTATATTCATTTTTGTAAATACAATTATTTATTCTTATACTAAATGACTTTAGCAAATTACAAAAAAGCTATTAATTGCATACAAAGTCACTTAAAGCTTTACTGGCAATGCCCTGCTCTTAGCCACTCCCCTGAAAACAAGTGTCTCTTTGAAAATTGAGATGTTGAGAGCCATGGAAGTAATTGACTGCATTAACCAAATTAGTCTGCTCTCATCTCAGTGAAGTATACAGACTGCTGGTCAGAGCATAAAATGGTATTTATCCTAAATTTAACCCTAACCCTAAATGTACCCCCACCCCTTAATCTAACCCTTGTACTAACCCTAATTCTAACCCTAGCCTACCTGTATTCCTAACCTTAATTGGAAACCTAACCCTAATTGTAACCCTAACCCTAGAGCTAAGGAGCACAATGCTACATGAAAATTTAGGGCATATATTTATGTCCTCATGGAGCATGCTTTTTCACTACATATATATACGTCCACCTGCGTTAAGGGGTTAAGCACCTATATTTACATACAGAGATGCCTTATTCCATGGAAAATGTAGGCATTTGCCCAGGGCCCACCATCAAAGGGGGCCCAAAGTCAGGTTCAGTTGTACCCCCAATTTGAGAAATAATTGAACAAAAAGGTAGGGTAAATAAGAGAAGTGGAAATGTTAAGTAAGGGTCACAAATAAAAGCGAATAAGGTCTATTAGCACTCACTCTTTGAACGGTGCTGGATGTAGACTTCCACTGGGTCCATATAAAAGCTCCAGAAAAAAAATTATGAGCCACACAGCACTCAATCAAATGGAGCGTTTAATTTCACTAAAGTGGCAATCATTTTTTTTCTCGCACCACTGGCTTTCCAATAGGTAGGATGAAGATAGTTTTCTTACCAGGGTTCCATTTAGGTGGAAATGAATGACTATAAGGAGTGTTAATAGTTTGTGCTTCTTCAGTTCATAATTACTTTTTCTAATGCATTGATATTTTTATAAGAAGGTGGGGGAACAGTTTTGAAACCTTCCGTGCAGGGCCACCAGTGCCATGTAAATACTTATAAGCAGATCTCTGTTCCAACAGCTTGGTGTAAGGATCATCCGAATTTGAGACTGCCACCTGGAACATCAGCTTGAAAATTAAAATCACTTGGAGATAGCAAAGTTTAGATAATACTCACAGGATAACTGACAGAGAACAGAGGTCATATTATGATATTAATTATTTCTCAGAAGGGAATTATCCAGAATTGCACAGGTACATAGTACGGAACACTGATTTGGCTATGGTATTATTATTATTTAAATAAATGAGAGCTACTATAAGAAGGCAGGTTGAAGTAAGAACAATTCAGGCAGCAGTTGGTTTTGGGAATAAGGAATATTTGTCTCTGCAGGAAGGAACTGTAGTAGAGAGAGATTCAAGGAAACAAGCTTGTGCTAACAGGGATTGTAGATTAGAGGAACAATGGTTAAGTTGTTGAACATTATATGAGTTAAAACTACTGGGAATGAAACCATGTAGATATGAAAGAGATGAGCAACCCTCAGCCCTCCAGCTATTAAATAACAATTCCCAGCACTGCTGGCTGGCGCATCATACAATAAGTATATTTTGTCTCCAGTTTCGAGTTGTCATTTTGTAGCTATATCTCTGTGTTCACATATTTAATCACGTTTCTTGGCGAAACCTTTCCATTATTGTGTCAAAATCAATGAACAATAAATTGTCCAATATTGTGATTATTGTCATGAACGGTATTTAAGCTCTCTGGGACTTTGTACTTTTATCAGTGTATCGACTCGTTACCTTGGTATGCTCATGATTGCTTTTAATTTAGAATATAGCAAGACTCAATGCAAATACAAATACTGTTAAAGGTACAGTTGCACCTACAGTGTCTGAAACACATTTTTATATGTTGTTTCATATAAAGTAAAGAAAAATAAAAGATCTGTCTGGTCAGTCTTTTCCACCAGATTTTTGCAAAAACTTCATATAGGATATAAGGGATTTGTTGCTATAGCAATAGGCATTCCTATATCTCCAAGCCTTTCTTATTGGATATGACTGAATTTAGAGGCACCAGTGAATGTATCTTCAATGTAAAACTACAGGAGAATTGTAAACTGTAAAAATAACCGAATTTCACATATTAGATAAATGTAGAACATACACCAAATAAGCTAAGTGGAACTACCCCTTTAAGTCACTATGCCAGTTTGCAATGATATATATATATGTCCAAAGGTCAGCACACTCACCTCAAAGCAGGTAGGAGAAAAACTCTTAACGCTATAGGTTTCATTAAAGCTACTTAAAAACACATGTCTTACTAAGATAACAAAATTGGAGATTTGGTTATATATATGGCCTTATTATGCTAAGCCCACCACTATGTTTCAGTACTCCAATATTGGTGGGTCCTAACACTAAATACTGTTGCTTATGGGGCCAAAAGGCCTTCCTATTGTACAATACAGAGACACTCCTGCAATTTATAGGTCTGGACACCACTTATGGAGCATCTGTGATGGGGAGGGGTGCTAAGCCAGAGGCCTGGTCAAAGCCTCTGCTATATATATATATATATATATATATATATATATATATATATATATATATATATATATATATATATATATATATATATATACCCAACTGCAGTAGCACTCACACTCACATGAAGGAGGAATGGCCAATGTTTAACGGAATTCAAATGATGCCCTCTACACCTGCAGAATTAAGTGTATAAAACGTCTTCTTTATTGGAACATATTTAAAAATAGGCACTGCGGTGGGAACAAAATTAATACTTACACCATATATATCCATACATATTGTGTCCGTATATATATCACTGATAAGCCATCACATTATGACCACCTTCCTAATATTGTGCAGGTTCCCTTTTGACTCTTGGACCTAACCATCGTTAATTGCACCTGTAGGTCCTGTCACTACACCCCCATTGTGTTAGGGTGACCACACCATAGTTTTAATAAAGGTCACTTCTGAAATATGCATACTGCATAATAGTCCTTCAAAAAAGTGGTGATGTGGCCATCCTACATTTCACCCACAGGACTTGGCACTGTACCCACACTGCACTAACAGGAATTGTCACTGCACCCATAAAGCACTCACTAGACTTGCCACTACACCCAAATTTGTATGCCGTTTTTTCTCAGTAAATAAAAATACGTGCCTACAACACTTGGATGGATAATGGATAATGTAGATAATAAACATAACTATTCTAAACATATATATATATATATTTAAATTTACAAAACTAATATATAGTCAGTTGAAATGTATTGGATGTCATTCTGTATGTATTTTATACTTTACTGGATTGTACAGTTGATACAGTGGTTTAGAGTGATATTCTGCACTCTAACAATATGTCCCTATTTTTGTAGTTCACAAATGTGGATTACTAGGTCTAGGTTCCTACCCATTTTTGTCAGACCAAGTGCTTTTCAACCTGGGGTAGTAACCCCAAGGGTGAGTGCAACATTTTTAGTGGCAAACTGAAAGAACAGAAGAGCATAAGACAGATAAAATAGGGTATTAACTCCAAACACTGACGACTATGCAACAAAAAACAGTTTTACGGAAGAAGAGTCTGCTGAAAATTGGAAGAGGTGTGTAATACCTTAAAAGTTGGGATACCCCTCTGTTAGTCAGACTATGGTTTGAATATGTTGAAATTACCAGAACAAAACAATGGCACTAATTACCAAAAATAGCTATGTATTCCATAAAACACATAAGGGCTCTACTGCTTAATAGAGAACACCAACCATGTGTTACATGGCAAAGCTATACTTCATCTAAGGATGAAGTATTGTATTATGACATACATACTGTGGAGTAGAGTTTCAATTGGTAAGTCTACTTCTTTTTCCCTCGAAGAAATGTACAGTTTATTTTCTATAGTGCTTTGATTTTTTTTTTCATTAGATCTTATTAACAGAGAAAAAATGTGGTCTCAGTAAAGCCTAATGACAGCACTTTCTCAAAGAATAACATTAAAACTGCTGCATACGGAGACAGCCTGCATCCTGTGTACTGTGTACTCCAGGTTACTGATATCACTAGAATTATAGGACCCTGTGAAAATATTTTCAAAATAAAACCATTTTCAATTTGTAAACACAAGTGCAACATGTACAACATACAAAAAATAAGCTAATTGGAAATATCCCTTTAAGGATCGTAGGCTATGACATCATGGTATGCCATGTACACCTCATGGACATCAAGCTCATCAATTAAAGACCTCCTGATGATGATCTGGTCAATGTAGATGTGTTAGATTTTCATATATAGATGTGTTCAGTAATACATATTGACTGTCCAATAGTTTACTGTAAATGGTTTTGCTGCTGACTTTAAACCATATCTGAATGCTGTGTGTATTTACACCATAACTGAATGCTGTGTGTATTTACACCATAACTGAATGCTGTGGGTATTTACACCATAACTGAATGCTGTGTGTATTTACACCATAACTGAATGCTGTGGGTATTTACACCATAACTGGATGCTGTGTGTATTTACACCATAACTTAATGCTGTGTGTATTTACACCATAACTGAATGCTGTGGGTATTTACACCATAACTGAATGCTGTGTGTATTTACACCATAACTGAATGTTGTGTGTATTTACACCATAACTGAATGCTGTGTGTATTTACACCATAACTGAATGCTGTGTGTATTTACACCATAACTGAATACTGTGTGTATTTACACCATAACTGAATGCTGTGTGTATTTACACCATAACTGAATGTTGTGTGTATTTACACCATAACTGAATGCTGTGTGTATTTACACCATATCTGAATGCTGTGTGTATTTACACCATAAATGAATGCTGTGTGTATTTACACCATAACTGAATGCTGTGTGTATTTACACCATAACTGAATGCTGTGTGTATTTACACCATTACTGAATGCTGTGTGTATTTACACCATAACTGGATGCTGTGTGTATTTACACCATAACTGAATGCTGTGTGTATTTACACCATAACTGAATGTTGTGTGTATTTACACCATATCTGAATGCTGTGTGTATTTACACCATAACTGAATGTTGTGTGTATTTACACCATAACTGAATGCTGTGTGTATTTACACCATAACTGAATGCTGTGTGTATTTACACCATAACTGAATACTGTGTGTATTTACAACATAACTGAATGCTGTGTGTATTTACACCATAACTGAATGCTGTGTGTATTTACACCATATCTGAATGCTGTGTGTATTTACACCATAACTGAATGTTGTGTGTATTTACACCATATCTAAATGCTGTGTGTATTTACACCATAACTTAATGGTGTTTGTATTTACACCATAACTGAATGCTGTGTGTATTTACACCATAACTGGATGCTGTGTGTATTTACACCATAACTGAATGCTGTGTGTATTTACACCATAACTGAATGCTGTGTGTATTTACACCATAACTGAATGTTGTGTGTATTTACACCATAACTGAATGTTGCATTTGGCTAATATTCCACAGATTTTGAGCATGGTTTATGTTTTAATATATTGTGTTGTTACTGTAGATGTGCGTGATATGTTGTTTTTATTTTCATTATATACGCACATGACATCCATGGAAACATAATTGCATCCTTGGAAATCTCTCCTGCTTCACATAGATATACACAATTCTGGAATTTTTCCTGGAAATTGTGAGTGTATTTAACCCCATGAACATTAGTCACTGACATGCTTTTTTTTGCTTCTTCCTTTATATTGTTTTTCAATATGTATCTATTCATGGTACTGTATTGTATCACTGAGTACATAATCTGGGAAACTTTTATTAATGACCCTATTATTATTATTACCGTATTATTATTATTATTTTTATATAGATTTTCACATTATTATTGTCAGAGTCACTTGTAGTACCTATAGCTTGAGCCCTTTTTTAATTTATTGATTGCACATATTTTAGACTTGTCTAGTTTAAGCCTTCTGGACTTAATTTGTGCTAGTCTTAATACATTAATTAAGGGATTAAATAAAGTAGGAAGCATTACATTAAAAAGACAAATGCTAGAACAAAAATCCACGATTTGAAGCTGAAAGGTAAAGACAAATGGGTAATTTGCAAAAATAATGTTTGATAGAAAGAACAGTATATATAAACAAAATGCAAGGGAAATTAGTAAAATCTGACACTGCGAATAAAAGATTAAATCCTGTAAAACAGATAAGTAAAGGAATAATGAGGTTTAGAAGTGGTCAGACTGGATAGGCCAGTTGTAACTATGTTACCCCAGGTCAACGTAGGAAGATTAACTGGTCAGTTATTGACATATGTCATAATTGATAGCAGCAAAAACTTATTTGCATGTAGCCCATTTTACCTCTTTGACAAATAAGAAGTTTACTGAGCAACATTACCACCACAGGGGTTCTCTTTTAAGTAGAAGGTAGTGGTCCCATTCTGCATTCCCAAAACCCACATGGAATGCTAAACAAGTGTACTTTTTTATATAAACCAAATCCCTCCCTAATTGGTTGAATATTACACAGCCATGTGACCACCCTATAACATTTGTTTCAAAACTATAAACAGTAGGATATTAACTTATTTCATTTATTTGTGTATATTTTAACCAGGAAAGTGATGAGACTGAAGTGGATAAAAATAAATGCTGTACCCTTTGCAACATGTTCTTCACATCTGCTATAGTTGCAGAATCTCATTATCAAGGAAAAACTCATGCTAAAAGAGTAAAGCTTGTTCTTGGGGAGTCACCGAACACAACTGCGCAGACAGGTGAGAAGCGATAATAACTGAAATAATTGTAATGACACATCAATTTCAATTTTTATTGATTAAAATGCGAAAGGGAACTAATCTTAGGTTTAATCTCTCACTATCTCTCGTCTCCACTCTCTTTATCATTCACTTCCTCCGTCACCCCCTCAATTTCTTATTTACTCCTTCCTGTCAGCAGTAAAAATTGGAATATTTCATTTGTTTTATTTTGTTCTGTGTAATGTAGCTTTATTTTTTTTATCACTAGAGTCGCCTACAGATTAATTCTATTGACTGAAAATTGAACTGGCAAGTGAACTGCTCGAAACAAGCATTCATTGATGAGTTGAAAGATAGGCTCATTGTCGATTTTTTTTTCCAACTTTTTTCCAACTCTGCTAATCAATGATTTATACAGTTCACTTGTCAGTTCACCACTTTTTTTGTAAACAACCCCTGCATCGTTTACTCACCCTAGTGCATCAGTCCAGTAAGAATATAGGGTCTACTCAGTAAAGAGAGAATTGCAGGGAATTGCTTTGAACTGAGTTGGGAATTTCAGTCTTAAGGCCAATGGAGCCGAGTAGGAAAAATACTCAGAAGCAGTTGATTGTGAGGATTTTTCCAATCCTACTGTGACCTTAAATGACTGTCTCAATTGCCTGCAAATCTCCCTTTATTGAGTCGACCCTCAAATGTGTTATTTTGTAACCTGATAATCATAAATGAATTATGAAATTGAAATTTTAAATAAAAATGAAATCAACATGCAAAACAAGGGAATGAGGCTGAAGCCAGTAAAAAGGCAACAGATACATTAATTGCTGGAATTCATAAACTGGATGCCTTGTATCTGTTCATAAAGAGGGAGTAAAGTTGAAAAAAAAAAGTAATGTTAAGATAAATAAAAAGTTACGCTAATGTTGGTTCTCTCATTAACCTTAGACAATATATTACATTTTTATTTAAACATTTATTTCTAATCTGAAAATGTGTAGATCGACTGCGACTTTCCAATGTTTTAATAGTTTGGAGTCATAGATGCATATAAAAGAATAATACAATGTATGTAAACAAATCTGAAGTTGAGAATACTGAGAGCAACAATGTTAATTAACAGGCACTCTCCAAAAAGAAATACTGTCAAATAAAACCCACCAAGTAGAAGAAAATACTGCGGTGAAAACTTAATAAATCAGCAATGCTAACTCACAGAAAGAACATTCAAAACACATTTTACACATCTCCAAATCATTGTTTATTTGAAAGAAAAGAACAATTGACTTTACTCCCTCTTTAAGGAAAAGGGTGGCTATTTTTAATATAAGATCTCAATGAGACCTTTTCTATTGTTCTTGAGTAGACCATTCCTTTTGTTCTTGAGTATATCTTTTTCATTGTTCTTGAGTAGACCATTTCCATTATTCTTGAGTAAACCATTTGTTCTTGTGTATATTTTTTCCATTGTCATTGATAATTTTATTAGCAAGTATACTCAACTCAATAATGGTACCATATACCTGTATCGTAGATGAATGTGTATACTTTGCCAGAGAAAGGAGACTTGTATGTGCTTAAAATAGTCTGTCATGGTTTAGTAAAACAGTTTTAAGCCATAATTTCCCATAAGGGTAAGTGATCTATTAGAAAAGTTTTTTTACATTATTACATCTATCTTGTATACATCATAGTCAGGTTTATTTTCTACCCCACATCAAATATCAGTGCAAATGCATGCTAATGTCTTTATGTGGCCATTAGTATGGCATACTAATGTTAATAATAATAATAATAAATAATGGCTATTTTAATTAAAAAAATTATAATATAATAATAGTATGTGGAGTTTCGTTTTTGTTTCCCTTGTTGACCTTTGTTTTGGTTTTATCATTAGAGAGTCTTCTTCACAGAACACTGAAACATATTCAGTGTAAAGTATATTCAGTGCAAAGTGACACAATATTCACTTGCAATGTGTTGTGCAGAATCGTTAATGGGAAATATCGGCTGGCAGTGTTATCTGAAATGACTAAAAGAACAGGCATTTGGAAGAATTTTGGAACAACAAAAAAGTAAATTGTTCTTACAGCATTCAATGGAAGACCCCTTTGTCTATAACTTCAACTACGCTTTAAAACCATTGATCTCAAAGTGCACTTGTCAGTGTTATGAAAGATAAATGGCATAGTAACACTTTTAAAAGAGGGCATTTTATCAATATTTTGTGCGAGCCAAGTTACTGTCAAATGTATCAGTGCAATGCTATCTGTAGTTTTAAAAAGACTGCCCCATCAGCACCATGTTGTTTACATGTTGTTTACATAGAGATATCAACTACAACTATAGCACTATTGTTGCTTTCTCGCACTCATGCATTATGGGTGTGCGTAGGGAAAGACATGAATACCATAATACCATAGCAGTGTTGCTTGTACTAACAGCTATATGTTTGAATGATTCACTAAAACGTCTACTCAATAAGCCCTGATCTGGAGTGAAACAGGGCCAGAGCAGATCTTCTAGCTGAATTACGGCGGGAAATTGGCTACTAAAAATGGCCATTTTTTCTGATTTCGCTTATTTACTGGTGAATAAAAAAATATAATTGATTTTATTAATCTTACATATTATAAAAAATATATACATAGTATAATGAGTAGTATTATACGTAGTATAATTAGTTTTACATTTTAAGTAAAAATTACTTTAAAAACACATAGTTTAATTTATTTAGAATTATTTTTTTGATATATAATTTTTTTTAAACTTTATTTTACTTTTAACTATTTTTTTTTTGTTTAAATAGCCCATTTTGGGAGTGCCCCTATTCATTTCTATGGGATGACTGGCTATTTCCATAGTGGAGGACTGAAGCTACCATTTCAGTCATCCAAGCTATGGAGGATGATAAAGGAGTGGTAACATTGGCCAATTATCATGCCGATCAGTGATATATGAGTAGCCTGATTATAAGGGCGATTTGGGTTACCAATGTTATCCTATTGGGAGTCCAAAATTCAGAACTATGAGTTGAACCTTAAAATATGCAGGTGAAAAAGTTTCTTCAATAGTTAAACATGTAAGTATGTATTATGTAAGGCCAATTGAGTTGACTGAGTGAAGCAAATTATTAACCCATTCGTGTCCATAGGATGTTCTATGTTGTCCTAAAATACTGTGCACAAATGCCTGTAGGAAAGCATAGAATATACAGACCTGACAGATTCTAAATTATCAATGGAACAAGACAAGGATGCCTGTTATCCCCTCAACTGTTTACTATATACATAGAACATTTAGCAAATTAAATTAGAAACAACAAAGGGATATCAGGTATTCAAATTGGACAAAAAAACTACAAAATAAATCTATTCCCAGATGATATTTCTCTATATATTACCAACTCATAACATTCTCTAACTGCTTTATTCAAATTAATAGAAACATTCACATTATTTTCTGATTATAAACTAAACATAAATAAAAGTACAGCATTAAATATTTCTTTACTAACAGAAACAAACAATATGAAAGAAAAATGTTGACTTATTACTAAGGATGATTTCATAACAATTCTGGGAATCAAAATAACAAAAAACAATATCTACAGCAAGCAAAAGCAATTTAAATCCCTTGTTAAAATCCATCAAAAAAGATTTAGAAAAATGGTCTAACTTCAAAATGATGTGGCTTGGAAGAATAAATGTCATTACAATGACAATTTTACCAAAACTATTATGTTTACTTAGATGTCTACCTTTACAACTCAATTTAACAGATGTAACAATCTTACACAATAAAGTAAAAATTCATCATCAGTTGGAAAAAAAATTCCCAAGAATGTCTAAAAAAAACACTATTAACACATAAAAAACACAGAGGAATTAGAGTACCTGATATAATTAAATATTAGGAAGCAAATAGATTAACACAAGCTACACAATGGCACATCAAAATTGATAGACCTGGATAAGTGGATATTGAAGAAGAACTTATGAAACCTTATTTCATCAACACACTTTTATGGATACTGAAAAAATTCAGAAACAGATATTGGAAAGTTCATCCTATTACAGGATACTCTTTTGACATCTGGGACAAACCTACAAATAAATACAAATTAACAAAAAAAAGGATCTTTATTGACACCCTTAGAAAATATTAACCCTCTGAATCCAACTGAAACCAAAAAAATCAAAAAATAAAGGATTATATAGAATAGCAGACAATGATAGATAATACATTTATAGATTTTAACAACTTGAGAGAAGTACTAGGAGGATATCCACACATCCAGAAATGGTACCAATATTTTATATTTAGAAAACTGTTTTACAAAGGCATAAATATGAATAATTCTCTTTGCAATCTACCACTAGAAAATATTTGTCTAGAAACTAAAAGAACAAAAAATATAATTTCTAAAATCTGTATAGAAATTAACTCATATAAAAAAATGTTCTTATATGATAAACATACCATAGATGAATATATATGGGAAAAAATTATTATCTACTCGAATAAAACTCGTTTAAGTATATCGCTGAAAGAAAACTCTATCAAATCGCTATGCAGGTGGTATAGAACTCCTACACAAATATCCAAAATGTGCAACAACTACTTCTATGTTTTATAAACTGTGGTATGGAAGGAGACAGTACATATATGGTGGAGCTGCACCAAAATTTAACCTCTGGAAAAAATATATCTAATTTATTATATGAATTATTAGATAAAGAGATAAACTTAGAACCTGAAAAACGCCTTGTAAAATCTACCATTAAATTCATTAACAGAAAACAAAAATAAATTAGTAAACATTATAATGACAGCTACAAGATGTTGTATAGCCAAAAGATGGAAAACGGAACCTCCACATTATTTAAAAGTTATTAGAATAAACTTCATCCATCAAATGAGTATAATATCAACTGAACTAAATGAATCATATGTTTAAATATGGATGTATGGGAACCTTGGATTATTTGAAACACAAATAAAAATTACTCAGATTAGAATAAAATGAAAAAAGTGTAAGAAATAATAAAGAGAGGAAATAAATTAAAAAGGAAGTGAAGTAAAACAAAAGAATAGGAAAAGAGGATGAAAAGGAAAAAGAGAAAGAAGGTGGATCCTGCTGCCTCTGTGTCACTAACTCCTGATCATTCTGTGGTTGAGGCCAGGAACACATAGTTACTGTTTTGGTGGATTGGTCCTGAATGCTTAAGGTCTTTAAAGTACTTGGTAATGACCCAAGCACCATAGCACATGAAAGGGTTAAAGCTAAATTCCTTGAACTGCCACAAATCTATTCAAGTAAAAAAGCAAGCAATATTCAACATTAAAAACTGAAGGTTGCAAATATTAGCTAACGCCTTTCTCAAGGTGTCTTAACAGACAGAAATAAGCTTTAAATGCATAGCACATAAGCACTCACTCCAAACAATTCCAACTTCACCTGAATAAACAATAATGTCTCATGGTTTTTTATTTCTTTTCTTTTAGTTTTTTTATTTTTATTTTATTTTAGTTGTTAGATTCACATAGAATACAGGCAGTTGTTAGAGCAAAAGGAGAGGCAGACACCTGACACATTTCACATGATATGCTTATTCAAATCCTAATTCCTCATTTACGCTTTCCAAATATACAGTAGCAAACCTCACCTATGCACAATGTGGAGATCTTACTACCTTGATGTTCTTCAATTATCCAAACTGCTCTTGTAGACTCAGTGAGTGTCAATGTAAAAGCACCTAATATGTAGGATTAAAAGATTTCATAAACTAATTTTGTAATAGTATTCAATAGTTTGAAATAAGCTGTGCAGCAGGTGACTGGTTCTATTATAAATTGACACTTAATAATATAGGGACACATCCTATTCTATCTTCTTAAAGTGCAACTCCAACTTGAAAATGGCCTAATTATTATTTATGTACATTAAAGTTAAATACTTATAAAAATGTATGTATTCATTAAAATTGTAATATTTGTATTTTAAATATGTTTGATTTATTCACAAATATCACGCTTAATACCAGCAACATTTTAAAGTGTTTCAAACAAGCAAAAAACAAAGTACCCCAAATTATATACTTTTAATGTGTGAACATAAATTGCACAGGAGCCTGTATAACGCACCCATCTGCAGATTTTTTCAAACAGGTATAAAGATAGTTTTTTTTTTTTTGCTGGTAACAAGTACCTGCTCACATGATGAATGTACAGTGCAAGTGTGTTCCTGAGGTAATCAACGAGTGTGTCTTGTAGAAATTACATTGATTAATAAATTGATTTTCCTCTAGAAACACATGAATTATACATTCTTCTGGATAGCATAGAAAGTTATATGTCATTCAAAAAGATGGAAGGCATGCACAAGAATATATGGTATGAAAACTAGGAGAAGTTATGATTAATACAAGCAAACAGTCTCAATTCAGGAAGTGTGATTGAGAGGAATGGTTGTTCAGGGTACAAGTAAAACAATGCAACATAATATCTTGGAGCGTCTTTAAAAGTCCTATGTCATCACGGAAAATATTCGGCAAAAGAATAATACTGATGACTAAATGGGTAGAACATTTTTGATCCTCATGGAACTGATTAGGACTGTTGAATATGCAGAAAACAAAAAAGAATGTTTAATGTTACATACCAAGAGTTTTGAAATGAACTCTACACATAGGATGAATTGCAAGTTTTATATAAACAGTGTAATATTTTAATTGTCTGTTTAACACACTTTTATGTTAATTAATTCTGCTAAAGCTGGATTATAACATCTGCAGGTTTTATCTGTAAAGCTGTGTTCTTTTATTGCATTACTGTGTGTCCTCTGCTAATAGGGCTTAGATTTATTTTTCTTTTAAGTATGAACATGCACTGCAGAGATAGATGGAAAACACAAACTAGCCCCTCATTTCAAACAGATCACTCAAATGCTGTCCTCCATCTAGAGATGTTTGAAGGCTTTATCACAAACATCCACACATTTTACCCTTTTTCTTCTTGCCCCTTCTGAGTTTTGTTAACAGCTTCTCAATTTCACATTGGTTATGGGTTTCCTTCGCAAGCTTTTTTCTTTCTCATTTGCTCTCTGTCACCTCCCCTCCTTAATCTCCTTCTGAAACTGCTGACAAAGCTGACATTAAAATGTGCAGCATTTATATTTTCAGGAAGTTTAGTGGATGGATTTGAGCTGCTAGCTGGGCAGGCTGGGAAATTAGTTAATCGGGGTCAGTCAGAGCAAAATTGCCCAGTGGAACTTCAGTGCATAATATAAACACTTGAGCCGATCCATTTTGTGGGATTTGTATGAGAAAAAATGCAAGAGTAGAATTTGAGCAAACAATACTAGGCAGCATGGTAGCTTTGACTCTAGTGGGAAGGCTTACTGGGATAGCTGACTAATGTACCATCTGAACATGTAGAAGCAGAGTTTGTGCTTTGTGTTTCGTCATTGTGCTTTGAGGAGAGGGATAGCCCTGTCCAAAACATAATCAAATATCAAACAGACCTGAAAACAACATTTGTTGAGCATCGCCCATTCTTAAATGCTCCATTACGATTTATTCATATGGCACCAACAATTTATGCAGCAGAGAAACACAGAGACAGACTGATACCTGAGATCTGCTTGCAAGCTTACAATGTAGTGCAACATGAGATCCTAAAAATTCAGATTTGCAACTGTTCTACATCTAAGAGATATTTGTACAAACTGGCAATTGTGCCTCTGTATTCTAATTTTCCAACATATCTAAATCCAGCACATTCATGATGCACTTTTAATGGATACATTACCTATTATTCTATCACTATCAACTGTGTGTGTGTGTGTGTGTGTGTGTGTGTGTGTTAGCCTTAGTCTAACCACAAAATAAATAAAGATTATGTGTTTCAAGCACAATCAATGGATTTAGCATGATGAAAATGGTCACAAAGTTTACAGGAGGGGGCATAGCAACTTTAGGCCATGCCCATTTGCCTCCTACAAAGTAGCTAGCGTAGTGCCTACATATGGATCTGTAGGGCGACAATACATGGTATTGATGTGAAACAAAATCTGAAGGTCCATTTTTTTTTTTGTTTTACAAGATTTGTAATGCTGGGACACTTAAGTAAATAGCATTAAACTAATATGTACAAATGATAAGTACTACAATAAATAGGATGCCATGTTTCCCTCCGCGGTTTATTTTTTCCTTCATGTCTCCTGGCAGCTTGAAATAGTACAAAAGAGATAAGGAAGCAGGGATGTATTTGCATTGCAGCTAAAATGCCTTAAAGCCTTGATTTTCAAAACAGATTTTCTGAGCTTTGAGTTCTTAACAAAAAAAAAAATACTGAAGTGGGGTCAGAAAAGAATCTTTTCTTCTCTATAGAGGTCACTGACTCATTACTGCAGTGCAAGCATTATTACATGTCAAATGATAAAGTCCTACATTTTACTGCCTTGTCAATGGGACTAGCTGTTAAGCTCATCTTGGCTTTTTTATGGAAAATACATAAAACAATGGGAAATGGATGCCACTGTACCAATGTTAAGAAAAGGTTATTTTAAAATGTAATAAATATATATATGCTATACTAGCTATAGATTAATTGTAATACCCTGGGTCCTGTGTGACTGTTCTTCACATCATATTTATGTTTAAGCCAGGCAGAGTGCTGCTATGACATTATTTTTAGGGCTAAGATAATAAGTAAGGGTATTTCCTGGCCTTTGATCATGAAATTGTTCCAGGGTGGCCCAGTTTGCTAAGAAAAAGCAAATCAAAATGACAGTAGAAATCCTCCTTGAGGCCATTAAGGGCTTGCTCTACTGTTTTCTTATGAAGGGCAAACTTTAGCTTCACATCTGATTACCTTTTGTAGTGTGAGGCTGATATAGACTGGCAGAGGACCAACTGAAATCAGATCTGATTAACAGGAATTATACTGGCTGCACCAGGAAACTGCAGCTGTATATAAGATCCAGTAATGTTCATTCAGCACACCCATTTCACCCATTAAGGACATAACACCAATATCAGTTACATAGGGCAACAGTTCTGATAATCAGATATACTGTCCAGTATTACAACCACAGTTGGCTATATGGGCTATTCGGGGGGCAGAAATTGTTTCTGCTCCAGGGCACTTAAAAGTCTTGTTCTGCCACTGCAAAAAAATAACAACAGAGTGAAAAGGGCAATGGATAGTTTGTAATTACTTTAAGCAATAACATTTATGACATCATAATTGAATGCAGTTATAGTGTAACAACTAGAGTTCCTATTTGCTCAGTGAAGAAGATGGTGGTCTGCACTGTGATCCAGCCTGCTAGAAATACTCCAATATAACCTGCCTGTGCCCAGTACCAGATGAAAAGAGAGGCGCATTAATGAAGGCAATCCAGTTCATTGTGGTTCAGTCCTAAAGTGGTGTGTTCAAAGACCTGCATGGTATGATGATGCAATACAGGAGAATGGGACTGCCTACCATTTTTCTTGAAAATGCTAGGCATAGAAAGAAATAAAATATAACCAAGGTCATAATGTCCCACTGTACCAATTGGGGACACTTTTAGGAGATGCATAGTGTTGAAAAAAATAGTGGTGAAATAATTTACAGCAGAGGACTATCTGCATACATACCGCAATGAGCACTTGGTGGAAAGAGAGTACACATTAAAGAACACTCATGCAAAGCAGAAACTTCAACTTCAGCAGACACACAGCAAAGCACATCCAGTAGACATACAACAATGTACATTCAGCAGAAATACTTCCTGTATGCAGATATTGCTGACTATAGGATTCATTGCTAAAGACATATTCCTTTTGTTTACGAATGCCAAAAACTATATGTATCCCTTTTTCTAATAAATGCTTTACTATTACTTTTTCAGTTAGCTAAGTACTATGAGTCATGGCACATAAAATCTGTTTATCATAAGTGGCGAGGTAACTGAGAAGTGAAAGGGGGGGCATTGTTAAGAACATTTTTAATGTCTATTTTACAAGTTGGCAAATAATGATCACTGCCTTTGAGTGCAATGAATTGTATATCCATTTGCAACTTACAGCAACATGTACTAAAGAAAACGCAAATATATTTTATGTGCAAAACTTTTTTGGCGCTTTGCTCCTTTTGCAAAGTACTAAACATTTAACACTTAAATAGTAAATATGAGCAAATTGCGAATAAAAACAGGCACGTTTGTAAATATTTTTCCTACCTCTTTTGATAGCACTTGCTAACAGCTGGTGTAATTTTCACACGCAAATAAGAATTATTTTTCACAAAATATTCGCAAAGCTCTTTAGCGTGCGCAAATCTAATCGCGTTTTATTAGCGCAACCGGAAAAATGCACGCTAGATAAAAATAAATGGAAGAGGTGCAAATTGGGGGGAAAAATGCAAAATGTTACAAATAGTCGCAAATTGCTCCTTACTCATGTTTTACCTACTTTTTTTTCCCACTGCACTTGTTCAGTACGTGACCCCCAGAAAGTATTAAAGAGAAATTCAACTTTAAAAATAAAATGTGCCATAATAAGGCGTTCATCTAATACTTACATTTTTCTTTGTCCAATGTGCTGTAATAAATAGTGTTGAGCGAACAAGAAAGACATTCGGTTTATAGACTTTCACTTTATGGAATACATGAAATGCTATTGGCTTTCTATAAACCGAAATAGAGTCCCTATTCATAAGAATAGGGACTCTATTTCGGAGATTCGGTTTATAGACTTTCGGTTTATGTAATACATGTAATGCTATTGCTATTCTATAAACCGAAATAGAGTCCCCATTCAGAAGAATAGGTCAATTGACCTATTCGTATGAATGGGGACACTCTTACCCACATTTTATTTTATTTTGCAGCCCTCTGGCCCTTTCCAGGACTTTTTCGACAAGTACGAGCACGGACCCGGACATTTTTTCGAAGTTCGGCCGAACCTGCCAAACCCGAACATCCAGGTGTCCGCTCAACTCTAGTAATACACAATTTACCTCTGAATCTTTAGCATGCTCTACTCCAGCGCAGACATAGGGTTTATGTATAAAAACCCCTGCACTGACATGTGTCAGGTGAGGTATAAAAAGATTCAATCACAATGTGTTATGTATAATGGCAATCTTTTTATAAATCCCCACCTTTGTCAGTGCAGTAGAGGGACAGAGTTTGGCAGGCGTTCTCAGACACTAATAAGGCACTTTTCATTATCGGATTTTTTTATACATCGACTGCGCCGACACAATGAGTGCCAGCACAACCAGAAAGTATTTATTTGGTGGAGGCGGCGTAGATTCCCTATATTTGTCAGGAGTCTGCATTATACACGGGCGCACACGCTGATAGTACCACTATTTGGTACTATCTGCATGTGCGCCGTGTTTATACATGACCCCATAATGCCTAACTATTTGAAGGCTTTGCTCCTTGAAACATGGACTGCATGTGTGATAGGTTGTACTTAAAAAATAAAAAACAAGTGGCAGTACTGCATTGTATTGGATCAACAACAGGAATGATAACACTGGGAATATATCTGGTTATGACCAAGTGAATTGCCTGCCAAAGTGTACTTATAATTTTGTCAACATTGGGCAGGTTCATGCTGGCATCTTTTGATTATATTTAGGATCTGCCAAATGTGAAAAATAGTTTATTGAATTGAGCCAAGTAAACACTGCCAAAGTGCCTTTTGGTATGAATTAGTCAATATTATAGTTGCTGTTTAGCAATGTGGTCATTTTGTCTAAGGGGATAATTCATAAAGGACCGTATGTGGTGTGTGTGTGTGTTTTAATTATGTTGTAAAGAAAAAGGGTTGAACTTGGTCTCTAAGTCTTTTTTCAGTCTAAGCTAATATGTAACAGGAAAAAGTGTTTATGCAATTAAACTCTGTTAAGATAGACAAGGCCCCAGGGCCAGATGGTATACACCCAAGGGTCCTTAGAGAGTTAAGCATAATTCTGGCCAGACCAATATTTATGATCTTTAGGGATTCGTTCAGTTCAGGTATAGTGCCAACAGACTGGCGAAAGGCGGATGTCATTCCAATATTTAAAAAGAGATCAAAATCTCTGCCTGGTAATTATAGGCCAGTGAGCTTGACATCTGTAGTGGGAAATTATTTGAAGGATTGCTAAAGGTGTACACTCAAGAATACATCTTGAATCAGAATATAATTAGTAAAAGTCAACATGGTTTTGTGAAAGACAGGTCTTGTCAAACAAACTTAATAACATTCTATGAAGAGGTCAGTAAAAATATAGATCTAGGTGTGGCAGTTGATGTGATCTATTTGGATTTTGCTAAAGCATTTGATACAGTTCCACACAAAAGGTTACTCTACAAATTGAGAGAAATAGGATTGGGGGCAAATGTATGTATTTGGATTGAAAATTGGCTAAAAGATAGAACACAGAGGGTTGTTGTAAATGGTAAAGCTTCAAATTGGACCAGGGTAGTGAGCGGAGTACCTCAGGGGTCTGTTTTGGGACCTCTTCTTTTTAATCTGTTTATTAATGATCTCCCACGTTGTGCTGAGTGCCATGTCTCAGTGTTTGCTGATGACACAAAATTAGGTAAGGTAATAAAGACTAATCTTGATGTTTTTTCCTTACAGGAAGATTTGGACAGAGTGGGGAACTGGGCAAGAAGGTGGCAAATGAGGTTCAATATAGACAAATGTAAAGTTATGCATTATGGGAAAAATAATAACAAAGCAACATATACGTTAAATGGTATTTCCCTGGGAAAAACTATTAACGAAAAGGATTTAGGAATCATTGTAGATAACAAACTTGGCAACAGTGCCCAATGCCAGTCAGCAGCTGCAAGGGCCAATAAGATATTGGCATGTATAAAACGAGGTATAGATTCACGGGAGGAGGACATCATCTTGCCTTTTTACAAATCAATGGTAAGACCTCACCTTGAATATGCAGTACAGTTCTGGGCACCAGTCCTTAAAAAGGATATCAAGGAACTAGAAAAAGTGCAAAGGAGAGCTACAAAATTAATAAGGGGATTGGAGGATCTTAGTTATGAAGAGAGACTTAAAAAATTGCATTTATTTACTTTAGAAAAAAGGCGTCTTAGAGGGGATATGATAACATTATATAAATATGTGCAGGGCCAATATAAGGAGCTCTCCAGGGACCTGTTCATTAATAGAAATGTACAAAGAACAAGAGGTCACCCCCTGAGACTGGAAGAGCAAAGATTTCATAGGCAGCAAAGGAAGGGATTCTTTACGGTAAGGACAATAAAATTATGGAACTCACTGCCAAGAGAGGTAGTGCTATCAACCACAATAGATGCATTTAAAAATGGTCTGGATGATTTTTTAGAAAAGCAGAACATACAGGGGTATTAATAATAGAATGAGCATTAATAATAGAGCTTTTTGATCCAAGGAGAAATCTGATTGCCCTTTTGGAGTCAAGAAGGATTTTTTTTCCCCCTAGGAGGCAACATTCGAAAAAGCTTCCTTAGGGGGTTTTTTGCCTTCTTTTGGATCAAAACGCAGAAATGATAGGTAGAAGGGTTGAACTTGATGGACTTTTGTCTTTTTTCAACCTAAATTACTATGTTACTATGTTACTATGTAACTATGTATCACATGCTAGTACAGTGTAATAGTGACTTTGGCACTGCATATGTTGTGATCTACATTTCTCATTCTATCCATCCAGTCAGTTGCAGACTGCTTATTACATGAAATGTAGTCCACAACAGTTGCATTGTCAAAGGCTAACCATCCCTGCTATTGAACACTACGTTTTCTAGTTGTTCATGACAGGGGTAACTTCAATCATCGGGACATGTGTATCTGAAAAGCAAAATCTCTTTATTTGCTTGAACAAATGGCTACAGCCACTTTAAATAAAATCCCACGTAGTCTTCGGGATAACATTATATCAATTTAATACACATTATAACTTTTACACAATGACTAAAACATGTTAACCATATTCAACAATTGAATTAACTATGAAAATTCCCAAGCAAGCATGGATATCCAGGTGGCCGGCCACTTTGGACATATCTTTAACGCCCCAAACTTTTTGAGGTTTGAGGTACCACGTCCCCCGAACCTCTCACCAGAGTTTTCCTTGACTCACCAGAGTGATCTTGCACTAAAACCCCCTTGGATACCCAGCAAGCTTCTACCATGGCTGTGACAATATATGATACCCGTGAACCAGCAAAACAGGGAAGGGAGGGACGACTGGTAGGGAAAGTTTTTTTTTTTTTTAAATTTGGCTGCTATAAACATATTTCCTTTTTCTTAAATAGACTTCCCTAACTCCACCATCCTTAAAGCCTAACAAAAGGCTAACATGTCACCTCCGTATCCTGTCATGACTCACCTATGCTGTCTGGAGGCTCCATTCAAGACTCCATAAAGGATAAATGTGCAGACATTTTTAATAGGAATAGCTAATGAAAGAATTTCCTTGAGAAAGTGTCTTAGGGAAATTCACAGACCTGACAAAGCTGGAGTCCCCACTCATCCTACCTGTTGTTACTTTCTGGTACTCCAATTATTTCGTTGTGTATGGACATTTTATGAACTTTCTTCACTAAACAGTATCAGCATACTATGTTTATAGAATGTTTCTGGGAATAACATTTCGGCAATAGCTGGGCTCTCTCTTCCCTTTCCCTCTATCTTCATTCTGTAGAGCAGTTTGGGGTCAATGCAAGGATTAGACTGATGGGTGTGCTTTGCAAAAGTGGTCTTTTGACAATTCAAGTGCAAATTATATTGACAGCTCCAAAATTGCTCATCTCCAGGGAAATTCACCTTCAATGTGGTTTCGGTGAGTTTCATCAGAGTGGAACTCCAGAATGAGTTCCTTCTGAAATCCACAGAGTCCCAGTTCATGGTAACCCTGGGGAAATCTGTGCTGCTCAAACACTCCATCTTACTTGCAATCAGAGTTCTACCATGTTTTATTCAAATTAAGGCACGTCTGAATAGAGCAAATTGGTGGAAACATTTTGTCAGCTCAATTTACTTTTGGTTGAGAATACCCACTTAGACATGAAGATTTCCTATGCACTGTAAATGTGCTTAATTGGGTAAATCAACAAAAAAAAAAAGGTTCTTGAAAACACCGCCCTTTCACTTCTCAGTTAGAACTGCTGGTTTGCTCAATAGACAAATAAAACAGAAAACTATGTATTAGCAATACGAGCTAACTTACTAAACCAGGTGTGTTAACTCATGAGCAAAGTTTACTGAAGTATTACATTATTCTGTTAAAGAGGCAGTTCCACCTACAGTGTCTGAATTGTTTTCCTTTTAGATAAATGCTGTAAATGCTGTAAAACTAAACACGTTCTATGTCTTAAAAACTGCAAATAAAATGTCATACAGTCATCACTGTTTCAATAGCTACAGTCTTGCCTATCTCCCCAACCCCTCCTCCTTGTGTATCACAGCACACAGAACTGGCTGAAGCCATAACTCACCCTGCATTCCAAGTACTTGAAATAGTTCGGAGAGACTATCCAAATCCAAACAAACAGGGTAAGGTACAATCCACGGATGATAAAGTGAAAAGGGAAGGCCACCTAACGCGTTTCGCGTGTCACCACGCTTAGTTATAAAACACCTATGACTAAGCATGGTGACACGCGAAACCCGTTAGGTGGCCTTCCCTTTTCACTTTATAATTGGTGGATTGTACCTTACCCTGTTTGTTTGGATTTTTTGAAAGCATTAAAGCACTTTATTCATTCACTACTTGGCGAGTGGAGTGCACACTTTGTTCTACTTAATGCTTAATTGTTGTGCCTAATCAGCACTGTGGAGCACCCACCCACCTCCTGCACTTTTGTTCCTGTGACTAGAGCCGGTGTTGCTTTTGTTTCTCATGGGTATAATTCTGTTTATTGTCATCAAGTGTAACACTATGTTGACAGAATGGCGTACATCTGCTGCAAAATAAAAAACAAATGAGATATGTAAAGCCATGCAGGTATTGGATTAACCGAGGGAATTGTCTACTCACAGAAAATAAACACTTTTACTTCACTCAGTGTGAGGATATCCGGGAGCAATGTGTCTGCCCACAGCCCTTGGCAGTTTTACATATCAGTTTGTGACTAGGCCTCAAATCATAAATAATCAAGGCCATCCTGTGAGATTCAGATGAAAGGGATGTTCTTAATGGAAATCTCTGAATTCAAGATGAGAGGTATTCTAAGATTTCTAGACCCAAGTGCATAAATAACACATTTATCCAAGAATTCTTCTGAAAAAAGGAAGTCATTAAATTCCCAGAAAGATAAATTGTTATATGTCCAAGATTTATTTACCAGAGCATCTTTTGATACTGCAACCAAATGGCCTGATCTCCTTTCATAGTCACAGTATTTGGCTTCATGTCTTGTTTGTCAGCTGTCAGTTCAGTTGTTCTGTGATATTATTCTCCTAAAGACCAATACTGTACCATTGTAAAAAGTGTCTGTAAACATTTCTACATTTAATTTTATTAAAATATGCGATATTTGTAGACTATTGATAAGAGTGCATTGGACATAACTCCTAAGTGTTCCTTTTAAAGAGGTGTTCAACCTATATCACACCGTTCTTATTTCCTCTCTTGGTGCCCTTCCTTGAGGGCCAGACTGGCTCCCTGAGAATATACCCAGTTGGCTGCTGGGCTACCTGCCCTGGGGCTGGCTGAATCTTGCTGATTATTCCACTTTTACTACTTTGCCTCAACATTTGCTCTTTGCATATAAACCCTTATATCCTTTCATTTTTATCTTATCTATAAAGTGTATTTTTCAAATGTTATTTAACCCCTTAGTGACTGGACTGAGAAATGTTGTACCATTTGTGATAGTGGCTATTTTTATACTTCCTCTCTGTGTTTAGCTGTAATTTTCCAATTTCCCATTTGCTGTGCCCATGCAAATTATATACTGTTTATTCTGGGATAAGAAGGGCTTTCTTTAGACACCATTATTATAGAATTTACTATAAAAGATATAATAAAATGTGATGGAAAATTGAAAAAAAAACTTTTTCTAACTTTTAATTGAAATTTTTTTCACATCTACAAAAGCTAATAAAAAACCTCCTAAATAGATTATTTGTTCTGAGTTTAGAAATACCCAATTTTTTACGTGTTTTTTTTTTTTTACTGTTTTTGCATGTTATATAGGACAACATGTGAATGTTGTGCATTGCTTTTTCTTAATCATTCTACTTTTTCAGGAATACCGACATTGACATTGCAACCCTAGCCCTAAACCTAGTCCCGAACACTAAATATAACCCCAGAGCGACGGAATCAATCACTGATCACTTCCGAAGCTCTTGCCAACAGCAGGGGAGTGCCATATTTGAAAGGCACGTTCCCTGCAGAGACAGTGCCCCAGAGTCCGATGTTGGTGTTAATGAGTGCCTCGATATTGAAGCATTACAGCAACACCAGCTGAGTGAAAAAAGATCATTTTGTAAGTTGATTTCACTGCAGGACGTAGCAGGTACTATTAACTAACTGTAGTGATTTCAGTGACACATCTGCTACGTCTATTGTCACAAAGGGGTTAGTAATGTATAGTTTATCCTGTTCTGAGCAATACAATATGGTGTAATGATTTAGGGCTGGTATAATGATGATATGATATAGGGCTGGTATACAATTGTTTCTAGGGCTACTTTTTATTCTCGTTCTGTCTTTGTCCTCCTTTTGTGTCCAGGAAAAAAGATGAAGGCACTACTGGACATTTACATATATTTGGGAGGATGCAGTGATGTTTTTATGGTGTCCAGTATTTTTTTTTTATTGGGGTTACAGTATTTTATCTAGAGCCATCTGGCAACCTTCTGTATGTGTGTAATAATATACACACTCAGATGTATCATTAACCTTCATTAAATATGGATTATTTATTTATAAATTGATCTGTGCAAATAAAATAATTAGTTCCTGTTCTAAATCACTTACCAAATGGCATAATTATCTTTCAATAGGTTATATGTGTCCCATGTAAAAGAAAATCTATAATGGTTTGACCCATGTCACGCCTTCTAGACATGACCTGTATTATACATCTGTACCATCTTCAGCCAACTGATATTTTGGTAAACATGCATTGAGGAGCTCTTAACATTTAGATGTTTAGTTATTGCAACTATTTCAATGTCAGAGGGGTATGTAAGTGAGTTGCATACTTTTCTGCTACTAAGGGGTTCGTGGAAATCTAATTTGTGTTTTAAATAAAAAAAATAAAAAGTTGACAAGCTTTTGAAGATGTTAGTATGCCCCATTGTTTACTTCTCCATGATACTTTTGTATAAATTGTTTATGATTACTATTAGGATTATTATTATTATAGTACCTTTATGTAAGCAGTTCATTTCCATATAAGGTATTAATATGACAAAAGGGGTAGAGCCAGTGATCAGATGTCCTTTATTGTATTGACACCACTTATGGTTAAAAAGACATGCACTGGCTTTAGATCAAAATGACTGACTTAGCAGATAGCCCCTCCAAGTCCCAAAATCTTCTGCATAATTGTAATGCACACTGCATATTACCATGCTGGAGTACAATCCAGTGGATATACAATTGTCAATTATATATATATAAATATTCACAGGAACTTGGTAGAGGTGGTGAGTTGCACAATGTGAATTGGACATCAGAGTATAACTCGCCTCTAAATTGAACTCCCTTCACGTTTTAGTGAATAGCAGTTTTTCTTGCATTCAGTGAAGGTTGAGTTTGAGATGGTGGTCCGAGTTGGACTTTGTCGAGTGGGGATAGGGATAGAATGGGTGCACTTATTTTAATGAAAAGCTCCACTTGGGAAGTCAAATTTAATGTTTAAACTAAGTAAAATATGACCTCCTAACACAACCACCTTGAGACTAATTCAAATGTAAGTGAATAGCCACATTGAGATACAAATTAGTAGAAATAAAATGTTAACATTTTTAACCTTACCAATGATGTAACAATGTAGCATTTTGTATTTTCTTAGAATCTGCTCCAGAGACACCAGAGGACACAGAGATTACTCTCCAGGAAGAAGATACTCTTTGGAGCATAAACATTGGAAGTGAGTCTAAGAAATTCTGTGACCTTTGCCGAGCTTGGTTTAACAATCCATTAATGGCACAGCAGCACTATGAAGGGAAAAAGCACAAAAAGAATGCAGCACGGGCTAAATTACTACAAAGGCTTGGTGAGACCCTGGACTCTGAAGCATTGGAAGGTCAGTTACTTTACTTTTAATAATCTCTACAAAAAGAACAGAGTTGGTAAAAATTATCAGTGTATGAGTGTTTGTCCCAGTGTATTACACTTTATTGCATTCTTCTTATGTCAGAGGCATATGCTGTAACTATGGCTGGGGATGATCTGCTTGTATTTTAAGGAAGCTACACATTTTTTAAAGGTGCAGTTATGCCTTCAGTGTCCATTTTTATTATTATTAGATGCATGCAGCATTATATGACATAAAGAAAAATAATCCGATCTGGCTTCATTTTTGTTTTTTTTTACTGGATTCTTCCTAGTTTCTAAAACGGCATGTAACTGAGTTACTGCTGTTGCCAAGAGCCAAGCCCTCCCTCCTGTGTTATAACATTAATGTGCAAGGCTGGCTGAAACCACACCTCTCTGCATTACAAGTCCTTGAAACAGCTGAGCTCAAAAGAGAGAGGTTGATTAATGGCTAATGATAGCACTTTCTCAAAGAGGGGCATGAAGGGGTTGCAGAGGAAGCTAGCTTGCCTTATGTGCACTCCCCTTCACTGAGGACACACATCTTAGAAGCCCCTGTGAAACTATTTTCAATGTCACACTACAGGAAAACTAGAATTTCAGTGTATTCAACAGCAAACAGATTTTTTTCTAGCTGGGAGGCTTACTTATAATAGTTCATCCATGTCAAAATGTTAAGGGTATAATAGTAACATGTATATAGGTTTTCATAGCAAAAGTGAACATGTTGCTGCAGTAATTAGCATTTCAATACAATTATCACCTTTGAGTCCTTGTCAGGTAAAAGAATCGCATGGGGAAAGCTGGTAAAATTCCAGTTCTTCTGGCAAACACATCTAATTCATTTTCCTAATGTGCATTATTCTCAAGGGCATACAAAGCTTTTATTTCTACAATAAACAAATAAAATTTGCTATATCTACAATAATGATTATTAAATCTATTGTCATTAACCCAAATAAATGGACAGTTGTTGAAATTGTTAATTTATTCAAATGATGGAAATGGTTGCATTCATTTGTCCCAATTTCTTTTTTTTTTGCATGCTCAAAGGAGTCAAACCTTAACTCCGCCCACTGGCTAAACTTTTAGAATTTTGAGCATACATCTGTACATTCTCTTTTTTTCCACTCATTGGGGAAAGCATTAGGCTTGTGCAGAGGACACACCGTAGAGAGACATGATGGCTTTCAATGTTTATGCATGTGCTTTGAAATCTTAAATTAGCTCTGAAGATGTGTCTACCTGCAGTACCTATGTATAACGTATGAGAAAATATCTATGCTATTCCTCAGCTCAATAATGATTAAACCTTAAAAATTGGTATATTTTTGCAATACAGCCAGTTTGCGTTCACATTGCTTTTTCCTGATCTGTAATAATTTGATATATTTTACTTGGTCTTCAAGTTCAGGCTTATGGAAAACAGTATTTCACTGAACACTTTAGGAGCTGAATTCAGATAAAATGCACCAGCTTCAAATATGTACAACGTGTTTAATATTTTAGAGAGGTTTCTGCCGCATTAGAAAATACCTTTCTTGGACAGTACCAGGAGAATAGGATTCCTAGAAAATACATATGTTACATTTGATGTGGCAATATTGTTTTACAGTTTACTTGAATTATACAAAGTGACAAATGACATTGAATTAAGTTCCTTTAACCATATCAGACAATTCCACTCGGTCTAGTGTTCTGTATTAGTCAATATATTTTTGCTAGCGTTTTCATTTCCAAGCTGATGTAGCAGTTTATTAATTGCATTTGGTGTTATAACCATGCACAGATCATTAACTCTTACCTTTCCCAGGAAAATGTATTTATTTTAGCTTTTCATCTATATTAATGCAGATAATTTTTTTTTTTGTGTGTGTGAATATGCAGCTTTTTATCTTGGACATTATTTTCTGCATATAGGGCTCACGTATAACTTGAATTCCCCTTTGGCAGTGTGGTCCTAGTTTCTGAACTAAAAACAATAAGGGAAGCCTATCAACAACAATAAGAGGTTATTACATGTTATATATAGGAGTGCAATGCACTTAGCTGCACACATGGGTATAAGAAAATATTAAACAAATGCTATTATATTATGTAAATGTGTAATCTCCATAATGAATAAATATATATATATTACACATTTGTGTAAATTAAAAAATATAGTATAAATGATAGTGATGACATTGACACACTGATGTGTGTCATCTCTATCCTCCCTTCAGATCTGTGTTCTATTTATTAAAAGGTTTAACCTTTTGCTTAACCTTGTTATGGTTACCCATGGTGCTTTGGGATTCATGTGTTTATTCGACTCTAAAGTTTATGAGCTTCTCTTGCTTGGTAGGTGACCATGTAGGAAAGTGTCTGATCTGTTTTAGTAGATAGCCAAAATGGCAAATGGTAGAACAGGTTACCCAGTAATTCAACTAGTAACATTTAGTTAGAGCTAGGGGGAGATTGCCAATGACGATGTACTAAGATTTGCTAAGCATGCCAGACTGGCATCCCCATTTATCACATTAAAAAAAAAACTTTAATTAGTCCACCAGTGGCTGTAGGTTCCAGCACAACCGTGGAGTGAGAAAGGTTAAAGGGCACTCACCCATCTGTCAGGGCCGGAAGAATAGAGGGTGAAGGATCTATGCTAGCCCTTTAAACTACAATGGGAAACAATATTACCCTGGTGGGGTTCCCAGAAATTGCTCTGGTTGGGCCACTGCTTTCGGATACACAGTGAATGAAACACGCAGAATTGTGAGTAGATAAAATATTTTCTTTTGTTGTGTCAGATATTGTTTCAGCCATTTGGTGTCCAATTTTATTTCACATAAATATAAAGCTGAAAAACTGGCAACAGTCCTTAGTGCCTACAAACACAACTCAGCAGTGGATCCTGCTTCTGGACATAGCATTCATTATTTAATTCTGCATAATCTAAAATGGAATTTTGATTGGAAATGCAAGAATAGTTTTGTTTTTTTTTGTCTAGTTGCTTTGCACAAGCAGTGAGAGGATCACAGGCTGCCTCTGGCCTTGTTAGCTCCAGCATTGTTTTTCTGAAAGCTATATTTTGCCTCTTTTGAAAATGTGGCAAAAGACTACTTTGTTGTTTGGTATTGGTTTCAAAATGAATTGAAATGTGGCAGTAATGATAATATACACAACATGGTTGCACGGCAATGTGCAATTTCATACACAAACAACATAATTGTTATTGGTAAAAGAACAAGTCATTTGGAATAGAAAATATACATAATTTATGTCAACAGTTCCCCTTTGTCTTTATGTACCGAGCGAGTTTTTCATTAATAAAATGATATGATTTGGATGCAGATCGAACATTTTTAATCTTGATGGAATGCTAAAGCAAATAAAAAAGGAAGCATATAAGATTAGAGTTCTTAAAGTTGGTTCCACTGATTTATTAACCTTTCATGTTTTACAATCGTCCAATTTCTCCTTTACACTTGGCCACCATCCATATTGAGATTGTTGTTTACCTGCATATTTTTCCTCGGTATAATTTCCTTTTCTGAAGAAATAACTTTTAAAGCATCTAACTTTGCATCACCTTCAATAAAATAACAATAACAATAATAATAATAAACATTCTCTGAAAATCTTGAGTTTCAGTTATGTTGTTGTGAATGTTTTCACAAACAAAGCAACTTCTAAAGTGCAACTATGGCACATGATGTCATCCTAGTGTCAGTCCCCAATGCTGTGACATGGATGAAGCTTTGTCAATCTATTAAATACAAATTTAGAATCATGTTATGTTGCAAGTCTCTATAGCTGAAGAATCTGTAGCTACATGAATGAATACATTAATTAGCAGATGGAAAGCCCTGTCATTATATTCTTCTAGTTTAAAGATGTGCAATACATTTAGAACACAAAAGAGGTGTGGACGAATACAAAGATCAATAAGCACAATCAATTCATTTATTGCATATCCTATCATACTGAACACCTGAATCAAATCTTCTTACAATTGATATTTTCTTTTGTTTTGCACATGCGTTTCCGGAGTATTGCGAACTGCTTTTGATTCAATGGAGACAAAATATAGAATAGTTCTATGTTAAGAATAGAACAAGACAAATAATAGTCAAATGAATCCAAGTAATGATTCTGCACTCTGTGACACTTAGCTGCAAAACTAGGCTATTAGCTTTGCTGAACTGTAGCATTCTTTCATTTATCATGAACCAAACTGCACACAGTCATATGCTAATTATACATCTGAAAATCCTTTTCATAGATAGGAACATAATTTAAAAAATAAGCACTTTTGATTTTTAACATCCAAAAGATTATGTCTGTACCGAAGATCTTCTGTGTAATTTTGTGCTTCAAATGTATTCACATCTGTTTATTAATAAATTCATAGTATCGAAGGGCACAGCTTATGGCCACACTCTCTTCCAAATAATGCTTTAGTTGTTGGCTCAGGCAGTGAATTGTTTCTGGCACCAATCCATGCCAATGTCAAGGAAGTCTAGTAGGCTAGACTCATCATGGAGTATGTAGTTCCCAAACATCTGCAGTGCCAAGGTTTAGAGTGAGAAACAGGAACTGTCATCGTTCACAGAAATGATAGTATGTCCTAATGCATCTATTGAGCCTCTCTATAGTTTCCAGAACACTGGAAATGTGCATTGTTGTCTCAAAACGGAATAGACAAAGTATCCGTGCAGGTACACCAGTGTTTGTGGCAAGGTCTGTGAAGGTCCACAAAACATCATTAGATTGTCCTTGTCTAATGACACACTGGGTTTATGAAATAGCCCAAATAATCTCCTTTTTAATTCTCATCTTTCTTTCTACTCCCCACTTTCCTGTTGTGCATATCAGGCAGTATTATTTTACTGAGAGGGTAGTTGATGCATTGGATAGCTTTCCAGCAGTAGTAGTAGAGGTTAATACAGTAAAGGAGTTTAGGCATGCATAGGATAGGCAAAAGGCTATCGTAGATAGAAGATAATATTTGGGAGTAATGCCAGTATGTAGAAAATTGGGCATACATGATGGGCTGAATGGTTCTATAGGGTCTACTCAATAACGAGAGAATTGTAGGGAGTTGAGATGGGAATTTCAAATTGTAGCTGCATTGGAAGATTTTTCCAACTAGGCTATATAGGCCCAAAGATTGAAATTCCCATCTCAGCCTGCAATTCTCATACCTGCAATTCTCTCTTTATTGAGTAGACCCTATGTTTCAACAATTTACTGTTGGGTTTACATTATATTATTTTACTTATCTCGTCCACCATATTGTTTCCTTATACCATTAAATGCATTGTGTTCTTTTTATTTTCCTTGACCCTTTCTTTGTTATGCTAATTTTTGATAGCATTTAGTCTCTCTCTCTCTCTCTAATCTGAAATGTTGAATTAAAATTTCAAGACATTATCATGAAACAAGGGAGATAAGCGAGAGACATATATTTTCCCTGACTCTTTGAGTAATGAAGAGAAATGATTTTGATTTTTGTCATACTGCTTTTGTTTTTGCCCCAGCTGTTTCATTCTTAATTAAAACTAGTTAAAACTGATCCCCGGGGGTTGTGGGACAATTGACAGAGACTCGAATATGGATGTGACACAGAAGTAAATCTGAGGTGATATAACTGGGACTGAGACTGCTAAAAGAAATTAGTGTAAATGCTGAAAAAAGAGGGAAAAGACAGAATGAAAAATGACAGAACCACATGATACCTGTGAAAAATAAGGGGAGATATTCCTAATTTAGCAATGCAGAGATATTATTAGGTGTACAAAGGACCTGTGGGGCATGTATATAAATTAAGGCATGCAAAAAAAGTGTGTAAAGAGATGATACAAAATGTATGTGTGTACAATATGTGGTCACATAATAAATATCTTTAGTTTTATATAAATATAAATAAATATATATATATATATATATATATATATATATAAAAACTATAATAAACATATTCTAAAACCTGTAATACATCTGAGACTTGCAGTGTCTCTTGAATATATGTGCAGCTCAGTTATTCTTGGGGGTCTGTTTGTTAGTTAGTGATTAGGTACACTCATCCACTCTCCGTGAATCGTGACCTTCTTTGCAAGCAGCTCAGTGGCAATCGTGCCTATGCAAATTAGTTCCCCAAAAAATAAAAAATGTTACCAATAAGTAAAAAAAATTAAAAATGTCTCCTCCAGGTGTGATGATTAAATTAACATGTACAGTAGTATAAATAAATAGATTATTTATTTGGTAAGTGTTTCTCCACCGCAAAACAAATTCATCAGTTTGGTTTTCTTCAAGCCCATATTATTATTGGTTAGGGCACAATACTTAAAATAAAGGTTTCTCACAGATGTGGCGGTTTGTATTAATAATTAGTGATGTCGCGAACATAAAATTTTCGGTTTGTGAACGGCAAACGCGAATTTCCGCAAATGTTCGCGAACAGGCAAACGTTCAGTTTATAGAATAGCAATAGGATTACATGTATTCCATAAGCCGACAGCCTATAAACCGGACGTTCGGTTTATAGACTTTCGGCATTTGTAATGAATATAATAGTAGTACTATTGGCTTTCACTACACGGAGACAGAGTCTCCATTCATAAATTTATGAATGGAGACTCTGTCTCCGTGTAGTGAACGCCAATACTAAACGTTCGGTTCAGGGTACAGGGTACATGGTCAGGTCAAAGTTTACTCAATGATAAAGAATAGGGGGCAGACCGAACATCGCAATTGTTCGCCCGCCGCGGCGAACGTGAACACGCGATGTTCGCCGGGAACTATTCGCCTGCGAACTATTCGCGACATCTCTATTAATAATATTAAGTCAGGATCTCACATTTGTTTAGCAAAATTGAAAGAAACTTTTGGGGTCGAAAATAACTGTTACTTAAGGACATAACATAAAATAAATAAAAAGATGTATAATATTTTTACGTATACAAAATAAATAACCCCTAAACAGCAAGTTGAAGTTAAATATTCAGTAAATGCACAAATATAACATCAGCATATCCTTAAGAACATGTCCCCAAGAGAGAAAAAACTTTTACTTGATCTCGGAACTAAGATTAATCACTCAATAATATGGCTAAATAAATGAATCTATCAAAAAATATATATAAATCTTTATTAAAAAATAAATAAAGAATATATATGTAAGTACAGAAATACATGGAGTGCTTCAAATAAAATGTATTACAGTTTAAATACATATTAATAAGCAGCCAACAGTGCCTGTTTCTCAATATGTATTTAAACTGTAATAAATGTTATGTGTCCCTGCATAGATATATTCTCTATTTTATATTTATTTATTTAAAAATATACTTTTGCTTCATATTAAAGGACATAATATGTTTCTATCATCAAAAACATATAGTCACTGATCGGAGTTACAGCTAGTTTGCTTCTAACAAAGCCTAACCTTGATGAAATAAATATAAAATACAGTATTTGCTTTATTGTTTCCATTTTCATGATACACAACATATTGAACAGGAACCAACATTTTAAGAAAACAAAGTAAATTTCAATTCTATGGAACCAATTTCTCTCTAAGAAAATTTGTGTCGGAGCAAAACCTTCTGTTTTCTTAACTTCCAACCATTCTTCTGCCAAGTATAATAGATGCCGGTAATCCCCTCAAACATCTAATATGTTAGGTCTGTCCAATGTTTCAAGAAAAAGAAAAATGTTTATAATGAAACAGTAATGAATAGCCTTTTTAGACAAGCGCTACATCTCCTAGCACTTCTCATTTTGCTTTGCATCAAAGAGCTATACATAGAACATGGAGAGCTGCAGGATGTCACATGGAAAAAAGTAAGAAACATACAATAGTGTAAAACAGAGTAAAGGAATGCTCTTGGTAATTGATTCACATCTTTTATTCATTGAGGCACAAAATCAACAGATGTTTGTGAGATTAATCAATAGAACATATTCCACATTACTTGTCTAGACATATTACACAATTGTGTGTTTCTCTTATTTTCCCATGTGATATCCTGTGCCTCTCCATGTTCTATGTATGGGTCTTTGGTGTTTCAAGACACAGAGTTTGTTTGTTAGTTTTGTCTTTTTTGTATTGCTAGACCATACAGTCTATACATATATAAGGTGGATGTTTCATGTATATCTAGTACATATACATATTTAAACAGAAAAATCCCACCTAATAGACTAAAACATTGTAAAGTAATAAAAGCTAATTTTTTTAACCAGCTGATGTAGTTTTATATTTTCTTATGTAATGTTCTGATTTCTTTCTTATTTCGGATATCTGTAAGAGTATACACGGTATCATTAAATTCACCTAGGGCTTTGTCCACCATGAACTGAGTTCTATTAACTAAGCAGTGCACTGACAAGGGAACAGCCAAAATCAAGCATAGGAAATGTGACTCCTTCTTGACTTTAGCTTAGATTTGAGTCTTCCTTAAGCTCATTGGACAACAAGTGTTCAGATGAACTTAGTAGCTCAAAACTGTTGAGGGACCCTGTTGCATTCAATATGCAATTCCACATAGGTTGACCCGAACAGTTTTCATTAACTTGTTGCTTAGTAAACAACTTTTTTTTATTAAAAATAAATAAAAAAATGTTTCTCTTTGTTGCTAGTTTGAAGCTACATTAGTTTACAAACAAGGTGGCACAAAGATGGAAAAGACCCAATTACGGAATTCCTTTTTTCTGTCAATTTGCTAACGCAACTCTAGATCGTTTTATGGTGTTTGTGCACACTGTCTGCCTTTCAGTATCAAGAGTCCACTCTGGAATCACAGAATTATTTCACACCTCTGTGTATTACTTCTGCATAACCAGTTCCATTTGGATTAAATGGATTGAAGCAGTGCTATGCTAAAGGTGTCCACTAAAAACAAATTTGGCAGTATTTTTTAATACATTCACAGATGTAGTTAAGAGCTGTGGGAAATGACCTTCCATGACCTTCACGTCGCATTTAATACAACAATAGCTGGAGAACCACCGGTTGGAGACCCCAGATATGTAGTAGCACTAGTTTGAAGTCAGTAGAGCCTAAACACTAAAATATACACCTACAAAGAAAGATTTATTTTTATTTGAGCTGAGGTTCAGGCAATTAAAGTTTCCAACCTTTGTTATAGGGTTTCAAAATAGGTATGGTGCTAATTTCGTGTCCACACCTGGGCATTAGATACTTTTACAATTTCTCATTTATTTTTTGCTAACTTTTGAAAGGAACATGACCCAATACACATGGGATTTGACTTCACCTTCAAAGGTTTCTCGAATCTTATCCCAAATTTGCTGCCTTAAACCGATAGATCTCTACAAAGCAGCTGGAGATCTTCACAGATCTGTACCATCTTTACAGGCGTGGAAAATGTAATTTCATATTCTTTTGGAGCAAGTCTTTTTTTTTGTTAAAATCCAGGTCATCGTCATGCAATGATAAAACCATAAGAGGTATAATCAAGCAAAAAAAGAACTCTCAAATGCAGTCCCCTAGTTTGTTCTCATATTTATTATATTTATTTTTCTCCAAACATAAGTAATTATGTTTTCTTGTCCTATGTACATCCTCTCTAACTCCCCCAACGCATTTTTTTTTTTAGTTGAAGTGTTGTGGTGATAACACTGACATTAAATTAAATGGTCCACTCAATAAAAAAGGGGATTGGAGGAAAATGCAATGGGAATTGTAAAAATTTTCCAACTCGGCTGCCTTGGCCTTAATTTCTGTTTCAGTTCCCTGCAATTTGAATGAATAAAATTCATACTTTCCTTTTGGTTAGTTGCTCTAGCTGTGGCAGCTTGTTTTCCTCCTTGGATATATTGGTCTTGCAGGAGCAGTAATGTAAACTTATGCTCAACGAACTTTCCTGTTTTAATTCTTTGAAAATACAAATACAGTGGATACATGTTAAAGAAAATTGGATTGTTTGCATCTGTTTGTTAGCTTATATCCTAAATCACAGTTGCTAGTTTGGTAATGTAACATGTTATAGTAGTAATGGCAAATTCGACTGAAATGGATATAACACACAGCAAAATGTCCATTATTACCGTAATATGTTATGAAGCCACCTGGGAAAAAAATATGTATCTATTTTAACTTTGAAGTGCAACTCATTGTACTTGTTTTGATAAGGCACAAGCTAAAAGAAAGGCCAGAAATGATGCAGCACTAATATAATAGTACAGTGAACTCTATTAACAGAACATAACCTAATTCAGAAGAGATATATTTCATACAACTAGAATAATAATAAAAAACAACTTTGAGAAATTCAAGGACACAGTGTGCTGATGAAGACAGAAACAGGAACTTCTAAGTTTAGTGCAAAACATACATAAAAGCTTAATTGATTTTCCTGATCCAGCAGTGATATTTCTACTAAAGATCATCAGCACTGGCGTGTTTATTGCACTGGCGTGTTTATTGCACTGGCGTGTTTATTGCACTGGCGTGTTTATTGCACTGGTGTGTTTATTGCACTGGCGTGTTGACTGGTTCAAATTGAATTTTTGATTTTCCTGATCCAGCAGTGATATTTCTACTAAAGATCATCAGCACTGGCGTGTTTATTGCACTGGCGTGTTTATTGCACTGGCGTGTTTATTGCACTGGCGTGTTTATTGCACTGGCGTGTTGACTGGTTCAAATTGAATTTTTGTTAAAATTCCAGTGAACACACCAGTGCAATAAACACGCCAGTGCAATAAACACGCCAGTGCAATAAACACGCCAGTGCAATAAACACGCCAGTGCAATAAACACACCAGTACAGATAATCTTTAGTAGAAATATCACTGCTGGGTCTGGAAAATCAATTAAGCTTTTAGGTATGGAAATATTTTGCACTAAACTGAATAGTTCCTGTTTCTGCATTCATCAGCACACTGTGTCCTTGAATCCACATATTCCCTCACCGATGCTGCCAGCCCAGCACACTATGTCTGTTAAACACTTTACAAGAGACATCACATATCTCAGTAGGTGTATTTGCTAGGCGGACCGCATGTAATTTGTAAATTAGGTATCACTTGTGCTTGTGATTGCAGCATTATATTTCTTGGGAATTGCATGTTACAGATGTGAAGATCAACATAAAGTCAGTGCCCAAAGTTTGTTTCTATTTCTTATTTATCCAATTCAAATATGATATGATTTGCCCTATTTATATGTACAATTTTTTTAATTTAATACCTAATTCCACAGAGTTGCATTGCTGTCTTCTGGTCCTTGATGTCAGGTTGATTGGCCAGAACCTGCATGTCAATGCAGATCTGGAAGTCCCACAGGATCTTAGCGTTGCTGTTCTCCATGACCTCCTGTGAAATCTCCCATCTGAACTTGGGAGAGTTTAGCCCAAATGCTGTGCCGATGTTCTCATACACAATACGAGCTCCATGTGTTGGACTGTCTCAGAGGCCTCACTAAACATTCTGCACCTTTGATCCTGTCTAGTGTGGTAGGGCCTTGCTTCTATTGTTCTGGTGCTCAGTGCTTGTACTTGTGCTGCCACGATTAGTGCCTCAGTGCTGTCTCTGAGTCAAGCCCTCTCCAGCCACTGGTAGAATTTCGCAATGTCAGCTGCCTCAGCTATCTGTCGATACCATGCAGAGTCATGCCTCTTCATGGCTCTTTCTCAACTTTATCTTCCTTCCGTGACTGTTGTTGCTTCAGGCTTCACCCATTCTCTTTCGGCTAGTGTACAGTCTCTGCATGTTGGACTTGGGGTGGAAACCCACACATTGTGAAGAGCTTTCGGGTCTTCACATTGGCAGCTTCTAGGTCTTCCTTTGGCCAGCTCATGAGACCGGCAGGGTATCGGATGACTGGCTGGTCGTACGTGTTTATGGCATGGATCTTGTTCCTCCCATTAAGCTCACTCTTCTGAATCTGTCTTCACCTTTGGTGGTACTTGGGTCTTGCAGTCTTCCTGGCCTCTTCATTGTACTTTCCATGTGCCTATGGGATACCAAGGTATCTATGTGCCCTAGTGGCAGTACCACCGATCAGTCTTAAGTGCCTTTGATATTTTCATTTCCATCCAGCCACACTTGTTCAGTCTGATATGATATATACAGCACATAAATTAGCACATAAATCATTCAGAGCATCAGCGAATTCTCAGATCTTTATATAAATTTATATATTTATAAATGGTCTTCTTATGCACCCGGGCTACAATTGGACTTATTGTGGTGTGCCTTTAACCCTTTGCATTTATATGTATATATTTTGTCCATTACTGACCTACTACCTTCGGTTTAGACATATGTACATAGGTAATCTCCCAGTGCTGGTTAAAATGGCCATGATATAAAATGGCATATGCCAAATCCATGTGAAAAAGAAGCAAATTAAAAAAATGATAAGAAAGCAGGGCCAGACAGGGAATAAAAAGCAGCCTTGGAAACAATTGCACCATTATTTTATTGTTCAGAAAAATGAAAAAACATTTGAAAAGCACACTCTGTGTAGATAAGAGACATCTGAAAGGACATAAGGGGTTATATGTTAAGAGCTAATGCTGATGCAAAGTGGTAAAAATGGAGCAATCAGCAGGAATCAGCCAGCCCCAGGGTAGTTGGCCTACCGATAAAATGCCTCTATCCCCTTAGGCCAGTCCGGCCCTGTTGCATTCTGATTGGCTTCTTGGTGTTCTGAATCAATCATCATACAATTAGAATTCAAGTCATGCTCATTTAACCAGACACACATAAATGAATGGATGTGCCATGTATGCTATAAAATACATCCTTCCTGGAGCTATACAAGGAAACATATTAATGTTTCATATTGTTTCTCTAAATGCACATAACTTGAAGCATTACCATCTCTTTAATGTATTCTGGAGGATATGCCATGCTGGCCCCTGGACCATGTTGTTGCTTAAATGGTTTCTTTTTTTTGGATAGTGTTTTGATTACATCGTTACAGTCACTGGCTCCTGAGAAAGCCAGTCCTGTAAAGTTTTGTACAGCAAGAGTAATGCAAATGGTGTTCTTCTGACATTTAAAATGAGAACAGCCTCTGATCCTTAGAGGATCAGCTTCAGTTCAGTTACAGGCTGTTAAAATGCACACATTGTAGTTGTAAAGATGTTAATTTGCAATGCATGTGACCACAGCTGTCAACTGAACAGGGTTATGGAGAATTTCTCTGGCAATTGGACATGGAAAGTGTGTCTGTAAATGCTCTTTACACTACATTCATTAGTGTGCCTCTTAATGTTTATTATTTACTTCACATATCAGTAGATTTAGCTTTTTAGAGAAAACTTACACTTGAGGCAATAGCATTTTAGGTTGATCTTTAATCAAATAACATTTTTCGCCTTGTTTAACCAACACTTTGATTTATCTGATCAAGTCAGGCCTGTTTGTATCATCCACCAGTCTCCTATCATTGAATGCATATCTGCTGCTAACTTGTATTTACATGTACTGTACATTACAATCTCTAAATATTATTGGTACAGCTTCTATCACAGATCATGCAGTTTGCGTCATACATTATGCAGTGTGCATGTTGTTTGTACTGTTTGTATAATATATCACTGTCTGGCCACACTGCAGAAACAGATTTTGTTGTGCCTTTGCTGAGCAGATTGTATCTCTCAATGTCTTGTGGAATTTAATTAGCATGGACTATAAAAACAGTCACTTTGATAATATGTCATGATTGATCTCTGGCACATGAAACATTTTTAAAGTCTGTTTAAATCCTTACAGCGATAGGTTAATAAATGTCCTTTTTACATAAAATTGCATGATTTGTCCCCTGTGAAATGTAATAGTCATTTTATGTATGCTTTTTGACAGAGCTGATTGCAGTGGAGTCCCGAGGGGGGTGCAGACCGCACCGTGTGAAACCCCCACGGGGGTGACACCCATGGTGCCGGCATCCTCACGTAGTGCATCACACTGCTGAACTTTTTTGCTTGTTTGTTTCTGGCAGCTGCATCCACTAGATTCAGCTGCCGCGGAAAAAAAAGAGAAAAAATAATTGCCACCGGATATGACCTCACGTCATATCTGGTGGCTGTTTTTCCCTCCTCCATGCAGGAGGGAAGACTGCACAGAGGAGAAGGCCACAGACATGGAGCAGCCGGGAGGTAAGTACTGGGAAATGGGGGGGGGGGGGGGGGGCATATAACGAGCACAGTAACACTGGCATATTAATGGACAACATAATGTTGGCATGTTAATTGGATGTGGCATATTAATGGCAAAATAATACTGGCATACTAATGGGCACATAATATTTACATATTAATGGCAACATAATACTTACATATTAATGGCAAAATAATGCTGTCAAATTAATGGCAAAAAAATACTGGTATATTAATGGCAAAATAATAATGGAACACTAATGAGCAAATAAAACTGTCATATTAATGGGGAAATAATACTGGCATATCAACGGCAAAATAATACTGGGATATTAATAGGCAAGCTGGCTATGGCATATTAATGGCAAAATAATACTGGCATATTAATTGGCAAGCTGGCTATGGCAACTTTATGGGCAAAATAACACTGGCATATTAATGGGAAACCGGTGGCATATTTTACGGTACAACTGTGGCTTTTTTTAATTGGCAAACTGGCTGTTGCATATGTTAATGACCCCATGTGTGGCATATTTATGGTGGTCCCTTGTGTGTCATATTTATTGGGCTCCATGTGTGGCATAATTATGGGGGTCCCATGTGTGGCATATTTATGGTGGTCCCATGTGTGGCATAATTATGGGGCTCTTTTGTGTGGCATAATTATGGTACTTCTGTGTGTCTGCCAAGATTAATGGGGCTCCTGTGTGAGGCATAATTAATGGGGCTCCGGTGTGAGGCATAATTAATGGGGCTCCAGTGTGAGGCATAATTAATGGGGCTCCAGTGTGAGGCATAATTAATGGGGCTCGAGTGTGAGGCATAATTAATGGGGCTCCAGTGTGAGGCATAATTAATGGGGCTCCGATGTGAGGCATAATTAATAGGGCTCCGGTGTGGCATATTTAATGAACTCCTGTATGTGGCATAATTTCTGGGTCATCTGACTGGCATTACTAAGGAATCTGTTTGGCATGGTATTGGAGGAAATCCAGGGGGGTGACACCATGAGTTACTGCACCAGGTGACACCAACCCTAGTGACGCTTCTAGCTGATTGCATGCTGTGTTCTTTTTTATCAACAAATAATACTTGCCACATTAAATTGCTTTCATTGAAGAGGTACAGTTTGTGCAAGTTGAGGTTGCTCAATGATTTCACAGCACAAATGCAGCTGTATAATGAGGCAGCATGGTATCTGTGCCACTGGTGCCTCCCACCCTATGATCTGCTCCGTCGCACTATAGTCTATTATTACCAGCAGAGAAGAGACGCCCAAGAATACTTCAGCAAGAGCAACAGATATAAATAGAAATACAAGATGGAGTGCTAAAGTTTAAAAAAAAAACAGACACAGATATACTTACATTTTGAGGAGAATATGTGATAGCAGATCTTTGGCAGTCTTTTGTCATATGTCACGATATGTGGAGGGAAACACGATACAGCAATAGTTCTCTCTATAAATAATAGATAATATTAGGGTCCCCATAGATTGGCAACAGATACAGATGTATCTTATATAAGTGACAGTCTTAAAGACACTCTGACGCATACTTGCCAACATCCTGGGACAACATTGATACTGAGCGTTGCAAGCAATTTTTTCACATCTAAGCTATATATGACTCACATTGTATGTACTAGGTATCAAGGAAAAGCTAGCAAGAAATGATAAGGAATTCATAAGGAAATTGCAAACTTAAAGTCTTTCTAAGTTGCTTACTTGACACATTAGTGTTTCATGAAACATTTTTTTCTGAACCACTGACTGCTACACACTGTATGAATTGCCAACAAACTTTTGTATACTGTGCACGCATCCAGCATGTGTAGGTCAAACTGTCAGGGCGTACTATACTATAGAATACTATACCATAGAGAAATCATCACTGCGGAACTATATTAGAAGTGTACGATTCTGACAAGATTCTAATACAGGTAAACTCTCCAGAGCTAGGAATCTAAGTGTTAAATCACATAAATCCCCCACCGGATTCACTATGTACCTTATATCCTGTTGTAGAGTCCAACGATGTGTTATGGGATTATCTTTTCATTATATTTTCTTTACTTCACTGTTTTCTCCATTAACTACAATGTTTGGTTCCAATCTAATATACTTATTGAATGTTACATCTTTTCCTGAGGGAATTTGGGGTCATTTATTTTAGATTAGACAATTGAGAAATCTCAGTTGATCTTTTTCTGCTACTGCAGTCATGCTTTTTCTGTGTGCTCATAAAATTCCAAAAATAGCTTTAAACAGATCCAACAGTTTGCAGGAGGTTCACTATGAGGCAATGTGTGTTTTGCTTCTACAGAACAGCAGATTAGGGCATGCGCTATGTGGCGTTAGCTGATTAAGCCATGCAAGATGAGGCGTTAGCCAATAAGAGAAGGGAATTTTCAATGAATTCTTATGCTATGACATGTCCCAATGATTTGTAAGGGTAGATGACAAAAATGTATTTGTCCAAACATAAGTTAGACAAGTGGGAACTGTAAGTGTCACAAAGAGAGCTATCATTCGTTCCCAAATCATTCCCATCTCTGGGGGTTTCAAAGATTGAACTCATCAAGACTTATAGAAGATTGTGATTAAAATGTTTCTTCACAGAGACAAATGAACCTTCACAAACCAGTAAGATTAAGACAAGCAATGCTTCTACTTTCCCCCGATCTCTCAATATACGTTCTGCTATACAGAATTTGAAAATGTAGATAATCAGGATCTCGAACAATTGTTCAATAAGTCCTGATTTACATGTAAATTCAATAATCTCAGTCCAGAGAGGGGCATTAAAAGATAGCAAAAAAATATGAAACAGTGATTTGTAAGCCCACAGATATAGGCAGTGCTTTAGTCATACTTGAGAAAATTGATTTAGGGCTTTTATTCACCTAAGATGGAATTGACAAAGGGAATTTCAAACTTAAGTCCAAAGTAGGCGAGTTGGAAAAATGTCAAACTTCGGGTCAAAGTAGGTGAGTTGGAAATATGGCAATGCAAATTTGTTACCCGATATGCATATCGACAATCCAGGTAGCAAAGATTCATTGACAATGTCAAATTGTCTTGGAAGGGCACTGAAGGCCTTTCTGGATATGTTAGTATGGCAATATATTGAAAAACTAGCCATTAGATTATTTTGCATCTCCATGGCAGTTAAAACATTTCTTCATTATACATCTTGCCACCAAACACACATGATTAATAATATCCCCAAAGGCCAACAATTGAAAGTATGGAGATTATGTACTGAATAAACAGTAAAAGATATACAAAGTAATGAACTCCAGGACATATCACCACATATTAACACCATCTTACAGATAGACTAGTATATTTCTGAATCTCTTTACTAATATAAGTAATAAATTAGTACATGAGAAGAAGTTTAATCAGCAAACCCACAGTAGGTTGTCTATACCCATTACCAAAATTCAAAATAGTGTGTGTATAGTAACAACTCTATGGACACAAAATATGTTGTAAATCCTAGAACAGATGAAAATGTAAAAAAAAATATTAAACAATGTATAAATTGTGCCAGTTCTTTTGCTTGATATCTCTGTCTCTGTCCATACACTAAATTATATGTGGACTGTACCCACATCATTCATTAAGAAAATTCCATGACAGTATATTGTATAAAGGCGGCACATGGTTTACCGGCTTGCCTGAAGATCGTAGGTTTAAATCTGTACCATGCCCTTGGAGAATGAAGACTCTGGAACTATGTGCTTTAAATTCAACTGGACTTAACCACGTATTACATTGATTTAATCTTATGTAGATTTATATGTAAATGTATATTAATAGTATTATATATATATATATATATATATATATATATATATATATATATATACAGATTGCAGGGTTAACACATGTTGATTACTGGCTTTTAAAGCCACATGAAAAGGAAGATATCAATTTGTGATCTACACCTTGATAATTGCTGTATGTGACAGCGGAACCAGTTTTAGAAATAAACAAAACTTTTTTAAACCTTTTTTAAAGGACATGTATCAGTACTGTATATAATGTTACATAATGTTAGTTCTCGATAAAGGTTTTTAAGGGTAGCGTTTTGCACAAAATAGGTATATGTTTTAAGCATTTTAACTAAAATAATTTGCTAAAAAAATATATCAATATGTCAGTTGTTCTTAAAGATTAAATCAGCTGAATGCTTTAATAAATAAATGTTATAAAATGTAATAAAAGATTGCCTAAAGTAGATAATCACTGAGGTACCTACAGTTGTCTAAAATTATCAGGGGGAAATTTCCCCATCTCAGTTATAAAATGATATTATATAGTGAGCTCAATTTACATTGCCGTGCAGAGCATCATGGGAACTACGATGACAAAGTTTATCTGCTTGCTGTACATGAAGTGTACAATAGTCAGGACAGTGTTAATTACATTCACATCTTCAAACATATATCATGGGTTCCAACTTATTATTTCTCAAGCATGAGTTTGAAGATTAATCTTTGTGGTTAAATAAATGGAATTATACTCATTCTGATTTTGTTAAAATCTAATTTACATTGTTCTATTTATGAGCCAGCAAATATTTCACACACTTTCACCGGTAACTGACCACTACATAGACCAGTATTGTGAAAATTGACCTGTGATGTATGACATGATGTCATAGCTGGCCATGCCTGTGTATAAATGAGCAGTGTGTGGTAACTGCAGGTGGACCACGTGTTATTTGATACGTTTGAGATAATACATTGTTTAAAGTGTCATATACTGCGGAAATACTGTGTATCAGGCACTTAGTTCATGAGGCTCTGAAAGTACATTCACTTTTAGTCCAAACTTCTTCCTAGGAGACTATTCTGTGTGTACTTTGCATCTAAACCATAATTGGGGATAAAGAATATACTATAAATGTTCACATAATCAGAAAGCACGTATGCTCTCCTTTTCCAAGGATACATTATGTAATATGCACGGTTATAAATACATTAAAGGAATTCACATTATTATATTATCTGGTACACCTATGTCACTAGACCATAAGAGTATATTATCTTACCACATTAGTTAACCCACTACGCTTCAGCATGTAGGGAGGGGAAGAGGCCTTAACCATTTATTGTCCTAAAAACTCCCAAGAGCTATAGTATACAAAACACCTCTACACAACAGATTTTTTATTAACATGTCTCAAAGCATGAAAATAGAATATGTTTATTATGGAGCTGCAATAATGGCCATGCAAATGATCTATTACTAAATACTAGATGAAGCCAACGCTATACGATTACAAATAACTTCTTACCTGCTTAAAATTGCCATGTTTAATTGGAAACACTTGTACTAGAGGATAGAACTCCGGGTTTTCCTCAGAGATTTCTAGTGTTCGCACGTGGTATTTATTATTAGGGTATATAAGGACACTTGTGTTCTGTTTCATTATGCCTAAGAGTTATAGAGCACATAAGGGATATGTTTTTTCCCATCCCTGTGTGACAATGGATATAAAATAAAGGCATTTTGCAATTGGACAATTGGAAGCGATTCTGGATAATTTGTTTTCTGCGTCCTGTATCCTGGTATTTTATTTCTGGATCCTCTACTGGTTACTTACAGTCAAAGTGTTAAGGCATGCCCTTCAAAATTTGTTCAAGATCAATGCAAAGACCTTTCTGTGGATTCTGTGAAATACAGAAAACACTAGCTGGATGCCTTTCTGGCATACAGGGCTACAATAATAAAAAATGCCTTTGGTCAGGTTGGTCCAGGATGGATCTGACTGCCTTTGGAGTCAGGATTTTACCTTTCATATAATTTGCCTTTGTTTGGATCAACAAATATAGGTGTGAAAAGGTGGAAATTGATATACTGTAAGTCATACATAGCTAATTATATTGAAATAACTATATATGTTTAATTATGTTTTAATCAGCATTTATAATTCTGCTGCTACATTAATTTATGGTCAGTAAAAACTGTCTAAAAGCTTTCATATGGTATTAAATATTCTGAATTATATGTGGCTTTCCACACTAAAAAGTTGTACAACACTAACACTGTCATACTGTTAAAATTAGCACAAAGACTATTAGACCTAATGGTCAACTCGAGTTGCTCTGAAAATTGTAGCTGCATGTTTTGGACCCAATCAACTCTCTTCAGTGACCCACGTTGCCCTCAAATTTGGTCCACTCAGAGCTATAACCAAAATAGCTGAAGTTTAAAAAAAAAAAAAAAAAAAGTAAAGTAAAAGTGACACATTAAAATAAATAAAATGAACATAAAATATTTATTTTAATAGAAATGTAATAATAATAATAATATAAATATTATTAATTAGAGAGGCAAACAGAAATAATTGAGGTATACTTGCTTGCTCTGCGCTTGGACAGCACACAGGGAGCTGCCTCCCCTGCATAGAGGGCTGGTGAGGGGAGATCTTGTGACCTCTCCAGTCAGCTTCTCTGGTGCCCCATTGGTAGACACTGCAGAGCTCCAGCAAGGCTTTAACAGTTACTCATGTCTATCCAGCTTTGTGATGGACACCTTGCCAATCTCTGACCGTAAAACAGAATACAGAAAGGATCCAGCATTATGAGCCTGTAGACCAGAAACTTACAACATATTTCTCATAATATGTTTTCTGTTACCACTACAGTCTGGTTTTAGTATCCAAATTTGGAACTGCAATTCAGATTAAAACATCATTCCAAAGTAAATGTGTAGCACTTGAGATTAATCAATATAATCAATGTATGATTTGGGAAAATGTAGTTGTAATGCTTATATTAATGCAAATATACTATTATAATATGTTAAGAATGTTAAATTTAATTATTTTACACTTTTTTTGTTCAGTTCTCCAGCTCAAATCTAGAGAATCTAGAGGGGGGAGGGTTAGGTCATTCTAAGAGTAAGCTAAATCCACAGAATTTTGCAATTAGACCCCCTGACCTGGTTATGCCCGAAAGTCATTGAAAATTTCTAATTTTGAACTGAAATTGTCCATATCCGGTAGCCTAACCACCTGATTCAGGCCAGATTGGCATATATTGAGTCGACCATGTAGAAATTTTGCATACTCTTTTTAACAATCCATTAGAAAGGAGCAGAATGTTTTCTGCAGAGGTGTGTGTTTTCAAAACATCTATCTTTTATGATTCAACACTAGAAACATTTTTCTGTGCGTTTAGATTCATACACCCACTCCAATGACACATTAATTATTAACCAAAAAAAAAACAAAAAAACATTTTTGGGTTTCATGTTAATTGATTTATGCTGTTAGGAAAGAGAGAAACTGGGGAATTAAATGAGCTGGGAGCCCTCTAAACAACAAAACAAGGTAAAAACAAACAAACAAACAAACAAAAAGTTTAATGTGCCTCCCAAAGCCAGAATGATGAAAATGCATAACAAAATGGTTGGAACAAATTAAATACTTGAAGGGTATTTATTAGTTTATTAGGACAATAGTATTGGGGCAGACCACTTAATTATTGAATTCGGGTGTTTCATTCAGACCGATTTCTACAAGCGTATAAAATCAGGCACCTAGCCATGCAGTCCGTATTTACAAACATTTGTGAAAAAATGGGTTGTTCTGAAGAGCTCAGTGAATTCAAGCGTGGTATTGAGATAAGTCAGTTAGTGAAATTTCATCTCTGCTAAATATTCCATGGCTTCCATTACAACTATAAGTGGTATTATTGGAAAGTGGAAGCATTTAACTCGGCCATGAAGAGAAAGACCACATAAAGACACAGAGAGGGGTCACCAAGTGCCTAGGCGTGTCCATTAAGATATGGTTGGATGAGTTTGGTGACTGTGAAGGAATTTGACACAGCTCTGACCTCAACCCCATCAAACACCTTTGGGATGAACTGAAATGGTGATTGCAAGCGAGGCCTACTCCTCCAACATCAGTGCCTGACCTCACAAAGGCACTACTTGATAAATGGTCAAACATTCCTAAATGAACACTCCAAAATCTTGTGAAAAGCCTTTTTAAAAGAGAGTGAGAGAAGGTATGTCTACAAAGGGAGTACCAACTACATATTAAAGTTGATGTATTTAGAATGCAATATCATAAAATTGCCTGTTGGTGTAATGGTCAGGTGCCTCAATACTTTTGTCCATTTAGTCATATATATATATATATATATATATATATAAATACATATATAAATACATATGCCCCTCACATTTTGTAAATATTTTATTATATCTTTTCATGTGACAACACTGAAGAAATGACACTCTGCTACAATTTAAAGCAGTAAGTGTACAGCCTGTATAACAGTGTAAATTTACTGTCCCCTCAAAATAACTCAACACAGTCATTAATGTCTAAACCATTGGCAAAAGTGAGTATACCCCTAAGTGGAAATGTCCAAATTGGGCCCAATTAGCAATTTTCACTCCGCAGTGTCATGTGACTCGTTAGTGTTACAAGGTATCAGGTGGGAAAGGGGAGCAGGTGTGTTAAATTTGGTGTTATTGCTCTCACACTCTCTCATACTGGTCACTGGAAGTTCAACATGGCACCTTATGGCAAACAACTCTCTGAGGATCTGAAAAAAAGAATTGCTGCTTTATATAAAGATGGCCTAGGCTATAGGAAGATTGCTAAGACCCTGAAACTGAGCTGCAGCACGGTGGGCAAGACCATACAGCAGTTTAATGGGACAGGTTCCACTGAGAACAGTCCTCACCATGGTCAACCAAAGAAGTTGAGTGCATGTGCTCAGTATCATATCCAGGGGTTGTCTTTGGGAATTGAGTACTGCAAGCATTGCTGCAGAGGTTGAATGGGTGTGTGTGGGGGGGGGGAGGGGGGGCAGCCTTTGAGGCAGTGCTCAGACCCTATGCTGCATATTGCATCAAATTGATCTGCATGGCCCAGAAGGAAGCCTCTTCTAAAGATGATGCACAAGAAAGCGCACAAACGGTTTGCTGAATACAAGCAGACTAAGGACATGGATTACTGGAACCATATCCTGTGGTCCAGTGAGACCAAGATAAACATATTTGGTTCACATGGTGCAAACGTGTGTGGCAGCAACCAGGCGAGGAGTACAAAGACAAGTGTGTCTTGCCTACAGTCAAGCATGCTGATAGGAGGGTCATGGTCTGGGCCTGCATGAGTGCTGCTGGCACTGGGGAGCTACAGTTCTTTAAGGGAACCATGAATGCCAACATGTACTGTGACATACTGAAGCAGAGCATGATCCCCTCCCTTCATAGACTGGAGTGCAGGGCAGTATTCCAACATGATAACGACCCCAAATAGAACTCTAAGACTACCACTGCCTTGCTAAAGAAGCTGAAGATAAAGGTGATGGACTGGCCAATCATGTCTCCAGACCTAAACCCTACTGAGCATCTGTGGGTCATCCTCATACAGAAGGTGGCGGACTGCAAGGTCTCTAACATCCACCAGCTCTGTGATGTCATCAGGGAGGAGAGGAAGAGGACTCCAGTGGCAACCCGTGAAGCTCTGGTGAACTCCATGCCCATGAGGGTTAAGGTAGTGCTGGAAAATAATAGTGGCCACACAAAATATTGACACTTTGGGCCCAATTTGGACATTTCCACGTAGGGGTGTACTCGCTTTTGTTGCTAATGGTTATTTGAGTTATTTTGAGGGGACAGCAAATTCACCCTTTTATACAGGCTGTACACTTGCTACTTTACATTGTAGCAGAGTGTAATTTCTTCAGTGTTGTCACATGTAAAGATATAATTAAATATTTACAAAAATGTGAGGGGTGTACTCACTTTTGTGAGATACTGTATGTATATATATATATATATATATATATATATATATATATATATATATATATATATACTGTCTTTTCTGTGACAGATGGTATTTAACGTTATCACTTTGCAGTAGCTGTAAGTTGCACGATGATTAAGTAATTTGTTCAGATTGGAGTTATACATAAATGTCAGGGCTTCAGCAGTTTTTCCCATATGGTTCTTTCTCAGTATAATGTGCACACAGGGAAATAATCCTGGGGGCTATAGCAGCAATGGGCCTATTTTGCTGTAGCTCTATTCGTCACCTTCTTCACTGAGCCTTGACACGATGGCTCCCCATATCCTAGAAGATATCAACTGAATGTTTTCTTAATTAACAGAATCTATAAACCAATACAAGGAATCAGCTTTCCTAAAATACCATTCTGATTACACTAGCAAAGATAAGACTTTGTCAGACCAAGATTGTATTCACTACTTCAACACAAAGACATAAGGTTACAATTCCAGGGACCCACAGAGTCATTTTTTTCCTCTCTTAATGATGCATATTTAGCAGGACAAGCAGAAAAAAACAGTGTGTCTTTTATGGCTGTGATATGTGCAGCAAAATAGCCCCAATGTGTACATTATGTGGAGTGTGCCCTGTCTTAAATCTTTTATAATATCTTAGCGCATACTAATTGGGATGGGTACTATTGTCCTTAAAATCATGAAGACGTCTCATCGTAATGTCTCTTTGGCTCTGAAAAGCAAATAAACACACAGTGGGCAGACTAGACACAGTGATGTGACAATGGTGTGGTAAAGATACTTTTTTGCTTTCTCCATCCTTTGTCCTCTTTTGCTTGACTCAGAGGTCACCAGATGGGAGATCTCAACAGGGTATTTACAGCTCTGCTGTAGTTGTCACCATTCATTAAGGATTGGAGAGGAACAGCAATATATGTCTCACACAGTTTGCTAACTAATATGCGCACAGTGGAAAACGCATTTCCAGAACTTATTATGCTTCCGAGTGCAGTTTCGTTTTAATAAAGAACACATTTTACATCCTCATCAGTTTGCTTTCTGCCATATCAACCATTTTGTCATAAGAATTAGTGATAAGCAAGTCAATTTAATGAAATGCATCCAGTATCCCACCCTTTGAACGAACAATGGAAATTTCCAAAGGATGAAGTATGGTGGACAGGGCCAGATGGTACAGTGAGTTAACAGAAGTGTAGATTATAAATAGACTGTGATGAATGGATATCCGATACCCTTCCATTATTATTAATGTCACTGAATGCAGCTCATGTTGCTTGAAGTTGATACTAATCATTTTTTTAAAGCAACTTTACCATGTAAACATTTTTATACTCTAAATGTAGAGAATAAAATGTCATGGAAAATGAACTATACATTTTGTTAACATGATTGCAAGTAAATGCACACATTAAAGGGACACAAAACTTTATTTTTCACTAGTATAGAAGCACAGGTGAAAAGTTAGTTCTCCCTAGTTTTGATAGTACATGCCAGTTTATCCTCTGACTGGCTCTCTCTGCTAGCACAGACAGAGCCCAGCGTTGTTTGCATGGGATCAGACCCTAACTAGGTCCCCCTGCTGATTCAGCTGTCAGAGCAGGGCGAGCCCCCGCTGACGTTTGTCATGGGATATGTAATACCCCACCAGTTCTTAAAAAAAACTTTGGGGGAGGAAAGCTGATGCCTGGTTGTTTTGAGGATGATATTGTCAGGGGAAGGTGTCCTTTCCCCCTATTCAGACACCCATGATGGAAGCTGCTGGTCTGTGCTGTAACAGCCCACATGTGTAACTGAGCCTGCACATGGGCTGGGAGGCAGGAATATGAGTTTATATTCCCGTGCTCCCTTCTCATTTGTCCAGTGCGCCATGCTAGAGAAGCTACAGACCTGCTCTCCTGACATAGGGGATTGAAGGAGCTGCCGACTAGTGTATTGTGCAGCCATATGATGCCTCAGGGGTGGCGCACTGCCGTCATTGGTGCTGGCAGTGGCGTTCCTACCATTAGTGCAGAGGTCGCAGCTGCGACCGGGCCCGTCACCCCTGCACACACACACAAAAAAAAAAGTGTGGCCAAACAGGGCAGCTGCCCAGGGCCCATTCATTCTTGGGGCCCAAAGCAGCTGCCTGTGTGACTGTCTCACATTTCGTCTCAGCCACCGGAAACGTCACTTCCGGTGGCTGTATTTCCTGCACGCAACATGGGTGCAGGAAACATTGCTGAGGAGACGGCGACACATTGTCTGAGGAGACTAGTGAAAAATAAAGTTTTTGTGTCCCTTTAAAATGGGCAAATAACTGAAAATGGGCAAATAACACTGGCAAGTGGGCAAATAACACTGGCAAGTGGGCAAATAATACTGGAAAATGGGCAAATAACACTGGCAAGTGGGCAAATAATACTGGAAAATGGGCAAATAACACTGGCAAATAACACTGGCAAATAACACTGGCAAATAACACTGGCAAATAACACTGGCGAATGGGCAAATAACACTTGCAAATAAGCACATAACACTGGCGAATGGGCAAATAACACTGGCAAATGAGAGGGTAGTAAATGCATGGAATAGTCTTCCAGTAGAAGTGGTAGAGGTTAATATAGTGAAGGAGTTTAAGCATGCATGGGAAAGGTATAAGGCTAACCTAGATTTAAGATAAGGCCAGGGACTAATGAAAGTATTACTTTACTGAGAGGGTAGTGGATGTATGGAATAGTCTTTCAGCAGAAGTGGTAAAGGTTAATATAGTGAAGGAGTTTAAGCATGCAAGGGATAGGCCTAAAGCTACCTTAGATATAAGATAAGTTCAGGGACTAATGAAAGTATTACTTTACAGAGAAGGTAGTGGATGCATGGAATAGTTTGCAAGCAGAAGTGGTAGAGGTTAATATAGTGAAGGAGTTTAAGCATGCATGGGATAGGTATAAGGCTATCCTAGATATAAGACAAGGCCAGGCACAAAGCGGAACAGTTGGGAGACATGTAAGTGGCATTTCTGGGGTGGAGTTGCATGGGGGGGTCGCGGGGGCCCTGGGGCAATTTCTGCACCGGTCCCGGTGGTTTCTAGTTACGCCTCTTGGTGCTGGCCACATCAAAAAAACAAAAAAACATATAGCCAGCAGCAAAACCAGTCACAGCAGGTAACAGCCTATCGGGAAACACCTTTATCCAGCTAGGCCAGTCCGGCCCTAAAGGTGATATTTTCAAGTAGTCAGGCAGGTTAATAGATAGCATCGCTGGATTCTGCATGGTATAGTACAACTAAACTTTATTTTTCACTTGTGCTTCTAATACCGTATTTGCTCGATTATACGACAAGGTTTTTTTCAGATCTCAAATTGAAGTCAGATTATAAGACATGGATCCAGGTCCCCAGCAGAGCTGCAGGGGACCTGGATCCCCCTCTCTAGCAGCAGGGGAAGTCTGCGCAACGAGCACAGACTCCCCTGCTTCTGCCGGCACGACCGCCGGGGCTTCTGTGAAGAAGCCGAGTACTTCCGCTTTCGTCACAGAAGTCCCAGCGAGCGTGCCAGGCGGCAGCAGGGGAGGTCTGCGCTCATCGCGCAGACTTCCTCTGCTGCCCCACTAGGCACCAGGGACAATCGGGCAGCTGGGGGATGTCTGCACTATACGTGCAGATATCCTCCATGCTGCCCGACACGGCAGACTATTATGACGGACCAGCTGTCCGTCATAATAGACTGCCGTGTCGGGCAGCATGGAGGATGTCTGCAAGTATCGTGCAGACATCCCCCGGCTGCCCCCACTAGCCACCAGGGATCAAGGTAAGGGGAAGGGAGGGAGGGGGGGCAGAGAGACAGGGGGAGGGAGGGAGGGAGGGAGGGGGACAGAGAGACAGGGGGGGACAGAGAAACAGGGGGGAGGGAGGGGGGCAGAGACCGAGTCAAGGGGAGGGAGGGGGTTAAGAGACAGAGACAAGGGGAGGGAAGGGGTTAAGAGACAGAGACAAGGGGAGGGAAGGGGTTAAGAGACAGAGACAAGGGGAGTGAGGGGGTTAAGAGACAAGGGGAGGGAAGGGGTTAAGAGACAGAGACAAGGGGAGTGAGGGGGTTAAGAGACAGAGACAAGGGGAGGGAAGGGGTTAAGAGACAGAGACAAGGGGAGTGAGGGGGTTAAGAGACAGAGACAAGGGGAGGGAAGGGGTTAAGAGACAGAGACAAGGGGAGTGAGGGGGTTAAGAGACAGACAAGGGGAGGGGGAGAGAGAGAAAAATGGGGGCAAGGGAAAGAGAAAGGCAGCATTGGCACATAAAAAGAAATAAAAACTAGAAATACATTTTTTGATATCATAATTTTTTATTAAAAAAGCAATTTACATATGAATATATACAAGTTGAACTTTTTTCCTATAGGGTAGTCTTATATTCAGGCTTTTAGTTTTTTTCCTAATGGAATATCCAAAGTTTGGGGGGTCGTCTTATAATCAGGGTCATCTTATAATCGAGCAAATACGGTATTTGAGGATAAACTGGCATGTGCAGTACATACTAGTTTATTCTCTGACCGCTAGCTGCCATGCTTTCATGAAAAGCAGTCAGCCCGGTCTGGTTCTTTGTTTGTGCTAGCTGGCTCTCACTTTGTGCATGGGACCAGCAAAGAACTTTAACAAAGTCCCCGCTTCTGATCCCAGGCAAAAACAAGGGCCTGTCTCTGTGCTAGCAGAGAGAGACCCCCCAGAAAAAGCAGACATCGACCAGACGAACCGGGCGAGCCAATTTCTCTGATGTCAGTGAATGCCAGCCTTAAGTAACACATCGGGTTTCCTCTGGACAAGCAGGACATATTTTTTAACCCTTTAAGGAATACTGACATTAAAACATTAAAAAACCCATTAGTGTTCTGGAGTTCAACCTATGAACCATCCCAATAATCCTGCCACTAGATGGCAAGCAAGCTGCCTGACAACACTGCCACAACAAGATTATTATTTATGGGGCCCTGTAAAAGCAATTTTTAGAGGCATGGGAACATAAATTGTGAATGAATAGTGCTTAGGATGGCTGGTAAAATAATAGCATATTGTAATATAGCTATGTGCATGCAAGCATTGCCAACACATTGTTGAGACTTTGGTAACTGATTTACACGGCATGTTAGTGCATTAGGTTAATACATCTTTTTTAGACCTGTGGTGAAAAACACATTTCTCCAAATGTATTTGAGAAAACCCGGATACATGTTAAACTATGTTAAAATATGATGTCTATTTTGTTCTAACACTCAAAACTAGCTAATAGCAATAGAAAATGGATTTCACCTTGTATACAGACAAGTAAGCAATGTATTTAGAAAGCTCACACAACTACTAACAAGCTCATTTGAAAAGGCATGATTATTTTTTTTATAACATTTTTTTTTTATAGAAATTAGCATTCCAGTGTTCACAACCAGACTGGCTATATATGGCATAGCTTATCAGTTACACGGTGAGAACATAATGCTATTATACCATTCATGGTCATTGTCATTCAGCATTTGAATCATAAGCTGGATACACTTGAAAAGTTAAATCTAGCCTCAACCCAATACATTGAGATTCATCTATAACAACCACAGTTTGTGTTGCAGTCAGGACATAGTGATAGTGACAAAGAATACGTAAAAAGCTTAGGACTGACTTTAGGAAACTTGGTCAGTAACTACATCAGTTAGTCGCGGTCTTTGACAGGAAATAGCAAAAGTAAGAAGCACACCCAAGCACGGAGATCTAGTTCATTTTAACCGACACTGGGCCTCTAGGCATCAATAGTAATGTCCAACTGATGCCAATCAGTTTGGGAAACCTGTCGCAAGGCAAAGGATAAGATCTGGATTTGCATTGGACTTACAAGACCCAAAGACCCAAGCGGCTGTCTGGTGATTACATGGTGGTATCTGGATCTCAATTAACTCTTCATCTTCCTCTACAGTTTTAAGCAGATGTGGCTATAACCTAAATAGTAATGCAATCCAGAAATTCTTTTTAGTTAAACAAGGTAGATTTAATGAGATGTAAAATCAATATATAATAATTATTTTTTGGTTTCTGGTTTAACTTTTATAATTAACATGTTTTATTTCATAGAAATCCTGAAGAACATTATATGCACCAAGAAAGTAGTATATAATTAATTATGTAAATAAGATATGGATTCTGTGGTTAACCGTGCTCTGGCACGTACAGATGTAATTTAGCAAACTGAACTAAATAATAGTTTGAGTCATAAAACAGTGGTTGCAGGAGAAACTCTAAATTTACTTATTAATTTTTTAGTTTAAGTATTTTTGCATTATAGTTTCCTTATGCAATTGCATTACTGAAATATGGCGATACAGAATAATTATTGCAAATAACCCTTTTTCCCGCACCTTTAGGTTGAACAACATAACAAATCGTAAGATAAACTTGCAAACTACCGTAAGTTTCAGTTAAAAGCATCCAAGTTTATAGTGCAATGTGCATGTCTATACAAAAAATCTCTAATCAGATATATAAAGTGTGATATTTGAAATGGTGTGAAGTCTAGCCTATTTAGAAATTCTTTGGAGAACACTAGAGGCTTAAACTGCTCTCCAAAGTAGCTAAAAGTGTAAAATAATGAATTTAAGTAAAAAAATATACATATATAATTCTTAATAGAACACTGAAGGCAATTGTAATATGCAAAAATAATAATAATATGTGGCTCAAATAAGCTGTAAAAAGTATTGGTGCTTTTCTTCGTTTTGCTGTATTTCTTTGTTTAATGATGTTACTAATTTCTGATGTCTTATAGCTCCCACACAACTTTGGGTGGTAATCCCATCAGTATTAGGTGATAATCTAATGGCTTCCTTCGAAATATTTATCGAATCCCTTAGCTTAATGCTGTTTTCTCATGATGTCTAACTAATTATTCGATGTTGCTGCTTGTGACAGAGTCAGGGTGCTCTCTAAACCGTAGACAACACTGATTTTAAGGAGCACTTTTACGCTACTTTTACGGATAATTACGCTTCTCCCTTTCATTAGGTTTTCATCAATAAAAAATAAAAATGGCTTCCCAAGGGTATATTTCATACCCAATGTACCTGACATGTTTTGCACTCTAAAATAAATAGAGGTGATGCAATACTTTATTCTGTAACCCAAACCCTGGTATTAACAGATGGATTGTTTATGCTTTTATGTCTAATCAGAGGTGCTCCTCAGGTTAACTGTATTGTAACCAGAGAATTGTCAGCACCAGGGAAAACAAAATGCTCTGTTTCAACCTTTTTGCATTGCAGTGTTTAGAATGAACAACTGATAAGCGTGCTGCACTGTGAGAGCGCACCGGCCAATTCACAGTGAGCTTGTTCTCTACATAGAACACATTGTATGACAATTAGTGGGAACCATAAAGTAAAATGAGCTGGTTACCATGACAACTAGATGACATGACAACCCTGTCTGTATATATTCCTGTATTGGTAAAGTTGCCATTGGACTCTCCATTGTTGTTAATCTTTTTCCTAAATGGTACTATGGTATTATTGTTGTAAACCCAAATATCGGGTTCCATATAAATTTAGGTTTAGCCCATAACATTCCTGGTATTTATAAATATTAAGCCATTATGAGTCCATGTTGACTAATAAGATGAATGTTAAAAATGTGCTGTAATGTGCCTAATATTACAAATAATAATACTAATCATCATTAGTATTTAATTTACTTAAACAGGGTTTTGGACAATCTAATATATTGGACGTTATTTCTAAAGCACATCTTTTACAGTTGTATGGACATCAGGAATGTGAATGCCCGTGTTGAGAGTGGAGTGGTCAATGGCAGATCTTAGGTACGAGAATGTTTTATGGTAATATGGTAGCAAATAAGTTCACCAATGAAAACCATGAACAACATGATACATCCTTTTGAAATCCCTCCTATGTCCATTGAGTCACATTTATTTGAGGTTTGTATGCCTTAGATTGTAGCCTGTTTCTGCTCCAGTAAAGGAAGGAGATCATAGGGTGCAGAAGAAAGTGCTGGACAAAAAAAAACTGCTAACAAAACAAGAGGGCGTGTTCCCAGATACTCACAATATAGAGGGGAGAATCAACGTATAAAAACTGGTGCTTGCACTAGTAAGCCATGAATATGAAACAATATAATATCGAAAAAACAGTAAAAATAACATACAACATATAAATCACACTAACAAAGTATTACTTAATTTATTTCTATTGTATGGAAGGATGTATTGAGATTTCTCTTGTTTTCATGTATGTCCTGGGTCTTTGAACATTGCGTTGTTACAGTTGTGTACAATATAAAATTATTATTAAAAATACAAAACATTAAATTACATATGTAAAATTTTTACATAGAACACAAACAGGTAATAAATATAGTTAGCCATGATTACAGGTGGATTGTGTGTTTAGGTATATTGACAGATGTCTAAAGGGATTTTAGATTTGGGGAATGATTCAGGAAAATGAGGAGCCATGAATATGAAACAATATAATATCGATAAAACAGTAAAAATAACATACAACATATAAATCACACTAACAAAGTATTACTTAATTTATTTCTATTGTATGGAAGGATGTATTGAGATTTCTCTTGTTTTCATGTATGTCCTGGGTCTTTGAACATTGCGTTGTTACAGTTGTGTACAATATAAAATTATTATTAAAAATACAAAACATTAAATTACATATGTAAAATGTTTACATAGAACACAAACATGTAATAAATATAGTTAGCCATGATTACAGGTGGATTGTGTATTTAGGTATATTGACAGATGTCTAAAGGGATTTTAGATTTGGGGAATGATTCAGGAAAATGAGGATCAAGCCACTTTCGTTTTGTATTGTGGCATAGTAAGTAAAGTGCTGGTCCTCACACTTTACGCAGTGCAAATGCCAAACTTGCAAGAGCTCAGACTGAAAGGATTTAGTTGCACTGTCTAGATTGTGGAGAAAAAAACAACAGTTCACTGTTTTTGTTTCGAGCTATGGTTTTATTGAGGCATTCTGTTTGTCAGAAAGCGTATGCACTAGTGAGCTAGATTCCAGCAACAATGATTGGTTTACTGAACGGGATCTCAATTATACAGGAATGGAAATCAAAGGTGGCAGGGGATCTATAGTTTTGGAAAAGGATGAACTTGGTACACATAATGGTATTGATAAAACAGGACAGTTGTGTGCCAAGTGTGGTGATCAACCTGACGCATTTCGCCTCATAGGGATTCCTCAGAGATAAATGTAAAATATTCAGTGAGTAGCTAGAAGTATAAAAAAAAGGGGGGGGGGAGAGAAAGAAAAGGAATATAAAAGACAGTATTTGTCAGAGCATATAAATAAAAAGTATGACGGAATACAGGGATTTTGCAAAGATGAAAAGTATGTAGTGGCATTGCAGATTCAAAATTATCTTTAATAAAAAAAAAAAGGTTAGATTGTTCTTGAAGTAGCAGAACATCTCATTACAACCACGAAGGGTTAATCAGATAGTACAAAAAGATGTGTGTGTGTTTTTGGAGTTGAAGTGCACAGCATAGAGATTTATTTTAGACCAAAATATAATATATCATGCAGTAATAGATACCACCAGTAAAAGATAAATGAAAGAGCACATTGGAGAGATGAGGAAGTATGGTGCTGATTGCAGCATGACTTCATAAGGAAAAAATGGAATATGTATATACAAATAAGTATGGAGGTAATATATGTGACATAACACATAGTAGACCTCATTGAAACAAAAAAACACAAATTATGTAAAAAATATGAAAGTAGTATAATAATGTAATAATTGTCCCTTAACATATAATTCTAATTAGGTTACATTGTTACCAATAAGGATATAGCATTAATATATATAGTAAGATGTACAATCATTGATGTTATTAGCCACAGACGTATAGCGTTAATTTAAACACTTTTGTTGTAGTAGAGAGAGAGAGAGAGGATTAGTGGAGCCAGTAAAACAATGTAATTTAAACACCTGTTCTGTGCTGTAATCACATTTTTTTCCTTCAGTTTTACACATACAAAAAAGAACACAACTTAATTGTGCAGCTTAATGCTCTATTTGCACATGTTAACCCTTTCAGTGCTGAAGGAAACAAAAACAAGTTGGGGTAGCTACAGGTGTTTCACAATGTCCCCCACATTCCCCCAAAATATGAAAATAATTAGCACCCCTGGCCCCTTTAAGAAAAAAAAAAATGGCCCTAAGTGACTGCAGGCCGGTGCAATGCACCACCACCATATCTTCTCCTCTCTCCAATGTGCTCTTCCATTTACCATGTTATGTGTGTATCATATCTTATTATTGCCATATTTATTTATACTGCATGCTATATATTATATTTTGGTCCAAAATAAACCTCTTTACTGTGCACTTTAACTCCCAAAAAAAACAAAACATCTTTTTGTACTAACTGAACAATCACTCGAGTTTGTCGTAACATTTTCCGCTACTTTAAAAACAATCCCACATTTTGGGTATTTAAGACAATTTTGCACCATTGGAACAATCCAATAAAATGTCATCCTTTTTACAGGTATGCTCTTAAGATATTGGATGTTTTATATTGCTTACCCTCTCCGTTTCTTTTCTTAAACCTTTTTTGGTCTCTATTCCCCCTTTCTTCTTCTTGGACTACTTATAGTGCCTTCTACATTCACCTCTGAGGAAGCACTGTGAGGCAAAATGGGTCAGGTTTTTTTGCCACACTTGGCACAAAACTGTCCTCATTTTCAGACCATGATATGTTTTATCAATATAAATATTTGTACTTTTTTAACTGTGATTATATTTTTTTAGACATGAAGTTGTTTCATATTCATTTTTAACTAGCATTCGCACCAATTTTTATACTCGTGGTTGTTCCTAGCTTTTATAATGGAGTTCTGTGATAAGTAGTTCGGAACACTAAGGAGTTCTTTGGTTGCGGACATATTTAATTTGGTTACATTGCTCAATAGTGATGCGTAAGACGTGTGGATGTAAAGTGACAAGATGTGTAAGTACAATAACCCACAGCTAATTTACAGCTTCCACAATCCATAGCATGTCCTTACTGATCTATTTTACTAGGCATATTTACCAGAAGAAGCATAGACAGATTGCATAATTAAATGCTTAGCTCTGATAAATAGGTCATCTTTTCATTGGACATATGGAAAGACATTTAAGGGTGACCAGAGATGACAGAAGGGAACTATACATTTTCTCTATTATATATGATCTTCAGGACCATTATATCCGTGCAGACTAAGGTTAGATAGAGTTTATTTAGCTTTATCTCAACTGCCTCTTAATGGACAGGATGTGCTTATATCGAAGGTCATGTACTAAAAAATGCAAATATATTTGATGTGCAAAACTTTTTTTGCACTTTTCTCCTTTTGCATTGTACTAAACATTTAACACTCAAATAGTAAATATGAGCAAATTGCGAATAAACACAGGCAAGCTTGCGAATATTTTTTCTTTAGCACTTGCTAAAAGCCGGTGTAATTTCACACGCAAATAAGAATTATTTTTCACAAAATATTCGCAAAACTCTTTAGCATGCGCAAATATAATGCAAGCTAAACAGAAATAAACGTAAGAGGCGCAAATCAGGGGAAAAAGTGCAAAAACTTTACAAATAGTCGCAGACTGCTCCTTTCTCATGTTTTACTTACTTATTTCGTCACTGCACTTGTTTAGTAGATGACCCCCATCATGTCTGCACAAACTAATATTCTTGGAGTTTTTAATAGTTAAGAGGTTATTTACAAGCCATATACATAGTGTTAAAGTAAATAAACACCAAAATATATGAAACATGCACCGTTATGCCGTGCATGCATCAAACAAATAAAGTTAAAGCTCCTAAAAGAAACACATATTTAGGTAAAAGACAATCTGAAAAAGCTTTAAAATTATTAATGACTTCTGAGCCAATGAGGGTATGTGCCAGAGAACCAGGAGGAAATTGTCAGAATAAGTGCCTTTCTAGCAACAGGCTTAAAATGTGTATAATCTCCAGGGTATGAGATAAACAGACACTCACATGAATAATAAAATACATAGTGAAATTTCTAGGTAAAATAAATGTGACTGTGGAGATTTTGTTTACCTCTTGACTGATGGAAATTTGGTGTGCAATTTCCCTAAAGGCACATCTTTGTGTTTTGTAAACTGCCATTTACAGGAAAAGTAGCTGAAATTCCATATTCTGTTTTATTTCTGCTTTTTTCTGCAATTGTCTTAAGTTTCAAATAGAAAAGGAAACATTACATACAATATGGTGAACTTTATGATTTCTTTTAATTCAACCTTTAAAAAAACCTATCAAAGGTTATAATAATAAAAAAGGCTTTAAGGCCTGGTCTTGTTTTTGATGTCCGTTTTGATGAATTGTATTGTTTTAGGTAGCCTGGTAGATTATGTTTGATCATCCTCTTACAGATAACAGTGCATTACCTAAATTAATTGTGCTCTATGTACTAAAATTGAACTGACAAATATAATCCGTTTTGGAATGGCTGGATGTCTGTAGTGAATAGTGGTTTGGGGGGATTAATTGGGATTATTTGGTACTGTCATAGGTCATTAAGAGGCTCAATCAAGCCTTAAAATAGCTGGGCTGTTAAGTGAGAATATGGTTTAGAGATTTTCTCTAGGTGCTAAACTGTGTGTTATTTGTTTGTTGAACAGTATCGAATTGCATAAGTCATGTATTTTATATTGTGTTTGTCTTAATGGATAGTGAATGTTTGTCGATATATCTGTTATTGTGGTTTTTGTCTTTTTCATATAGTTACATAACAAAATATATTGGAAGAAAAAAAAAAAAACAGAAAACTGATCTGACAAGTGAGCAACAAATAAATAGACACTAATACCATTTGGAAAAAAAGCTAATTAAGAAACCAGAGCTTATAAACACCCTATTGGTAAATATAATTAATACAAATAAAAAATATATGAAAAAATATATTAGTTATTTGAAACATATTAAAGAAGTAATAAAAGAAACAAACAGAAATAAAGTAAATAAAGTAAAACAATAGTAATGTAAGTATAGATCACTACTGAAATAAAGAATACAAAATCCAAATCCTTCAAATATATGTTCGGCAGATAAAAAGGAGATGTTAGCATCTAATTGTTACCATCTACAGGTATATGCTTCAAAACGTAGTCACAATAATCTGTCACCACAAGGGTTACAATCTACGAGCACATCACAGCTATAATGTATCCACCACACTTGAAACTGTAGCAAAACTACTATACATATAATGCACTTACAGAAAAAACGTGGATTAAAGAGGACATCGGCATTTAGAGAATAAATGCTTAAATAGTCTACCAACTTGCAAGGCTGTCAGGCATCCTGCTTGATCACAGTGCTGGAGATCCAGATTGTCTCCACAAGAAAAGTCCTAACGCGGAGTTAATACCATATCTGCCCAGTTTCAACAAAAAGGGGTTTTGTGGCCTTTATTTATTTGACTATACGACTAAATACGTTTTTGTCTGACAAAAAAACAATACATTTTGTGGATAATCCTTACTCACTATGTATCCACAAAGTAATTTACTATGATGTGTATCGTTCATGTGCATGATAACTAGACAGTAGATTATTTTGCTATTCACATTTCAGGTGCTTCATGAATTGGCCTTGTCTGCCAAAGCAACTTAAATGACAACTGTAGGCAAAAAATAAATTACGTTTAAGTGAAAGATTGCATCATGTCTAAAGGTTTTAATTAGAAATACTTTAACTGAAGGACACAATTACATTTGTATTGAGCCTGCTTTTCTTCATATTGCTCTATCAGACGCTAACGTGTTTAGAATCAACATTCCTTCATCTTGGTTTCATATGAAGTATGATCTAAATCTGGATCCAAGATTCCCATAAACATGCCCACCCTCAGCTAGACCAATACCGAACAAGAGGGCTCAAAAAGGTACCGTATTTGCTCGATTATAAGACAAGGTTTTTTTCAGAAATTTTATTCTGAAAATTGCCCCTCATCTTATAATCGAGGTCTTCTTATAATCTAACCTCAAATTGAGGTCAGATTATAAGACATGGATCCAGGTCCCCAGCAGAGCTGCAGGGGACCTGGATCCCCCTCTCTAGCAGCAGGGGCTTCTGTGATGAAGCCGGGTACTTCCGCTTTCGTCACAGAAGTCCCGGCGAGCGTGCCGGGCGGCAGCAGGGGAGGTCTGCGCTCATCGCGCAGACTTCCTCTGCTGCCCCACTAGCCACCAGGGTAAATCGGCTGTCCGTCATAATAGACGGAGGTGTCGGGCAGCATGGAGGATGTCTGCACGTATCGTGCAGACATCCCCCGGCTGCCCCCACTAGCCACCAGGGATCTTTTTACATGTTAGGGGGAGGGAGGGGGCAGGGAGACAGGGGGAGGGATGGGGGGCAGAGAGACAGGGGGAGGGATGGGGGCAGAGAGACAGGGGGAGGGATGGGGGGCAGAGAGACAAGAGGGGGAGAGACAGAGCAACAAGGGGAGGGGGCAGAGAGAAACAAGGGGGAGAGAGACACAGCTGGGGGCAAAGGAAAGAGAGAGGCAGCATTGGCACATAAAAAGGAAATAAAAACAAGAAATGCATTTTTTGATATAATTTTTTTATTAAAAAAGCAATTTACATGTGAATATATACAAATTTAACTTTTTTCCTATAGGGTAGTCTTATATTCAGGCTTTTAGTTTTTTTCCTAAAGGAATATCCAAAGTTTGGGGGGTTGTCTTATAATCAGGGTCGTCTTATAATCGGAAAAAATACGGTACTTTATTCATATTATTTATTTTAACCATTTATATTTAAAACCGCTGCTTTAATCCTTAAATTTTCCATAAGTACATTTTTTGCATGCATGTGTCCTTTAATTTGGCACCAGATAGTGAATTCCATATCCTACTTTCCCTGTCACAACCTGGGATAACAGACCAGGGAGGAGCCTCGTTGCAGGGCAGGGTGGGGGGTCTGTCTGCACCCCACGATGCATAACTGGGACTGGACTGAGACTGGACTGGTAACAGAAAATGGGACTGAGACAGGACTGGTAGCAGAGACAGGGACTGAGACATGACTGGTAGCAGAGACTGGGACTGAGACAGAACTGGTAGCAGAGACAGGGACTGAGACAGGACTGGTAGCAGAGACTGGAACTGAGGCAGGACAGGTAACAGACTTGAACAAAGACAGGACAGGTAACAGACTTGAACAAAGACAGGACAGGTAACAGACTTGAACAAAGACAGAACTGGTAGCTGTGACCAGACTGAGACTGGATTGGTAGCTGTGATCAGACTGAGACAGGACTGGTGGCTCTCAGAGCAGGACACTAGCCTGTGATAACTGTCACGTTCGGGTACGAGGCTGGAACTGCTGTGCAGACTCGATATAGGTCTTTTGTAACGGACCCTGGCAATAGAACAGAATATTCTGCCTGAAGGAATTCCACCCTATGGTTGAGCCGCAGGTTTCGTTCCCCCAGGACTTTTGCACTCTGAACTATTACCAGGATACTGAAACCAAACCCAACAAACAGGAAGCTGGATACGGAATACTGGATCAAGGTGAAGGTACAGAGGCTCAGGCAGAAGAATAGTCAGACAGGCAAAAGATCGGGCTGGCAGCAAACAAACGTAGTCAGGACAGGCAAACAGGTTAGGACAGGCGGCAAAACAGACAATGTAAGGGCTAGCAGGAGTCGGCAACAGATAATCAGAAATAGAATACACAGGGCACTATCAGGCAGCAACCAAAGCAATGCAAAGGCACTGATTGCCATAAGCTGCAGGTTTAAATAGGGAAGGGCTGAGGATAACGAGGCAGCTAACAACAGGAGTAGAATGGGCACCCAAGAATAGCGGCCACTAGAGGCTGAAGAGGAAACAGCCACAAACCCAGAATAACCATGACATTCCCTTATTATAAAATAACTACTGTCCAGAACATTACATTGAGTTTCCTTTAACCTTTAAGGCTGACATCATTACAATTATAGTTAATGATACATTTTTTTCAGAACTAACCATGAATATGTAATCATACCAGAGTAAAAAATCACAGTGAGGAAGGCATGATTTATTCGTTTTGTTGACCATCTCTGACTCTACTTCAGATTGAAATTGTTCTTCTGATAAAACAGAGCTTTAGATATCATTCTTATTTTTATGATTAGAATGCAGATAAAGACAGAAAGCTACAATACAAATGATGAACATCTATGTTGTTACAGTGTAATCGATTTTTAAAGTTATATACTCTCATATTGCTGAAGGTTACAGCACTTCAAAACAAAATGAGAAATTAACTGTCCACCAAAATAAAATTTTCAATGAATAAAATAATCAATGTAATTTTTTTAAATGTCAAAATATGTCCTTAAGGCTATTCTTCTCCAATTTTGCCTATTTTGCCCTCCTTCCTCAGCAGCAAGGGAGGAAAAAACGTAGTAGGCTGTTTAGGGTTTCCCGACCCCAAATCCCCCCCTGCCCCCACTCCCACTGAAAAAATTCAAAGAGAGATGAAGACCTACATACTTAGTGCATGCGTAGTAAAGTCATTTGATCCAGTCACCAAGACACAGGGTTCCCTAGGGACATAGTTTAAAAGAACACAAATTATTGTATTTAATTAAAATTATTTTTTGTGGACAGTGTTTCCCTCCATGCACTGTTGTTTAGCAAATAAAGAAAAGAATGAATAGGGTGAGCAAAGATAACAAAGTAACACACTGAATTTTTAAAATAATTTAGGTGGATCTGAGTGGATTGTCCTCCTTGATCCCTTATTATATGAGCATTAGGTGCTCTACCTGGTATAAGTATGACTATGGAGGAAAGTGTCATATGTAAGGACTTTTCATATATATCAGATCACGCTATGTTTATTTTCTCTTTTTCTTTATATACATGTACCACTGAATAATTCCAATGAGTTCTAAAGAAAACTACGTTTCCAGAATATTGCAAATAAGTATCCTTTTTTGTACAGGGAGATGCTACTTCTTTATCCACCTACATTATTGTAGAAATGTAATTTGTTACTTTGTTCTCTTTTCTCACAATAACTTTTCTGTGAACTAAGTCTATATTTGGCTGTATTGTAATTGGGAAATGGTTGATGGGTCTCATCATAGCTCAGGGCTTGTTTCTAACGGAAATGTTTCTCTTGAACTAATCTGAACATTAAGAATCAATCTCTTTCTATATTATTACACCTTACTATCAAATGACTTTAAAAATGACCCTCCGTTAAAATGAGAAATCTGAGTGATGGCTTTACCTTGGTGCCTTCTAATCTATTCTGTCTAAGGCAGTGTTAGATTGAATTGCTATGTGGAATATATTATCTGCCAACTTTAGAGATTGCCATAACAGCACCTTGAGTTGTTTGAAATAAGAATAATGTTGCTAATTTACCTTTGTGTTCTTCCAATGAATGCCAAAGAAGGGGGGGGGGGGGGGGGGGTTGCCCTAGTGTTTCCCAAACCACTAGAAAACAGAAGATTGTAGTATTAGGTGTGTGCGCATGGGGGGAATATGAAGTAAGAAAGTGCCATTTTCATTGCCATTCCAACTTTTGTTTTACTCTATATTCCCTATCTTTTCCCCATATGTTCACACCTATTACCACAATAATCTATTTTCTATCAGGTACACGAGAATGTACAAAAATTCTGAGGTAAAAAAAACCTCCTCTAACTTTAGTGATCAGAATGCCATGAACTTCTATAATAAGTTATTAAAAAACGTGAAAACGTAAAATCAGTTGTCAGAAACGATTCTGGAAAATATGAACACTAGGTCAAGCCCGCTGGCCTGTTATGTTCTTTGAGGCATCTTAGCAAATGTTCACATAGTATTTTGTTTTTACAAACATTAGCTGAAATTAAGATGCCGGCCAGTAGGAATGTGCAGGGTAAGCTATTGGGGATAAGTTCAAAATGTAACCAATTGTTTATTGACTGTTAATAAAAAAGAGAAAAAAAAATGTCCTAAATTCTCTCAATTCATAACTCATTCATAAATACAGACATAATGGCCCTAAGGGGTCATTTATAAAGTGTTATAGGTACTAAAAAAAAGTGTTAGTACCTAATTGTGAGGCTATTACTACATGTGTCTATACACAATGCTTACTCTCAACAAGGGAGTTAGCATTGTATGCACCAATCCCACAGTTACATATATCACTATTACATGTACAGGACTTATATACATCAAGCTACATACACGATCACAGGGATTTTTACCAAATCATTTTACCATCGCTCAAGAAGGGGCAACATGCAGTGAAGTTCAGAAAGTGGACAGATACATCCATATATTTCATAGCAGCAATTTGATGATTAACATCTATTTTGAAGTTTATTTTCCTAATTCAGCCTAATTCCCAATTGCTATAAACAGATGTATGTGTGTTATATCCGGATAAGTCATTGTGCTTTTTATTTGTATTTGTAAACCGCTTATACTACATGTATGCTTTCTTTTCTCTCTGTCCTGCTATAGTTTAGGCTGCCATACAAATTAGAGGTAGAACCATATTTTTTCTACAAAATAAACAAAGGAAGCACTTATTCATGCAACCATGAGTTAGAGGGTTTCAATATTCCACTGACTGTAATTGCAAAGTCAAAAAAGGTTACAGTATTTCATAAGTCAATGAGACAGCACATTTGGTAATTGGTCTGACTGCAGAGCCCATTCAAACATTAAGGTCAAATACTATATTTCTTCCATTCTAAGACGCACTCCCCCCCCCCCCCCCCCACCCTCAATATAAACAACTCTTAAAATGGCATCTTAGAATCAATGGCATCTTAGAATCACTGGGTTTTAGAATCACAGTCTTCGCAGGGTTTGTCTGAAATGTTTAAGAGTGGAGGAGTGATGGAGGTGATGATGTGTCGCAAACATTGTTGTGCTAAGTAGTAGGAGAGCCAGTTTGTTTGCTGTAAAAAGATTGTTTGCAACCTTAGAATTGAAGAAATATGGTACCACATGGGTTAATATTCATTCTTCTGAGGTTGATAAAGGAAAACCATCTAGTTGGATAATAATATTTATTATTCAGCTGCCAATTCAGTTAATTCTGAGAGTGTGAACAACAAGTGCTTTGTCACCATAAGTGAAATGTTTTGGGTTTTCTTACTTACCAATTATAAGAAATACTAGTTAACTAAAATGTCTTCTAATTCCATTCCAGAGCTAGAAATTAGACAAAAAAAACATTATTATTATGATGATATGACTAAAAAAATAAACAATAATACTAACAAAAATGATAAGAATTGTGGCCAAAAACATCCTTAAGATCTTATATTTACTGACTTATCATACATTTTTTTTTTTAAATATCTATGATCTCAGTTAATTAACAAGTATAACTAAGCATGATGGAAATTTATGGGATTAGTTTAAATATGGCATTGTAAAAATAATGTGACAAGGATTACAAAAAAATTAAGCATTAATTAATTAATTAATTAATAATTGGTTATGGAACAGATTTAAAATTATTTTGGCATACAAATTGAGGTAGACAGGGAAATTAGGACTTTCTGGTAGGTTTCCAATCCTAGACGCAAATAATCAAGAGGTTTATTGCCCTAAAAACAAATAGTCCTGTCAGTTTCACATCAAATTAATTGTTTTTAAGGGCTAAGAATTATACATATTGCTTCCAGGAGAACAAGAAACCTGATTTTTTTTTTTTTTAGCAAAATGGCTTTTTCTTTTTAAAAAGAAAATAGATTTTACATTGTTTAAACATATTGCAGAAAAGGTTTGCATCCATTGATTGTGGTTTTGTATGCTCAATAATTGTATAGTTTTTGTATGGGATTAAAAAAAAAAGATAGTTTTAACCTACTCACATGTGCAAGAAATTGGAAAATTAGGGCTCAAGCTTAGGAGAATGACTGGTTAGTGTATAAGAATCCACAACATTTGCATTGTTTTATTATGGTTTGTGCAGTAATAATAATAATTATTATTATTTTCTATTATCTCAAAGTAAAAATCTAGTTGATCATAGGAGTGCTAGGGATACAGTTCATCTGAAATATTTGTACACTGTTTATATATAGTTTTTTTTTTTTTTTTTAAATCATGCTTAATACTTTGAATCCTGTTTGCTCTTTGCTCTACTATGTCATTTTATAATCCATCATGTCATCCCTTATGACATGTAACTTAAGACAAATAAGAACTTATTTGTCAGCTTGGACTTCTGTTATAGAACCAATATATAATTGGCTTGTCTCCCATGATTCTGGCCTGGTTTACCATTGTACAGGTCATGTGACACTGTAATGAGAGGACATTCTATTGTTGTCATGTATGCATTGCCTAGTACTCTGCTTAGGACTCTGATCTGTCCATTTGCAGCACTTTGCTAGCTTCTTCTAAAATGTTGCTCACTTGCTACCCTGCTCTTCAATTGTTCAATCTAGCTTTTCTAATGTAATTTGTACATGTTCAAAAAGCCAACCAGAACTCAGGCTAACTCATCACACCACAATAAGTTATATTATGCGACAATTAACCTTTTGCTAAGAAGTTGCAAGAATTTTCAAATTCTTTTGGTGTATCTTCCTTTGAGCATAATAGGATACTCAGAAGATGACCTCGAAAGGAACGCTTTCCAATGGTCGCATGTGAGCTTTTCCTACATTCTCATTGGGACCTTGTCAAATTTAGTCCTCATCACCATCAATTTTGTATGTAGACTCAAGAGTAGTCTTGTTCCTGTACAATATTGTCCAGATATTTTGTACACAGGATTCAGTTTGTTTATACTAGACAAGTTTAGAGTAACAGATTGAGCAAAGTAAGTTGAACAAATTGTCTCAGCTTTTCCCTCCAAGTACTCAAAGCTCCCATGTTTGAGATTTTGAGTTGTGTATAAGAAACCAATGAAGTAAGTAGTTCCCTCATGATATCTGTTGAGACATAGTATGGTTCTAGAAAATAAAACTGGCACAAGGAAAAAATAGCAAGATAATTATGCATTCATATTGGGCATATAAGAAGATATTAATATTAATGAGTTCTCAAATCACTTAAATATGGATAAAAGTAGCTTTTCTAAACACTGCATTGAGTTTCTCTTAATAACTGCACTGAATTACAGGGGGGGAACATATGGTGACTTTCAAAACGGATTATGTGATCAGGATGAAAAAGTGGAAAGAAAAGGTAGTTTGTACAAAAAATGTTCAACATAAGCCTCAGTGGTGCACAGAGCAATGTAATGAAAAGTACCCTAAGCTCATTAAAATGCTGGAAACAAAGCATTACTGATGCCTGACCATTATAGATTGCGAAACCCCTGAGACGCATGGGATTGAGGAAACCAGCATGCAAATAGGTGCAGAAAGTTGAAAAGAGAAGTAGGGCCTACCAAGTATATATGGGAGCTTTATATGAAAGGTTTAAAACATGTTCTAAAAATGATCTAATAGTTAGATGGGTTCTTGAAAATGTAACATTTATTAAGCTTTATTTTGCATTGTAATATATTAGTGTGATCAAAGGAAAGACACAGCTAGCTTTTATTGAAACATTTTTTTTAAAACTCTTTTTATTAGAGATGGCACCAGAACATAACATAGGTTACAGAAATAGCTAAGAACAAAAATTAGTGACAGGTCGTGAAAGCAACAAGCCATACTGACAAATATCATCCTTCTTTACAAGATAGAAGGAATTATGTGTATTTCCACAATTTCAAGCATTTATCAAAGGGAGTGTCAGGCCTCGGGTCACCCATTTCCGGATGCAGCTCCTGCTGTGACTGTGAGGTAGGCCACATCCCCGGCCTCGAATAGCAGGGAACCCATTCACGGTAAACACAACGGTACTTCACAAGGTTCATGAGTGTGCACTCTCCTCCTTGTGGCACTCTCCGCCTTGCGGACTGTGCCGCGTGATTGGAGGAGTCCCAGTGGGTGGAGAGTGCGGTCGAGGCTCCATAAAACCTTAGCAAGCGCTGCAGACCATGCTTAGTTGTTGAGCTGTATTGTCTGACTTCAGTCCCACTCCTCTTTACTTGCTAGTATCTCCTAATATCTATGATAGATTTCCTGTGTACCAACCGTTGGCTTTATCCCTGACTTCCTGAATTGCTATTGCCCTGACTTGGATTTTTATATCACTTCTGAACCTGTGCAGCCTGCCTCAACCCACTGGACCATTTTTGACCACTCTGTCTTCTCCCTCCTGTTGTGTTTCCTTCAGATCCTCTCCCGATCCTTCACTTCCTGACTTACCACCCTGCACTACTCTCCGTTCTCTCGAGCCTGACAGGAAGGTGACCATCCCAATCGTTTTCTGTTTTCAACTAACAGAGGATCATATGATTTAGATACATCTAAATCAAAAACATTCCAGTCTAATTTGATATCCCCCTTTACTTATAATATATTATATAAAACCCAACTCCCAAATTTGCTACCTTTCATTACAATTGTTTTAAATCAATCTTAAACACTCCAGACATCTATCAAAGTAGTCATGAGAAATGATGGTATATCATTAGGGATTGTAATAAGTAAAAGTTGGATGCAATACTATGTAGTATTTTCGAAAGCCATTTTCTCCCTCTCTAAACTAAGGATATAAGGTTGCCAGGTAGAGAAACATTTATTTATTTTTTTGTCTAATGTGGTTTCCAGCCAGTCCATTTGGAAAATATAATAACGTTTTGTTTTAAAAATTATAAGATTAGGGGGTTCCGAGTGGGCCCACATGTGTAAAACGTTTTTTTTTTCGTGCTGCAGCCAACCGAATGTATGCAAGGCGTTTATGTGTAGGCATGTGCGTAAACTTCCCCCGTTAAGATTGACTGTTTTTTGTGTTACGGCAGAAGTAAATTGTACACTTGCAGATATGGAAATGAACTTCTAATTATTATATCATAGTCTATATAGCTGGTGGATTATTATTATTATTATTGACTGTTAATTGCTTGTACAGTTTATATATATATATATATATATATATATATATATATATAGTATATTTTTATTGTGTGTATTCTTATGGTGATATATTATTTTTTCTTCATGTTTTATTCTATGTGTATATATTCTTTTTTTTGTTTTTCTTGCATGGATTTTATTAATTTAAGTCATTTATTTTCATAGTAAGCATTGTCTTTTTAATTGTTTTTACGGTTAATGTATTATCCCATATAATATGGGGATGTCAATGCTGACTCTGAGGACTCCCAAATTTCATTGTATATTGTGACTCCTTATTAACTAATAGATGCGAGTGATGCTCAGCCAGGCAAATTAGGACAAAATGTCACCAGGGTCAGTCAATGTCATTGACGGTACAGATGTGTCAAAAGCAGTCCAAGTTAAAGCAGGCAGAGAGTAATAAGTCAAAGTCAGAAGATGTAGCAAAGGGAAGGGATGTTCAATCAATCTGAGAGATAAAAAAAGATGGATTGGAGTACAAATAGTATAGTTTACTTAAAATAATGCATGAAAATAATAAACACAAATTTTCACTTCTTGCTATTAGCTATTAAGGTGGGCAGCAAAGCCACATACCACTGGGCACCCCTTCACTAGGAACCCTCATATCTAAACCAGGGCTCAGAGTGGTCTATTACCCAAATTAAAGATTGAAGGTCGAGTTAGCCTCCTTATGCCCAGAGAGCATACCATAAGAGGTCCTTGTGGTTTGTTTTATTTTTATTTTTTAGTAATAGGTGGATTATTATTTTTTTTATTACTGTTAATACTTTCTTTTGGATGGCCCCTGTTCTTTGGTCAGAAGATGAGGATCTATGCTTTTGCTGATTACTTGGATACAGGTAATATTTAATTTCACAGGTCACCCTTTGTGTGCCAGGGGATAGGCAGCAATTTCACTGCCCACCCTCATGACACTCAAAGGGTGTTTTTTTTTTACAGGTTTGGAGGGCCATATTTGACAAACTCCCCCCCCCCCCCCCCCCAGCATGGCCAAGGTAGAGGTGGGAGGCATAGGTAGGGTATCTAGTCGACCTCCCAAGTAAACCTCCTCGCACTATACTCAACCTTTAGTCAATAGACCTCTGATTTCCTCTCTCTCTCTTTAGTGGCAGCCAAACTGTGATCATGACTTTAAACCTAATCTTGGTCCAGAGCAGGAAGCCATTTAGTGCAGTCCTGCACTCATACATACAGAGCTGCTCTGCATATAAGCAGGCAGTGCACCAGTCTATCTTGATGGGGTTAGTGCAAAATGTTGTAAAGGTGTATTTACTTAAATTAACCTGGGTGCATATGTTGAATGTAAATCAATAGCTCTCATTTATATGGGTAATAAAAAGCACCTACATTATTTATGATTTACTTTTTGTGTTTTAACATGTTTTAAATGTCACAATATTCAATGTATGTTAACAAAATGGAACAATGTTTAGGTTTATTTTTTCTTTCAATCATAAAGACCACTCATGGAACAACCAAGTACTATAGAAAATAACTTTGCTATTTTAAAGGTTTGGCACAAATGGTCTACATATTTATATGTTTTCCAAAACTAAAACAAAGCTGCGAACAAATTTACAGTTTAATACACGGTTATATAATAACAGTGCTTTACGGGTAATTATGCAATTATATCATTATATCACTCTAATAATAATAATTACTTTTTCTTAGCCATGGCTCTAGCTGTTCAAAGTACCATTAAATAATAGGTGTGCAAATGTATGAGAGCACAATTATTCATTTGACAATGAAGGCAAACACTTGACCATACTGATTCACTGTTCAATTATAATACAAATAAAGACTTTTGATGTCAAAAGTATAAATGACATTTTATAGATTTTCACAATGGCTGAAATAGATGCTGTGAAACAAAAAATATGTTGGATACTTCCAAAAGTTTCCAAATGATCCCTGGTATATTATTCCTTAATTCCCTCTATTTGTGTTGCCTTTGTTCACCTACAAGCCTTTATGTCCTCGTTTATTGTTCCTTTTCCTCTCTTTCCAGCTGTTTCTCACATTCTTTGCCCTAACTTTTAGATTACTTGTTTATTTTTGAAGTTATAGCGGCACAAGGAACCCTGGTGCTCTTTCAGGAGGTTACAGAAGTTGCAGGAAGTTTTAACAATATTATACATTCCAGACTCTTGTATGTAATATAGTTAGTGTGTGGTTATTTCCACTTTCTGCCTCTAGTGGCCACTGTGCCATCATTTGGTTTTTCTGCCCTAGACTCTTATGCGGTTAGCTGGGTCTTATTACATCCAGTTGCATGCAGCTTTGTCATTTAAATAGCTAAAAATTCCCCCCAAAAAAGAAAAGGAGGATCCGACCTAGATTTCTATGTTTTGTTTCGATTATTATTAACTGTAGTCTAATGGCAAATCGAAGGTCACATTAGCATATCTGGTTTGCAGTTTTAAAAGGCAAATTAAAATGTTAATGATGTCATAAAACGTGGGGAAGTGGTTCCTTTGTTTCTTTGTATGACAGATTAGGTCGGTGTCTCTTACAGTGTTCTAAACACTTGTCCAATGACAAACACATCCCTGAATTAGCTAGTTACAAAAGAAGCAGGTAAAACTCTCCAAATGACCAGGGATGATATAAACGTAATACAGTTCCTTTAATACACAATTACCAGTAATTGCATCTAGAAATGTTAGTACATTCAAAATACACTTTGTTTTGAGGAACTTTGAGTGTACAGAAAACCCTACTTATTTTGCCCACTCTAAAGGGCTTCCTCAGTGGGGGTAATGATGTTGGTTGAACGTATTATGTGTTTTTAATGCAGAAGTTTGGCAAAAAGAGGATATTTATTTATATTAAATATTTCATTTCTATTTATGGTGCTGTCTTTCGTGCACTGAGACTGCTGGTTTCTAACCGCATATGTAATATGTCTTCAAATGTTTTGCAATAATAATGTTGCATTTATGTACGGAAAAAGAAGCAAAGTTCCCTTACGTGTAAGTGGCATCATTATTTCAAGTGGTTTGGTGTGCTTTTTATTACACGCGCTTAAGTGCACAAAAGCCGTCAATATAAGAAATTTGAAGAGCCTTTTATCACATATGCACTTAGAATCCAATAGTCTCGGCACATTAAAGCCAGCTATAGCGAATTCCTTGCATTAAAAACAAAGACTATGTTCAACCAACATCACTAACACCACTCAGGAAGCCCCTGAGAGTGGGCAAAATGTGTCAGATTTTCTGTACACTCAAGGAAAATTTTCTCAAGGAAACGTGTATTTTAAACATACTAACTTTTATTGATGTATTGCCTGTAATTGTGTATTGTGTATGATGTTTACATCATTCCTGGTCATTTAGAAAGGTGCTTGCACCAGTTTCTTTTATAACATAACCATCTTTTCTGTGTGTTAAACATGTGTTTTTCATTTAGTAGATTACAGATGGGGACACTATGTTGTTTCATCTATCTTTTATTATTGTTGTTTTTTTTTAAAAGCAAGACAATCAGAGGCAGAACTTTACCGTGTTCCACTTTATTGAGCGTTAAGGTCATGTGTGTCTCATCCTATTATTGCAATATGTGACTTGTGGCCGGTTACACCGCACGGTTACTTTTTGGGTCAGTGATCCGAGAGATAAAACTTGTATCGTGGGATCACTTTAGCAATAGCGGGAACAAAAACATGTCAACCTGCAAAAGAGATGAGTCATAAAAGAAATAGCACTTTTATCATTGCTGTTTTAACCTGCAGAGCAAGGTTAGATTTGAGATTTTCAAGTGCTGCTTTGTACGATTATTGCCCAAACAGTAATTGCTCTATCTTTTCAAAGACTGAAACATTTACTAAGCTGGACTACCATGTTGTAAATTAAGTTGCAGTGCATGCCAGATGTTACCCATTGTTTTAAATGAATCATATGCACTAGAAATATTCTGAATTTAATTAACTGGGGGAAAAAGATGCATGGATTATTTATTCACTCCATTCAGGGACCTTCCCGACCCATCTGACCTGCCCCCTGCTAGGTCTATACAGAGAGAGCTCAATAAGATACTCTATTTATAATCTTTCATTAAAACATTTCTATTAAAATGTATACACCTGATGTAATCTGTCTTGTTTTTGTTCTATATATTTGTATTGATATTGTAACTGATACAATAAAAACATACCATAAAAGATTACAATAAAATATAAGTAATTAATAAGTAATGAATATTGGTTCATTTCTGTATGACATTTAAAATAACAAACTAAATGTATATATTTTGTACTAGTAATGGACACTGCATTTATCTATTCTTTGGTGTTTACTGTTTTATATTGGGATTTTCCCACTTATAAGTTAAGCTTAAAGTATGTAAAGTATTGTAAAATTTTTTAGTATAATTTTTTGATATCTGGAAAAATAAAAAAAGATTTAGAAAAGATATATCCAGTGCATAGTAATATAAATAGTATGATTAATACTACTACAGAAGCATGGTTTACAAACAATGTGTGTACTAATTAGATGTTATTTGTTTTATTGTATCTACATTTTGTTTCTGACAGTTGTCCTTTAAAATGAAAAAAAAAACTTTAAAAAAAACCTTTTCATGAAAACTGATACTTTATTAAAAACATGCAACACCAATTAACCTTAAATCAATAAAAAGAATGATGTGACTTCCCCTTTATCCATGTTCTTATTATGACAACGACCTAGTGTATATATGACACTTATTGTCCCTATAAGAAGTTTGGTGCAAGCCTGCAGCAGCAGAAAAAGGAAAAGGAACACTAAACATTCAAAGAATGTTCCCAATAAGAAGGGTTCACTGTGATGGGTGAAGGTGCAATATAGAAAGAGAAAAGATGCTGGTCTTGTAAAAATATAAATATCAAAAGTACATGTTACTATGACATAAATAAAATGGTATAAAATCAAATACCTATAAATAAGATACAAAATATACAGTCACACACGTTATTCAAGATGGTGCCCCCTGGGAGAAAGTGGAGTAATGCAGCCTGAATAAGCAGTTGTGTATCTTGGTTTTGTGCTGCCCTAGGCAGACAAAATTTGGGCACCTCACCACCCACGTTGCACTACCCCCCACCTACGACATGCCCCATCACCCATGTTGCACACACATGACATGCCCCATCACCCCATTACATGCCCCATCACCCACATTGCACACACATTAAATGCCCCATCACCCCCATTACATGCCACCATCACCCTCATTTCATACCCCCACCACGTCCATTACATGCCCCCATAACCCCAATTAATTGGAAGGAGCTAAAGCTTGCTGAATGGTGGGGGAGGGTGCGAAAATGTTTGAAGCACCAGAAGTGTTCTTTAACACCCTCTGGCAAAGTGCCGCCCTAGGCGTGTGCCTTGTTTGCCTTGTGGAAGATACACTACTGTGTATAAGGCACTAATAAAATGGTATAAAATCAATGCATATAAATAAAAAATACAAAATATACTGTTAGACATAATATGCAAGGGGGCACCAGAGGACATCATCTTGAATATTATGTGCAACTGTATATTTTATATTGTATTTAAATGTATTTTAATTGAAACCATTTTATTATTGTCATATGGTGAATTTATGATATTGTTTATTTTTTAAGTCCCAAATCTTTTCTTTCTATATCTTCTTCATCCTATAAGATTGCATTGTTTTCTCTGTTGCTAGTTGTGTTAACATGTTATACTTTTTGACTGCTCCATTGCTGCGGTATTAACTCAATTCCCCTAAGTCAGTTTCCTTCCACTGTATGCTTTCGACATCTAGAAATCCGTAAAATGATCAGCAACAAATTGTTGTCACCATATGATCTGAGCTCCTAAACCTCTTTAAATGCAGCAGTATTGTGCCAGTGATGTGAAATCTAAAACTATAAGTATTGCAGAAACAAATAGTTATTCGCAAATTATAGGGACCACTGGGGTTAACCTTTAAATATCTTGAACACATTAACCATCAGTAAGAATGAAAGTTTTAAAGAAATTCAAGGCTAATGAAAATACTGAAAAACAACAGGTGGTGCTTATTTAGCTCATAGTTACAATCATTTGTATTATATGTCTATGGTAGTAGCTTATAATCCAAGATAATACAAATACAGTTACATGGAATAAGGAGGAATAAGGAGGGGGTAGATATTTGTACCAACCAAATAAACAAAAATATAACTTAATACTAAAAAAAGTACAATTAATGGGTATTTTCGAATATGGGTGTATTTATTTGTTCATTTTTGCATATAATATTGTGATTTAAACTGTCCAAATAATTTCTTGACATTTTGCATAATGATGGAGTGTTTGCAATCTTGTAGACTGTTATATCCTAGCACAGGATTCCATAAAGCAGTGCTTCCCAAGCTGGGGGGCATGCATCCCTAGGGGTGAGTGCAATCTCTCCAGGGGCATGAGAGGGTGGGAGAATAGAACAGGCAAAGTGTTGGTGTGAATATTTAATATACTGCATTGTTCCTGTAACAGACTTCCAAACACATCTAAGTCAGTGATGATTAAGAACAGGGCCCCCCTCCTCTCCACCCTTATGCCTGTCTGCCTAGTCTCCCTCCACATGCCTGTGTCTTTCCTCTTCCTTGCCATGTCTGTCTCTCTCCAACCCCCTCATTGTATGTCTTTCTCCCTTCCCTCATATCTGTTCTCTCTTTCCTCCTCCCCAAACCTGTTATGGGGAGGGGAGTAAACATAAGGGAAGGGGTAAAATATATCTCTTTCTCTCTCCTCCCCCCCTATTTCTTTGCCTCTCCTCCCCCTCCCCATATATCTTTCCCTCTCCATCCCATATCTCATCTCACCTCCTCCTCCCCATATCTGTTCTCTCTCCACCTCCTCCTCCTCCTCTCTGTTCTCTCCCCCTCTCCTAAACCATATCTGTTTTCTCTCCCCCTCCTCCCCCTCTCTGTTCTATCCCCCTCTCCTAAACCATATCTGTTCTCTCTCCTCGATATCTGTTCTGTCTCGCCCTCATCCCCATATTTGTTCTCTTCCCCTCCTCCATTTCTGTTCTCTCTTCCCCTCATGCCCTATCTCTGTTCTTTATTCCCCTCCTCCCCATCTCTGTTCTCTCTTCCCTCCTCCCCATCTCTATTCCCCCCCCTCCTCCCCATCTCTGTTCTCCCCCCTCCTCCCTCATCTCTGTTCTCTCCCCATCTCTGCCCCCCCTCCTCCCTCATCTCTGTTCTCTCCCCCATCTCTGTTCCCTCTCTCCCCCTCCTTCCCCCATCTCTGTTCTCTCTCTCCCCCTCCTCCCCATCTCCATTCTCTCCCTCCTTCCCATTTCTGTTCTCTCCCCCCTCCGAATTTTTGTGGATCCACACTGTTTGCTACTATGTGTCTGGTGGCCATCCTATCTTTTTTTTTTTATATATATAAAATAGTATAAAAAGAAAGCTAAAGAAATGTTTATACAATATGAAAAATACTTGAAATATAAAAGTGCATTTAAATAACTCAATATATAATAATGATTTTTAGCAGGCTCAAACAAGCTATTTCTCTTTTTCAGTGGTCCTTAGTGCACTTAATAAACAGTGGTGCTACTATCATAAACAGCAGGAGGGGAAGTTTTCTAAGGGAAATTATCTTCTACCCTTGTTATAAAAAGAAAAATCTATTTTAATGACCCAAGATATAATCAATTACAAAATGTATGAGTTTTGTTCTACATCTTTTAAATACATTGAAAGCTCATGAAGTATAATTTTATAGCAAACACAGGTGCATTTTTTTTCAAAATGTTTTTGTTGATTTGGACTAGATTGAACAATCAATGAATTTTTTAAAAAGAACTATCACACTGCTTTGCCTGCATGCAAACAGGTGGTTTATTTCAGAGTGATTGGCTCACTGATTGATTTTTCTGTGCTCATGTAAGGAATTCTGGCAAACCTGCAGGGGCTTGTGAGGCTGGAGGGCAGACACAATTGGTTGTCTGCCCAAGGATACAGATGACTGAAACTATCCCATCGTGGTTTTATAAGCCGATTAGTCAGGGCATCAAATTCTAGTTTGCAGGACTGCCTAGAGAACTCTCCGTTTGGGTACTAAATAGCAAAAATGTCTGTTTTAGTGGGATAACAACAAATAGGAAAGAAAACTAAACACAAGGAAATGGTAATCAGCAAAATAATATTGATAAAGCAAAGAGATTAAAGAGGGACAAATAGAGGGTTAATTTTATTTTTATTTATTTTTTGCTTACATCTGGCCTCTTCTGTTCCTTGCCTTCAGATTAAAAGGTGTAATAAATCCTTTAGATGTCATATTCCCACCTATTAGTTTGCTCATTTATACCTGTGCTCTTACTGTTCCATTTAGTGCAGTTTTGGGATATAATGCATATAGGGTATAATAAAGCATATAAACAACTGCTAGAGTTATTCCCCTGAATACCAAACCCTTACTCCATAAAGTGACAGGCACCATATAAAATAATAAAAGAGGACTGTTAACTGGCATGCATACCACAGATGCTTTTTCCTTTCAAGCTACCTCTCATTGGAATAATTAATCAATTGGAGAAGTGGAGATGTTTTGTATAAAAATAGTTTAATGAAAGAATACAATTAACGTATCTTATTGAGTCCTTTTTGCTGTGTATAGCTGTTAGTGAGCTTATATGCTATTAAATATGTTAAGTACATGTCTTCACCCTGCTAGTGCTATTTGGAGAAATATTCGTTTTGTGTTATTTTATTAAAGCATTTCTATTTATAGAGTCTACACTTGATGTAATCTTTCAATAAATCATCAGTTATTTTTTTTTTTGCCTCCAGGTGTCCCTTTATTTACATGTCTGCTGGCAAAATGATATTCTCTTCAAAGTGATAGCTAGTCGTTATTACATGATAGGTACACTCTAACACTAAATATGAGAAAATCTACACAAATAGATTTATAATATTTTTAGTAGCAGCTGACAGTTTTAGAAACCATGATAACAAAATCATTAACTTGCATTCATACACATGAGAATATTAAAGACACAGATATTGCAGTAGATATCTTAAATGGTGAAAGTAGCATTGTAAACATTTCTAAATAGTCCTTCGACCATTTAGACCAGTGATGTCCTTGCCAAGACTTGTGGGCAGAGTGTGGACACCAGCCTTCCATTCACTTAGAATTCTCATTGCATTACATCACTCAGAATTCTTATAGCATTACATCACTCAGAATTCTTATAGCATTACATCACTCAGAATTCTTATTGCATTACATCACTCAGAATTCTTATTGCATTACATCACTCAGAATTCTTATAGCATTACATCATAAATTAATGGGTTTCTGGATCAACAAATATGGGTCTAGAAAGGTTGAACGTGATGAACTAATAACTATGTTACTAATTAACAAACAAGTCTATACTATGTGATACACACATAGCAATGATACAATGTTTGACCATTGTACGTCTTAGTACTGTACACCTATAAGCCAGGACAAACTATAGCAACTATTTATCGTACCAACTTTACTTTTTTATCCACACTTTTATCAAGGGCTTGGTCACACTCTGTTTGCGCATTGATTGGTTACAGTTCCACGCTTCCATCTTCAAACTGATTGGACATTTACATCTCAAGCATCACTACCTCCTCTGTATTGGCGGTTTCACAATTTCCTTTTGCTTGGGCTACACTGTTGACTTTTGGATAGATTGGCCTGGACCAATTTGTACAGATTTCTTTTTACATTTTATTTTAAAATATACTGGGGTCAAACTTCTAAAGAATGAGAAGTGGTGAACTAAAAAAAAGGAACTGGAAAAATCACTAATTAGTAGCAGAGTTGTACAAATTCTCTCCCAGTTATTATTGCAATCCCCTAAAGTTCACCATTTAGTAAATAGATCCATTGTGTTAAAGTGACTCTTGATCCATCATGACGGTTGAACCCTGAACTATATTATTTTAATATCTGACTACCCCTTGCACCCTTGTTATAAAACTATGTTGCAATAATTATTTTATATACAACCCCTTGATAATGTCCTTGTTTTCCCTTCAGTCCCTTGTTTATTTAATGTGTTCCTTTCTTGGAACTTATTATATATTTTTCCTTTTTGTTTTGAATAATTCTGAAGAATTTTCTTTTAGGTTTTTATAGCGTTTTCTGTTTGAGTGGCTTGCTGGAGGCTGAACAATATCTACATTTCTGAAGTCATATCTGGTGCTGGCACATATTATTTTGCGAAGCATCCTGAAATCAGTGCTGACCCCACACATCAGACCCCACAAGTAAATAAATAGGGGGTCATGTCAGTATAAGCAATGGACAGATGCTGCGAGCTCTGAAAATGAACCAGCAAAGAAACACACAGCTTCCAAATGCGCCTTCTTTCATAATTAGATGTCTTTACTATGACATCGATAGTGCTGGCAATGGTACTAATGGTTGTAGCTATATATCCTCAATGTGTCAAGGAACAGTTCATACGTTGTAGATACACTACATTAAAAAGAAATATAATGATCTCTGATGTTGTTTATTTAATGGGCAGCAATATATTTTTTTTACTTCACAATTTCTAACTAAACCATATGTACATTAGCATGTCTAGGCTGGTAAAATATTGACACCTGGGAGGAGAACATTTTTTCAGTTGTGCTTGTCAGCTGAATAAAAAGAAAAATACACATTAAGGTAGATGCGGAGAGGATTGAGCTGTTTGTAAGCACTCCATGTGCCATAAAGCAACAGTGAACTGAAGTCATGCTAAGCCTATCATTAAACGCCATCTGTTTGGAATGTGATACGTGCTTTGGAGAAAGGTGGTGATTCAATGGAAATACAAGTACAAGTCTATCTGCATGTATTAATTTGTAAAGACCCTGGTTGTATGGTCAGACTAAACTGATGAGAGCAAAGACTCTCCAATTAGTGTCTGACTGTATCACCAACCACAAGTGATGCTTTGTTCTGGGCAGAAGAACAGAAAGACAGGGATGGTCAGGGACAAGTTATCAATGAGACTTTAAGTTTAGCAAAGTTTGAAGCAGTCTGCAAAATCAGGAAATAACATCTGCTTTGTGTTAGCAAGTATCTTAGAGTCATAACTAGTTCTTTCTGTGCTAGAAGCAAGAATAGAAAATGTCTCCCGTCTTTGATACAGTTTTATAGTATTTACTTTGCAGAAAGATGAAATCAGATACATGTGTTCTTGGGGTGCTCAGCTGGCTGAGAGGCTCATTTCTTCACTGTTGGTCCCCATGGGTGCTTCCTTGATGATTAGAGTGATTACTAGTGTTGAGGGAGCTGACGCCAAATATGCTAGGCTGTGATGCACCAATATGGCTTCATAGCTCACGTTCTAATCATGTTAGTTATATAGATATCATAGCTACATCCCCCTTTGCCTGAGGATAGTGCCTTAGTCGCTTCCCCCTTGTTAATGCATTTTGTGGGCCACCAAACACCACAATTCATCAGTTAGAAAACAATAATCTATGTATAATGACACCAGCTTGGTATTTTCTGTACATTTTAATTAATATAAACATATATTTAAACTGTTCATTGGTTAACAGGCTTTCCATGGCCCACTCACTCCCTTAGAATACACAAGAGTGTGAAGACAAGAGAGTCAGGAAGGAAAGGAACATTAGGCTGGGCTGTGCTATAGTTTAGAAAGAAATTAAGAGCAATAACTTCGGGCACTCCTTGATGGGAGTTGTAATCATAAGCATCTCCTTACCCAGCCAAAATTTGCATGCACATTATAAGAGCTGAAATCTGCAGTAGAATTAAAAGCATTATGGAAAAGATGACAAAACATATACTTTTTGTAAACGTAATTAAACCTAGGTATTTCAAGGCACATTATAACTTTAAATGCACAAAGGTAGTTTGAGGACTGCAAGGTTAATACATTACAGAGCAGGCAATTCATAACACCTAAAGATCTTTCTTGAGAGGTTATCCTTCTAAACACTGCTCTGATTTACTGTTTACATTATACCAACACATTGTATGTGATTCATTGTTCTTTGACTGACACTACTATTCTGTTTATAGAGCTGGTAATACTGAATCATTGCACAATCTATTCACACATTGCACAGATGGGCACAACACCTGTGATGTTATATTTAGTTTTGCTCCCAGCAAATATACCAGTTGATATCAGGGTTATGTCATTTTTCTGTGAAATGTGGACTGCCGTGGTTTTGTTAATATGCCCAATTCTCACCTGACAAAGAAAAATATTGGGATGTGTCCAGAAACATACAAAAAGTAGATTATTTAAATGAGTACGCTCAGACCAACATGGAATGTGACAAACCATTACTTTGTACATTCTTATAAATGCAGAGTAAAATATTTGTCCTTAGAATTTAATAAGGAAAAGGTATGTGGAAAAGTACATTATAGAGAAGCATTCGAGATGTATTGTTATCACTCTCTGCTGACTTGGAAGTCATCACGGCTTAAAAATTATAGTGTCACATTTGTGTGCTACTGTTTGCTTACACAGAATATTGCTCAGTATTTTTTATAATATAACTATTCAGTCCTTTCCCCGTAGATCTTTATAAAAGCATTTACTTCAGGGTTTTCAAACCTTTAGAAATGATGCCCCATTTCCAATTCTCATTAAGGTTTCATGCCCCCTTGGTATTTTAATCCCTATTGGATTTTATTCATGAATAACTTAAGTATTAGATACCCTCTATCAATCAACTGTGTAAAGTGTTTCTGTTCTAAGCCCCCTCTGTTTGCTTGTGGACCTGTTACTGGAACAATAAAGAACATCCATTAACTTTGCCTGGAGTACTTCCCTCTGGATACATCTGCAGTGGCACCCTCTCTCCTCTGCAGGTTGGAAAACATTTATTTAGATGCAAGCATTGTGTTGTACTACCATAACGTAATAAAATGAAGTATGAAGGATCTATTCAAAAGGCGCCGATCTGTTCCAAATTGGATTCAGATCGGGCATATTAGCCAATTGATCTCTGAAATGATGCAACACAATATACTGCATTTCAGATTTGAACCGGTGGTTCGGGCCATTCAGAAACCAAAGCATCGGTGACCATGGATCAGCACATTTTTTCCTTGAAAACCATAGTGCAAAAGACTAATGCAAATCAGAGTCAGGGACGATAGCCACATTACAGCCGTTTCAATTCGCCTATTCTGAGCAGGAGAATTGAAATGGGAAGGGGAAAAATGTAATAAAAATAAGTATAAAAGCCCCCCTTGGCCAATGGACTTCCCCTGGGCCCATAAATAAAAAAACACAGTTTCCAGGCCCTAAAATAATAATGGGCCTCTTGCCCTGGCACCACATTATTTCAGGGGCCCCATCGGGGCTAATGTTTTAAAATTATTTCTTTTATTTTTTCAGTTTGGAAGAATCTGGGGATGATAGAGTTATTATTAAGTTTAGTGCGTTTTGGGTTACTTTCAGTTTTGGAAGCTATCTATGTGTAATTGGCCATGACAGGACAATTCGTGGCTGCTTTGGGTTATTTTGGGTAGCTCGAATTTCGACTTCCAAAATTTTCCCAATGTCCCTAATGTGCCCAAATGATTCCGTACTTTGGAAGCATCAATTTGACATTGACTTATATCAACTAGAAATTACTGTTCAGAGGTAAATCTTGCATATTGATCCAAAATAATAACAGAAAGACACAGGCCTGCATGTTGCAAGCAGTGAGTACAGCTGAACGTCTGCTATGATTTTCAAGTGATTAGATTTATGAAGCTGGATAGAGCCTTGTCAACATGCAGTTAGAAATCAGTTTGTCATGATGACAAAATAAGCTGAAGAGATAAATACATTAAACGCAGACAGGAATATTGATAATGAATACACAGTTTTATCATCTTTGTTATACATGCTTGTACATTTTGACTGATAGAATGCTTTTTGATGTACTACAAACATTTCATAATGTTGTCTTCAGTAACCTAGATCCATTTATTCCTGTTCTGCATCTCGGAATGCGGGAAAAGCAAAGCAATCATTAAAGTGACACTGTGCAAAAATATAAATGAAGAAGAGAGATCACATCCCTGCTAGACCATTACTGTTCAACTTATCAGTGGGAAGGGCTGGATACATATTTTTTAATCACTCTCACCTTTTTTATACACTGTCTGTATCTAAGGTTTGTAAGAGCTCATTTGGAAATTCAGTATTTAATTAATAGTATCTAAGATGGGCCCTCGGGCAGGCTCCATGCCTATGATGTAGAACACTGATGTCCAACAAGGGACCCATGGACTGAATGTAGACCTCAAGGGTTTTGTGCCGCCCTGATTCTGGCTAGAAAAAAAATACTGATTGTGTTGTATTACCATGATATTGTTACAATTAACTATTTCTGCTTCACCTTCATACTCTTTCCACCCCCAAGGCAGGCTTCTGCATGGTTTGCAGCCCTACATATTGGATAACACTGCTGTTAAATTTCAGTAGGCAAAAGCAAGTCAGAATGAATTCACGTCACATTATTAATTTTCCTTGGGCTTAGAGAGATCTATAGAATATTGCAGAAACTATTCACTTTGAATTATGATATTTGCTGCCAATGGGTAAAGAAGCTGTAGACCGAGGTTAGTAGAAAATGAATATTTCCACAGGCAGAGACCATTCACTTGTTGTTGGACTAGAATTTAGAGCACCCTCAGCCAGCAATTAACCCAACGCATTTTATACAGCAGGAAAAATAACTCATGTACAGTGCTATCTCCCCAGTAAAGTTAGCAAAGCTGATATACATAATTCAGTGCAGAATGTTTTTACTAGATTGTGTTAATATGTAAATAGCAGACTTAAAATGTAAATGGGTCGACATTAAACTGATATGAATACTGGAAACACTTGAACAATTGAAATAATCCACTGCACCACCAAATTTGTCACATTTTTCAACACAGCTGTATAAAAACTGAGCATTTTAAGAAAATGTTAACATACTATTCAAAATAGTTGTTAATTTAAATATTTTTTGTAAGTATAAACAATCAGCATAAATAATCCCATATAAAAAAAATAGTGTTGATATTCTGCATAAATCTCACACATCTATTCACAATATACAAATATATTCTATACATATATATTATATAAAAACATCTAGACCAAAGCAGTCGACTCCCTGGAAAAGCCTGGAATAAAAGGATTGTCGAAGGTGGCTCCCCCTATAAATAACAACAGTTACTTACATTTTTCCTCCATATTTAGCTGATATACAATTTGGGATGTTAACATGAATGAGGGGCTTCTTTTGTCTTTGGTTATCTAACAATAAGAATTTTGATCATCATTTTTGGTCCAGGGAAATGGGCCATACAAAAATAAACATAATCCACCTATTCTAAAAATATCTTGCCTTCCCCCCAAAAAATGTGACATAGCATGGATGTATCAAGGATGGGCTAAGTGGAGGATGGATGTCTAATGAAATGTTTGTCTGGGGCAGGCTGGGATTTCAAAAAGGAAAAGGAGGCTTCTGATTGGTTGCCACTAGCCGCAATCAGAAGACTACTTTTCATTCAAAAGTCAGCAATCAGAATCATATTTTCATTTTTGAAATCCCAGCATGCCCAGATTGATATTTCACAAGCCATCCATCTGGATGTATCAAAGATTGGCTCTGACATATTTGGTTTTTTTTGGCCAAGATTTGTTGTCCCCAACCCGGGCAAAGCAGTGGTAGGGGTGTTAATCTTAATGTAAGTAATCCTATCAGGTCTGGGAGTCATTGCCCAGCCCTAAGATCTGGGGGCATTACATTTATTATATGGGGTCTGGCAGGATTAGGTCATCACCCAGACCCCAGGATGTTGCATATTTAATTACACACATGGCCAGCCTCTGGACTTAAGGAGGGTATTTGTTTATTTGGGTGGAGGGTCCATAGACATTTGTGCATCCTCCGGACCCCAGGGTTTTTTCATTTTATTATAGGGCCCTGGGAGCCATTTGCGTGACTCCCCGCACCATTCATCAATAAGGAAGCCCAGGGCAAGTAGTCCTGGCCTCAAATGTATATTATTTAGGGAAGTATTTGCCCAGACCAATTTTTTATAGGAAGGGGGTCAGGGTTACTTGTCCTGATCCCCATTTGTATATTATGAGGGCTGTAAGCCATTTGGCCAGCTCTCAATTTATTATAAGTGGGTGCCAGGGCAACTTACCCTGCCCCCCCCCCCCCCCATAATTATAATTGGCTCTAGGAGAGGTAATTTTTTATTTTATTTATTGTTTTGTAATTATTTATATTTCAGTTCTCCATTTACAACTGGAGAAATGAAATGCCCAAAATTTGGCTGATTTTGGGTTTGTTTTGGAGGATTTTGAACCTTATTGAGTATGGAAAAAACGATAGAATTTGCATGGCTGAGCTACTTTGAGTGATCTGGCCCTGATTAGTCTGTATTGAGTAGACCGGATAATCATAGATAGGTGTTAGTATTTCAATTTGTGGCCCAGCGTGGGGAACTGCAACATTGTATTTAGTATGAAATTGAGCTTTTAGTGGCAGCAGCAGTCTCTTTACTTTTATTTTAAGCCAGGCCATAATCCATGGAACATCCATAGGGAAATCTAAAGGGAAGGAGATATGCAAGATCTGGATCCACAGCAAGGAGTGAGGCTGGATCAAAAAGCTTGAGAAGATCACCCAGCCCTGAGCAAAGAATAGCAGCCTCAGGCTACAAATAAAACACACATTGTGATACTGTTAAGTTTTGCACGGCAGTCATACACAGTACACCCAATGCAATGCACATCACAAACTACAGACCCAGATGGGCAATGTGTAATGGGAGGAGGTCAGTAGATCATGTCAATGAGTCTGACGGCAACTATATTAGCTCAATCTTTTTTAAGTCTGGTCTGATGCACACTGATAATGAACTAGATCACTTGGGCTTGAGTGAGGAGTATCCACTATTAAATTAACAAAAAATTGCTCCCCAAATACACTGTCACTCTGCTGCCAAGTCCAACAAATATAAATAACTTCTTAAAGTGGCATGCAGGTACGGTGGATGCTAATCCATATATCACAATATTTATTTTGTAAACACCATTACAATGGTTTGATTGAAGATCAGTTCAAGTCATAGGTCCACTTTGTAAAGAAAATGTATCACATAAAGCTACACAACTGGAATTATAACTAAAGGTATGTGTTATGATGGATACAGTGTGTATAAACGTACCTATTGTGCACATGTACTAAAAATAAGCTGTTTAGAGAACGGGTTGTACAAGTTTGCCATTTATAAATAAAGTGACTATCCAATCAATTGAAAGTGCCTAGCAACTTGCTAAGCAACCAACCAATAGCAGCTCTGGTGATGTCTCAAACACAGGATGATTTTGTAGCATGTTTATTTGATGTTCTGTTTTTACTCCCAGGAGAAAGAAAAGAATGCACATCTTATGATCCAAATATATTTAATTGTATAGTTCTTTATATGAGGTTACTCTTTAAATTGTACCAGTTTTTTTTTTCTTTTAAAGGACAACTGTATGGAAAAAAAGATAAAAATTGCTATACTTACGTACTTTATTTCAGCCTCTTTGCTCCATATAGCTCTAGCAGGGGGCAGATATGGTGTTTATAATCTTGAGTCAGATGAAGAAAGATCTGACAAATCTGGCCCAAGATTCTGCCTGTGAGAGATGAAATAAAGTTGGCACTCCAATCTTCGGTAAAAAAATTCTTATAATGTATTCTGGGAACATAAGAATGGTAGTCTTTGATGCGTTATTATGGTACACACAGGGGTTTATTCACTAAAATGTGAGCTACATAGTAGTTTAGGTTGAAAAAAGACTTGTGTCCATCAAGTTCAACCCTTTTCCTATCCCATGTTTACCACAGTTGATCCAAAGTTGCAGGTGATATGCAGTAAGTTGAGATGAGCATTTAATCTCACCAATTTAGATATACACTGTGCAGATACATTCCTGGTGAGTTTGCTCAGCAGGGAAAACTCATCAGGTTTGTACTTGCACAATTATAGTTAAAATGGTGAGATTAACACCTTGCTGACATAGGATGGACTAGGTCCATCCTGTCTGGCAAAGCGTTGCCAACATTGGATGGACCTAGTCCGTCCTGTGGTCGAGGTATCAAGGTCAAGGCATTAAGCAACACCGAAATCCAGTGCCCAGGGCATCGGCTATCGCTTCACTGAGTGATACAAGGGGACCATATTGGAGAGCAGCCTGCTCCTCCAATATGGCTGCTGCCCTCATGTGAGTAGAGCGTCGGAAGTGAAAAAAAAATCACTTCCGTCGCTCTGATACTGTTTCTAAAAGGCACACAGCAACATTGCCATGTGAAAAAAAAAGTCTTAATTAGCTAAAAATCTAGGGTTAGGGTTAGAATAAGAGCTAGGGTTAAAATTTAATTAAAACTAGAATAAATTAAGTAACTAGTTACAGCTAAACAGAAACTCCCCAGAAATGTCAAAAAGGCCCATGTCACCACGGCAAAGACAAGTTCAAAATGTCATGACACTAAGGGGTTAAATGTTCATCTCACCTTTTAGCTCATAAACCCCATTGAGTCACTTGATATGTGAATCAAGATCTGAATGGTACATGAGAGCTGAACATCAGTGTAAATCAGGTACATTGCTTCATGACAGTAGTGAATCTACTAATATATACAGATATACAGTGGGAGAATGTTTCCAACGACTTAACTTTGAAATTCCATTCTCTGTAATTCCTCTTTCATGAATAAAGCTTCCTGATTTCTTTCTCTCATCTCTTACTTTCTATAATAAGTAAACAAAGATCCCTAGTAGCCAGACATTGGTTGTCTGGCAAAGCAGTGCAGATCCACTATGTTGATATTTCCCCATAACATTGGAGGTTACATGGTTCTAGTAATGCTTCCACAAACATGACTGGGAATTGAGCCAATAATAAGATTTCATTTAAATGGAGCACTTATTTAATGAGATGGAATAAGGTAGAGACCTACTGCTCTCCCAGCTCACACAACCATGGGAACAATTGGAGTCATCAGAATCCCTTGGAATGATTTGAGCAGAAACAATGTCCCAAAAAGTTGAGTTATTTCCAACTCTAAATATGTTAATTATAAGTGTGTGGAACTTGCTTTGACTGCTGTATGAGAAGAGAGTAGTTTTAATACTTACGTTGCTTCCTCTACCTAGGCAAACAGTCTAAGTTGTCCAGTAACAGTGATACTGCCCTGAGCACAGATAATGTAGGAAAGATATACCAGATATAACCTGGCACAAACTTTGTAGAAGCACCCAGGACTTGCCAATTATAAAGATGGGTGGAACCTTAATGAAATGGACCAATGATAAATAATGACGGGACTTTATTAAAACTGGGGAGGAGTATGGTACCAAGAGAGCTGATATCCATCCACACCCAATTAGTCTACAGATAGCACTCAAAAGTGTATGCGATGATGTCCCTCTATACTTAGAGAACTTTGCCATCTTTACGTATGTTCATGGGAGATTAGATGTTTTGAGTTTTGCAAATGGGAGAGAATGGAAGCTCACAATTTTGGAACATAATTCATCCTATAATTTGTAATCACAATCTTTTGTTTTTTTTTTCTGTTTTCACACCACTTACTTATATTGCTTATTACATTCAAGTTTCAAATTTAATTAGAACCACTCTTCAATCACTTGCTCAATATTCTGAAATACATATTAATCAAATCAATTAGTTTGGTGACAAGCATAACAAGGAGATAATGTTTTTATTCAAACAGTATAGCTGAACGTTTCTGATTGAAAAGATAAATTAAAATCATTGTCACATATATTAATGCTAGAGGACAGAAGCTGGTCAGAATAACTAATGTTCTAAAGAAATTCTTCACTATTGCATTCGAACCATGACCAAATGAATTAGAAGTACTGCATGTTATTAATTTCACTTGGACTTAGAGAGGATCTATAGAATATTGCTGAAACAATTAGCTTTGAATTATGATATTTGCTGCCAATGGGTATGCAGCTGTAGAACAAGTGCAGTAAAAAAAATATTATATTACAGAATTATAAATAGTTTACTTAAAGGGATAGTCGACTAAGATAAATGTAAGTAATATATATTTGGTGTTTTAGAGTGAGATACACTATTTAGTACTTGGATACCCGTTTATCTCTGATGGGACCAAAGCCTAGCTGATAGGCTTCTAGGCACTGTACAGCTATCTTAGCAAATACATTTGGAGCACACAGGTGCACAGTAAATAAATAAAAAAGCAAGTAAACTTATCATTTTGGCATTTTGTACACGTTTACTCCCAAACGTTGGAAACGCGGAGTGGGGGGGCTAGTAGTAGCTGCAAACCTAATATTTGTGAATAAACTATTCAAACTTGAAAATCTGTTTACACGATATATTGTATTATATATAACAGTATAATATTTGTAATATGTGTGAAAAGGTATAGATCAGTTCAAGTCCTTTACCTGTTGGACTTACCTGTAAATAGGGTCAACTTGAATTTGGAATACTGCAGATGACTCTGGTATTTAGTGAAAATTTCTGTGGTTTACATCTCTAAATAAAATTTACTCCTTTGAGGTGATTTGTATCTCATTATTTATAGTCTTAGAAATGTCCTATCCATTACTTTTTAAAGAATGTAATCCTTTTGGAAATACTAACACTATTATTTGCAAACTATTTAATCTCAGCAAAAATGTACCTCAAAGTCTTTTCTTGCAATCAATGCATATTTGATTTCCCTTTCTTTTCCTGCAGCTTAAGAGGCAAATACTTTGAAATCACTAATTCATTTTTGAAGAAAAAAAAAAAAATTGGTGCAAATTGTAAACTAAATCACACATTAGAACAATTTGCATTTCTGACACTGATTGCCCAAATTAGTTTTGCAGCATAATCTACCTATAATATATGCAATAACTTTTATCTCTGTGTAGATTGATTGGTCAAAATCTACAACTGGACAATCATTTACAGTAAAACAGCAAACAACAGAGGGCTTAAAGAAAAACTGTATTTAGATTAGGCTGGTGGTTTTGTTTAGTTTACACTTCCATAATTAAAGGATGTATGTATGCTCCCTTTTACAACAATGAAAAATGGATACCAATAGTGCCAGTTAACTCCAACAAATTTATACAGTAAAAAACTCCAGTAGGGTATAAACGGGAGAATCCAGTCATCACATATGAAGTACTAAAAAAAATTGTTTTGAAAATGTTATATTGTCTCAACAGTAACAAATGTTAAAGGACTGTGTGCACCATTGTTCTTGTATATACAACAAGGTTTTTTTTTTATCATAACAACCATTTAAAATACTCACAACATTGGACAGTATGAGCTCTAGTTAGCCAGATTCTGTATATACTTTTCTTCCCATTTAAACTCATTTCCCTTTTCTCTATATTAGAGTACATATCTCCTGTCTTCTAGGCATGATCATAAGCAAAGAGAGTCATTTATGCTAACACTCAAGATAGTCCCTGAACTTATCGTATATCTAAGGTAGCTTTAGGCCTATCCCATGCATGCTTAAACTCCATTGTATTAACCTTTACCACTTCTGCTGGAAGACTATTCCATACATCCACTACACTTTCAGTAACGTAATATTTTTATTAGTCCCTTGCCTTATCTTATATCTATGTTAGCCTTTTACCTATCCCATGCATGCTTAAACTTCTTCACTATATTAACCTCTACCACTTCTACTGGAAGACTATTCCATGCATTTACTACCCTCTCAGTAAAATAATATAAAGTTTCTGACCTCCACTGTATTAACCTCTACCATTTCTACTGGAAGGCTATTCCATGCATCCACTACCCTCTCATTTGCCAGTGTTTTGTGCCCATTTGCAAGTGTTATTTGCCAGTGTTATTTGCCCATTTGCCAGTGCTATTTGCCAGTGTTATTTGCCCATTTGCAGTTATTTGCCCATGCTATTTGCCCATTTGCCAGTGTTATTTGCCCATTTGCAGTTATTTGCCCATTTTCCAGTGTTATTTGCACATTTGCAGTTATTTGCCCATTTTCCAGTGTTATTTGCCCATTTGCCAGTGCATTTTTGCCATTTACCAGTGCTATTTGCCCATTTGCCAGTGTTATTTGCCAATTTTCAGTTATTTCCCCATCTTCCAGTGTTATTTGCACATTTGCTAGTGTCCCATCCCCAGCACCCCCACACACACTATATTAACCACTACGACTTCTACTGGAAGACTATTCCATGCATTTACTACCCTCTCAGTAAAATAATACAACGTTTTTGACCTCCACTGTATTAACCTCTACCATCTCTACTGGAAGGCTATTCCATGCATCCACTACCCTCTCATTTGCCAGTGTTATGCGCCCATTTGCAAGTGTTATTTGCCAGTGTTATTTGCCCATTAGCCAGTGCTATTTGCCCATTTGCCAGTGTTATTTGCCCATTTGCCAGTGTTATTTGCCTGTGCTATTTGCCAGTGTTATTTGCCCATTTGCAGTTTTATTTGCCCATTTGCCAGTGTTATTTGCCAGTGTTATTTGCCCATTTGCCAGTGTCATTTGCCCACTTGCCAGTGTTATATGCCCATTTTTCAGTGTTATTTTCCCCCCGCCCGGTACTTACCTGTAAGTTGCTCGTCGGCCGTCTCCTCAGCAATGTTTCCTGCACGCACGGCGTGTTTCCTGCATGCACAGTCACACGGGCAGCGGGGGCCCACAGGGCAGCTGCTTTGGGCCACAAGAATGAATGGGCACTGGGCAGCTGCCCCGTTTGGCCACACTTTTTTTTTTTTTACATTTTTTTTTTTTTTGTGGGCCCGGTCGCAGCTTTGACCCCTCCACTAATGGTAGGAACGCCACTGTCCCTACTTCTCACTCGCGTCTTCAAGATTTTGCCTGAACTGTCCCCCCTCTCTGGAACTCCCTTCCACAGAGCATCCAGCTCTCTCCCTCCTTTTCAGATTTTTAAAAGTCCCTCAAAACTCAACTCTTTAATGAAGCTTACTACCCAACGCACTAGAATACCGGTCACTTTACCTCTAGCTAATAATACCTAGCTGGAACACACACAATTCATCCTTGGTCTATCCCACCTAGTGCCACCCATCCACCCTACTGGTACTACAACTTTGTTCCCTCTGACCTCTTCAATCCCTTATGTGTCTCATGTACCCCATTCCCTCTAGATTGTAAGCTTGTGAGCAGGGTTCTCTACCTCATGTACCAGTCTGTTCTAGTTTGTCTAACTTAGTATGTAGTTCCCTTCTATGCTCTGTACCTTGCACTACGTAAATTGTTGGCGCTATATAAATAAATGGTAATCTAATGTAATGTTATCAATACAGCCTATATTTCAAGGCAGCACAGGATATGTTGACATGGGGTGAGTCATGACATTTGTATGTAAATTAATGTCTCCAAAGCAATATTCACTGTTTCCCCCCTAATCAGCAGATAAATGTTAATAGTGCAATTACATTTTATTTAATTGAGAAAGCAGATGGATGTTAATTAGAAAGGGCTAATCAATGTAGAGAAGGCTTGAAAGGGGGGGGGGTTATTTGAAGAGGGGGAGCTATAAAAAGACAGTGACTTGTCAACATATTATTTGAAGACAAATGATTTAATACTTTTTTAGCTTGGTAAAATGCTAAGAAACATTATTTTTTATGTAATAACATACATATTTCATCATAATGGCATATGCAGCAATCTATTCATTAATAGTATGCCATTCGTTTATATACCAAAGGTTGGTAATGGATCAGGGATAGTCAACCCCAGGGCACCTCTTCTGCTGTGGACTCCCATGATCAGTAAAGGTTACCAATCATTTTCATCACTGTGATAGCTATAATGTTTCATTGAGGAACTGATAGTATAAAGACGCCTGTTGGTACATACAGTATTTATCAGAAATATATTATAGTTATACATACAATATGTGAGTACCTAGCTGAAGATAATTTGGCAAATTGTCCCCATTATAAGATAATTCCCTCATACCCAGCTGAAATGCAGGTGAGTAGAGCTGAGATTTTATTCCACTGACTCAACTGCATTACGCAGGACAACACTTGGTGAGCTTCTCCTGCTAAATGAGCTCAACTCACTACAGAGAATGGATAGTTACATCTTTAAAGACTCTCACCTGAATAATGCATTATATAGGGCCATCTCTGATCTTCTTGTATAGTGAACTCACCATGTGTGATTAGTCAGATGAAATGGTCAACTCACTTTTTATTGAATTGAGTCATTAGAGTTTCAGAATGTTTATCTATAAGAACATAGCCAAAAGGTGAAAGGCATTTTAAATAATAGTAAAGAGGTTTTTCCTGCTAACAGGCAGCTTTGACTAGGGTATAGTCAATTCTCGGGTTAACGACAGACACCAGAATTTATGGAAAATAATTATGGCCATACCTTTATTAAATATGGCCATAACTTTATTAAAATAACATCATCTGTCATTGCCTAGTATAACATTACCCCACCCCTTACTCACATAAACTTGCCAATGACACCCCAAAAGATATAAATAATTTGCAGAATGATAACAAAACTTGCAATAACAATATTACAACAAAACACCTAAAACACATAACACACATAAACACATATAAAGGAGGGGCATACCGAGATCCCCCTCCCACCCGGTATGAGCTACCAACTTGCTCAAAACCACCAAACAACTGGATATCATATCCAAACATACATTAAACTCTCCCTAAAGTGCACTACCCTTGCAATCTACGCATAAACACTAACCTACTAAAATAAAATTAGGGAGGGTGGGCGGGAAAATCAAGGTAGGTGAATCTTTTAACAAAATGACTGACCCCTAAAATGGCTGCTATCCCTTATATAGGGCATAACTCCTCCCTGTTATAACACCAACCCACCTCCTTACACCCAAGCCATTAACCCTTTCCTAACCCAGTCAATGCCCCCTCAGGTTGATTCTGCTGCCCCCCGGGGGCTCCCTTCTGATAACCAAACTAACTGTATCGTCTTCTGTTTGATTCTGCTACCGTAATGGTCCTTTTCATTTTTGTCATCTGAAGGTATGAACTTCCCTTTTGTAAATCAGGTCATTGAGACCAGAAATGTTGATACAGATCTAGCCAATAAACCAGCAATCCACACACAAGTGTATATTGCTTACAAAGGAATATAGCTTAACTCAGACAGCAATACGAATCACTATTTCTATATTATATAACACATCTCATTATATATATCTGTAAATAATGTATTCCAGATAAATGATTTTGCAAACCATATCTAGAGTATCTCACTCGCATCTTCCATTAGTTCATAGCCTCTGTAGACTATGGCTTGGAATGAAAGATGTACTTATCATATCATATGAAATATGGACTGAATAATTCAAGGCTCTCTAACCTAGTTAGAAGGTGGGCATAAGTAATGGTGTAGAAAATTAAAGTCGATTTATCCTGGGAATACCTTGGTTGTAAATATGTGAGATGTAAGAATGTTAGATTAAATAAGTTAAGCCAGCCAAAGAAATTTGCACCACGTTTTTTACAAAGAACAAGACGTCAATTTATTAATAAAATCTTCAAAATTAAGTCCTTTCCCATAGACTCAGGAACCACTGCCACGCGTCTTATAACTCCACTCCCTCTCCACCTTTACCTAGGCAATTGACCCTATGTTTAGGAGGCATTAAGCCAAGAGACCTGTAACCACTGCACCTTTTTAAAGTCATCAAAAAAACTCACATAAGAGTATACTCAATAAAGAGAAAATTACTGGGAACAGAGACAGGAATTTCAAACCTAAGGTTAACTTAGCTGTGTTGGAAAAATTCTCCCATTCAGCTACATTAGCCTAAAGTTTCCCATCTCAGTTCCTTTCAATTTTCTCTTTATTAAGTAGACCGTTAACAATGACATCATCTGTGGCACCCGGATCTATTTCATACTGTGTCTAGTGAAAGATGGACATTACATTTTATAATTAAATTATACTGACTACAAACTGACTACAACCTTTATTGTAGAGAGGGTTCTCGCTCTAGATGCAAAAAATTCCATTTATAAACAATTTCATTTCTCCATCTCTATGCTCTGTGACATCACAAAAGTTGATGAGCTGATCCACATGTATTTGCTACCGCTAGGTATTGGGAACATATTATTGATTGGTAGATAGAATGATAGATTAATCCTTGTGCATAAAGATCACTAATCCTCTCTAAGCTTCCTTCTTTAGGAGATCAATGCATTGCTTGAGAGACTCGCCATTCGATCCATATATTGGGAATCAGAAGGAAGATAGGTCTAACAAAATGAAAGCAACTGGGCTTGTGTAAACTACAGGCTAACTCATTTTATTATGGATTATTATTTTAAAGCTCTAGACCAAGGGTAGGCAACCTTTGGCACTCCAGATGTTTTGGACTACATCTCCCATAATGTTCTCATCACAGCTGGCAAAGCAACAAGGGACATTTAGTCCACAATATATGCTGTGCCAAAGGTTTCCTACCCCTGCTCTAGACTCCAAACTTTGAAAACAAACAAAAAAAAATCTATTTTCTCATAATTGTTCTTTCATTCTGGAAACTCTATTGTTATGGTTATTAATCTAAAATGTGCATTGTTCTTTACGCAGTGATTCATTTTCATTGATTTGATTATGTTTGTTTTATTTTTTAGTTCTTGGCTGAAGTTATTTTTATGCTTAAATAATTTCAAAGATGAATCAAGTGCAGAGAAATGCATACCATGGAGAATGACTTTGGTCTCATTTTTCATGACAATTATTTCTAAGTTTCAAATGGCATGATGATCCATAAATTGCAGGGATGAGAGGAAGTTGTGACAGCTCTAGGAACCCTGTTGTTTTTTTGGGTCAAAGGATTTAAAGTTATTAAACTGTTCAAAACTTTTAAGAGCCAGTATTATCATTTATATGAGTGTTTTCATTTTTTTTGTCTTCTGATTTGTGAGCACTTTTTTTCTGGGGCATCTATGAAAAATGTAGACTCCAGGGCTGCATTGTATAGAAAGAAGACTGCAGACGACTCTACATGTTACTGTTTATAGCCCTGGAGTCTACATTTTTCATAAGCAATTAAAACATATTTTACAAATTTGATTTTATTTTTAAATTAACATTGTGTTTAGTGTTATATTTAGAACCAATTATGTTTTTTCAAGAATTTTTTCCATATTAAATTATGAATTAAACATGTTTTAGGAAGAAGTCTATTAAATAATAGGCTAAGTAATAAAATCTGAATTTTTATCTAATAATTATTTTACTTATAATCAGTATTTCCAATAAATGTGCTATAATGTGTGATATACTTTTCTATACATTCAGATACTGACCTAGATTTCTTTCCTCACTGGGTCAAAAAAACAAATAAAAATGGGTTTTAAATCCACATACAAATTGTTACTTTGCCACAACTGATAGCAGTATCGTGGTCACTCTGTAGACCCCCAAATTTCCCTCCATGGCTATTAGAATTGTGGGGATACATCAGCAGCACTATTGATATTTTTATCTCCAAATCATGAAAAAAATTCCATAATGTGTAAGAAATACAGAGGAAACATTTGTTCTTAATAAGTAAATGATCATTACTTGTTATCAGTGCTTTATTTCTGGGAATGAAAGTTTCAATACTCTCCTGTATTAGTAAAAAAAAATTTTAAAAAATTTGATATTCCCTTATATTGCCAATTTTTCAATTTAAATAGGTGCTGGTACTGTGTATTGATATGCAACGTTAAAACAAAACGTATGTTTATTTCATTTATTTATTATGCATTTACTGTGCTCCAGTGTCTCAGTGGGCTGTGTACTCCAGTATAGAAGGCAGCTGTGTTCAATGTAGAATCAGTTCCCAGCTAGGTTTATTCCATTTTCTTCATCCTTTCCAGCCAAATATAAGAAATACCATTACATTGGGCTATGGAAACCTTCCCTGGACATTGGCCAATCCTAACATCTCCAGAATGTACTTGAAGATGAAATAATCCAACAAGTATAAACTAATACATATATTGTTGGGCCTTTATGCATTAAAAATAATCTCTTAATGTATCTTTCCTGGCTCAATATGTTTTATAGCAGGTACAGATATGGGCAAACTATGGTCTATTTGGTTAGAAAATGGTAAACAAAGAGTAATGATCATTTATAGTCATCTGTGTAGTAGATTATTACAAATTAGATACTGCCAAACAGTGCACACTGCAATACTCCTGCCACATTAAGGCTCTGATGACACCTAGAAGTCCCAGATTATACATGAGTTCCTCATTTACAAATTGTCATAGTGCCAATACCCGAAGAACACACATACAGAGGGAGAAAGTTTCACATTAACCAACTTTACCCCAAGGTTGAGCCATTAGGCAAGTATAGTCATGGACTTAAATGATCCCAAAGAGCAGTGAGCCCAATATGGTTATACAAATGTGACTTTTATAGAGAATTGATGGTCAGGAATGCCAGAGTCAGAATATAGAACAAGGTAGCATCAGGAACAGTACACAGAATAAATAGTCAGAACAAAGCTAATGTAACACACAAATTAGTTTGTCAGAACAATGCCAGGGTCTGTACACAAATTATAGAATGAACAAATGCTATGCAGATTCACCAGGACCACACGACGGTGCAGGAATACTAAAACTTGGGCCATTTAAACATTGTCGGCAAGCAGACCCTTCACTAGGAACACAGGTCATAAACGGGCACTACGAGACTGGCAGATCATGTCCAGACATGGCCGCAAGAGCTGTGGCATTTGGGAATGCAACAAGAGGGAGGCTGCACTCTGAATAGCACCGGAGTGAGGAGCTCCCAAGAGGTAACCTTACCCCCTCCTTGAGGACAAGTCAAAGGACGAAAGACTTGAAAAAAACATTTATGAAATGTATGGATCAAGATGCATGCATGTCAGATGGGGCTGTTTCAGCCAAAGCCAGGAACGGTACACAGAATAGTTAGTCAGAACAAAGCTAATGTAACACACAAATTAGTTTGTCAGAACAATGCCAGGGTCTGTACACAAATTATAGAATGAACAAATGCTATGCAGATTCACCAGGACCACACGACGGTGCAGGAATACTAAAACTTGGGCCATTTAAACATTGTCGGCAAGCAGACCCTTCACTAGGAACACAGGTCATAAACGGGCACTACGAGACTGGCAGATCATGTCCAGACATGGCCGCAAGAGCTGTGGCATTTGGGAATGCAACAAGAGGGAGGCTGCACTCTGAATAGCACCGGAGTGAGGAGCTCCCAAGAGGTAACCTTACCCCCTCTTTGAGGACAAGTCAAAGGACGAAAGACTTGAAAAAAACATTTATGAAATGTATGGATCAAGATGCATGCATGTCAGATGGGGCTGTTCACTAAAAGGTGAGTTGCAGGTGAGATTAGCTGAGATCAATATTTCATCTCCCCAGTTTAATTATACATTGTGCATGGAAAAATTTGGAAGAGATTCCCTTGCTAAGCAAACTCACTAGGTTTGTCCCTGCACAATGTATAGCTAAATTGGTGAAATGAAATGTCAGAAACAAATAACCAAGACAGTTTGTCTTTACCATAACCCTTCCAAATAGCATGCAGCATCATTGTGGGTCTGTCAGGGGGTAACAACCAAACATAAAAATGTCATGGGTGTTGCATGAGTGCTTTTTGTACTCAAAGGCACGTACTGACTTGCAGTGAATGAGAGGCACATGTACCCAAATCTACAGACACACTCTCTGTGACAACACAGGATGAATTTGATCCCATTGGAAAGACAAAAAAGTGCCTAAATATTACAGTAGAAATGAAAGAGCCAGTGTATATTCTATTTACTAAAAAGGTGAACTTCAAGTGAAATGCTAAAATGCAAGGTTTATTACTGTTTGGCATATTCTGCAAATTGGGTTAGAAAGTACCCTGGTATAAAAAGCGATTTATCAGATGCTCCTGCGGATTCATGGAGCCATTTAAAAAAAAAAAATATATGTCCCTTTAATTTTGTTCATCTCTGCAAAGCAATTCTGTGTGCATTTAATAACATTGTCACACAAGCAGTTTGCTGTTTTAATTGAATCACAACTGCACAAATATTTCTACTTGCATCGTTACATAGATCTGTTCATTATCTTTATTTAACTGAGACTTGAAGTTTATGCTCATTAACACTGAATCCATATGACACTTTCAAATGCAGGTTCTTTATAAAAGAAGAAATTAAAATCTCAGCATGGTTCTGCACTTTTCTCGGTCTGTGATATGTTAAGTGTTTTTGCTACAAGCAAAGCGGAAACAGTCAGTTCTACTTAGCGAGAGCTTCTTTTCCCTGCTGATCCCTGGAGACAATTACGGTAGACTCCTCCTCAATATCTGAGATAAGGCAGGACTCTAAAAGAATACAAAATCCTCCCCTCTGAGTTACCTTCACTAGAAAACAAAGTCACTGAAAAGAATAAATTCATCAATAGTAGGTACAGACGGATAATGAATACTCCTTGAGATTTATTGGCATAAGGACAAACAAACAACAACCCAGTATAAAGTATGTTGTTTAGTTATACATAGTTAGGATTGAGGGTAGCAATCAAGTCTGTAATTGATTGGGCACTTTCACACCTGTGTTTGATTGAATTAGCTGATATATAATGGGTTAGTGGAATATGTAGAATTAGCTTACGATTAAGGACAGCAGTCCAAAACACATCAAGCGGTCTCTTGTCTGTCTCACGCAGTGACTACCAATATATGTTTTTGGATGAGACGTTTCATGGAGAAAGTCCTTCATTGTTACTATTTTACCAGTATGCAGAGTTCATTATGTCATGCAGTTTCCTGGACACAGGGTTTGAAGTTTAAAATGTACGTTCTTCATTCTGAGTTTGATATATTTGAGGTATCTGTTCAAGAACTGTAGAGATATGAGTATGACAGCTCTGGTAACTTTGTGAACAAAGAAAATAGTCACATAGACCCCCAAACCTCTTTCCTGGACTGGAACAGATCTTGAATTTATCAAATGGTCTACTGCCTTAATGATAATGGATTTCCTGGTCATATCCTGGGGTAGGTGTGATATCAGAAAATGGTCTGGAAATTCCAGTCGCTAGTCTTCTGACTCTTCCACACATTGGACAGCTTGTGGCATCATCAGATTACATTTGGATTCTGGAGAGGTTTTAAATAGAAACAATCAGATTGCCCTTTGTCTCAAAAAAAGTCCTTCCTCTGGTACCTTGTTTCCCGGAAGGTGTAAATTATCTTAAATCTGGCACTCTGAAATGGCTAGGCTGATTCTGGCAAAAGGGATGTTGAGCCGTCTGTTTGTGGAGACATAAATGGCAGCACAAGTTGTAGCTATCTCTGGTCTGAAGGCTGAAGTAGAAGCCTCATAAGATTTTTGAAGTTGGAACCATCTTCTAGGGGAAATGTAGTTTTTCTTGCCACCTTCAACAGCAATATCTACCTTCAGGATATTCCAAAGTTGTAATAATTCTTCCTAGAAAGGGAAAATGTATTTTTTTTTTCTTGTATAAATTAATTAATTAAAGGACTCTTTCTGGAACCAACCACCTGCCCCCCCCCCCCCCCCAAAAAAAAAGGAAACAGCTTTCTTGGTCGAAGGCTCAACCAGACGTATAATCTACAGGTGCAGGTGCTATCTGTTAAAACATATCAAAGGTGGATTGCATTTTATTTTTAAGCCAGAATAAAAACTTATTTCCACACGAGCAGAAGGTTCAGCATCTGCAATACATTGCCATGTTTAGTCTTCATAGTGGCTTTCTTCAGCTTGTCCTCAACATAGCCTTTGTATTGTCAGAAGCAGACATATCTAAATAGACACATACCAATAAAATTCAATAGCAATAAAGAACTACCTGAACCATAGAAATATAGTGTAAGGAAAGAGCTAAATGGAGAATGCAAAAACAGAGCACCACACAGTAACATAGAACAATAAACAATTGGGAGACCTTTTAAATAGAGTTAGGGTTGCCCCCTGGCCGGTATTTTTACCGGCAGGCCGGTAAAAAATTGGCATCAGGCCAATGTTAAGTCTATGGAGACAGTACCAAGGCCGGTATTTTTTTGAAGAAAGGTGGCAACCCTAAATAGAGTGTCCAATGAGATAGAGGCTGAAAGAGGTGCTTAAAACAGTGAATAAATAGTTTGGCATAAAAGTGAGGCTTGGAGCACAAGCCTTGCAGTAGTGGAAGAACAGGAATACATAGCTCAACAGGGCCTCTTAGTGCTACAGCGGATCTGACATGTTGGCAGATAACATCCAGGAATGCTCCATATCAGCAGCAACCAGAGCTTTCAGAGAAAAAGGATCTCCAAATGCTGGGTAAATGTTTCACCAGTCCAGTAAAGGATATTTAAGGTGAGAGGTATACCCCCAGCTGAGGGGGCTTAGCCCTGGGAACCAGGCTCTCTCCTCTAGAACAGAAAGATTTGTCCTATTACTGACAGTAATTCCTGTGGAGAGGTTTTTATTCTTGCCCTATTACCAGAGATTGCTGGGAAAAATTACTATTTCAACAAATCCCCTCCACATGCTGATTCCATTTTTATACATGTACTTGTCATGATTTGTACTTGAACATGTGAAGGAATCAGAAGCTTTATGCTTGTAGAAATTCAAGTTAGCTGTAACCAGCATTAAATCTGAAAGTAGCGAATAGATTAGGCATAAGTTCATTACTGTTACATCTTGAATCCAGAGGAACACATTATTTGGGATTGCGTTATCAGATCAGGAGCCTGTGCAGGATGATTACTTCCACCAGAGGTTGATCCTCCAGCTTAAGCTATAGGCTTTCTAAGAAGCACTGATCAAAGGCAGGCATAGTAGTTATAAGTAACATGGAACACTGGGACAGATATAGAGCAAAAACAAGAACAGTTAGACAACAAGATTATAAGAGACATCAACTAGTCTGACCAAAGGAATTATAGAAATAATCGTAAACAAAAGAAAATGCAAAAAAAAAAAACCAGATACAAGCCAGTACCAGAAAGAAAATGTTAGTGTAGGAATTGCCAAGTATTTCAAAGCAACTAACAGGTAGTATGATTTGCAGAAGACATTTTTCATCACTTCATTTGTAATGGTTGTAGCAATTTAGCATTTCCTGTTTGCAAACTATTATGGAATCTATATGTCTATAGAGAGAGAGAGGAAGGGCACACAAGCCCAACATGTAAATGTAATGTGATAAATCCAGGTTTGGTTTCAAAACAAACTCTACTAAAGCGGAATGCTAACAATACATTGGAGAACCGAAGAGTACTTTTAAAGAAATGAAAACTGGTATAGGAAAGGTTTTTTTGGAAGTGGCCCTGGCTGTAACTACCTATACCATGTGTTTGTTTTTTTCCACTTAGAGTTAGATATTTGGTTTCACAGCTATATATCATTTTCTCTTTTTAATGTGAAAGGGTAGATCATTTTATGAGATTTCCCCTCCTGTCACTTCCAGTAATAATACTACTTACCGGGAAACATTCTACACTTTGTAGCATGCATATGTGATGTCATCGATAAGCGGCGTCTCTGCAATAGATAATGTTTTCTTCATTAAAGAAGCTGGCATACTGCCAGAGGTGGCAACTTGTGCTCAGCTGTTACTGCAAGGTGACTTTGTTATGTAATGGTCACTGGCTTTTCATTTTATTGCAGGCTTTTATTGTTCCTTATGTACTATTTCCATTAGTGAAATATGAATGCAGTGTCAGGTGAGGCAAAACCTACATAATTAAAGAGCCACTAAGATTTTTTTTTTTCCCCTTGTGTTTTTATTGTTGAAGTCTATCGCAAAGATAACAATAGAGTTGTTTACTGCCACCAGCTTCAATGACTCTTTAAAGTATAATGGCCAGCCTGAGAGTGACAGGAAAAGTAATGTGCTTGGCATCTGGCATGATTTATACAACAGTGTAATTCAAGCAATGCCTACATGTCACTTGTTATATGAAGGACAAGATGACAGATTTGAGAAATGGAGGGAGGAGACCCGAGATTGCCAATTAATCATTCCCAATGCTTTGATAAATAGTATTTTGTCTTTTTTTTCCCCTTCTTAAGCTACATTTTAAGTTTTAAAGAGAGTTGATAATATGCTGACATCGTCATTATGGCAGACCATCAGTATTTAATTTGCTTTGTATTATGTCTTACTGGCATTGTTGTCTGCAGGGTAACAGGCAGCTGCAGGAACAGGTTTAGGGCAAATACCAAGAGCCGTAGCAATACTAGAAATGTTATTAAAGGAAACAGTGTTCCCAGTACTTGGACTAAGACAAGGAGAGCCCTGGTAAAGAAATGATTCACAGCTTGTTTAGTCCACAGAAGCAGGAGTGTCATAGCCAGTCACCGCTAACCTTTGGCCATCATGATGTTTGATCTTTACCTAGTTGGTTTTTTTTTTTTTTTTTAAACATACTCTTTTTATTTGCAATAGAAACACAGAAACAAACATACACATACAGGATATACAGCCCTAGATACATAGTTAAATACCGATTCTTATATCCTTAATATCAGTGCAATCAGCGTAGAACTCTCATTTAACTACAAAAAGCGACCTTTATATACTATATCCAGTAATAAGAATAAATTAAACATCACTCATACAAAAATATACATTGCAACCATTCACACTATGACTCTATTCACACTTCCCAAGAGACCTTGCTCTTGGCAATCTGGGCTTCCCCATAAGCAGGGGGTGCACGCCTGCTACTTCTTAGTGTAAAACATCTTGTACCCCCTCTTCCCCTCATCAACCCCCCCCCCCAACCCCCCTTCCCTCTACCCTATGACTGTCTTTACCTAGTTGTTAAGCAGGTATAGTCCATAACAGCAAGTATGCCAAATGCAGTGGTTAACCTTTGGCAGTCCTGTTCTTAATGAGAAAAGCACTGTGATAGATGTGAATGATAATTCCAGTTGGAGGCCCCAATTTTATGCTGACCTGCTCTTATCTACAAGCTTCTGTGCTGGATGGAAGGTGAAGGATAAGCATGCTACCTAATGAAAATATGCACAGGCATGCAACATCATTTGCTGCAACATTCTATGAGTGGACTGCATAAAGGTCAGGCAAACTATGAAGATGTTGATTTTGCATGTTGCTACACAGAAAGAATTATGGAAGAACTTTGATTCCCTCATATATCTTTTCTTAACTGACAGCTGTGGCCCCTTTCTACCATCAGGCTCTGGTGCATAGTAAGTTAGTTGTAACACCAGGAGAGGATATTATTTAGGAGCCTCTGTGCAAGGATTACTATGGAGTCTGTACATCACGGTGAATAACTCAACACTGGTTAGTAGCTCAAAGACAGGATTGGACAGGTCCCACAGACAGACAGCACAGGGCTGGTGCCACTCACATACAGGACAGGACTGGTGATGATCATAGACAGGAGAGGGCTGGTGACGCTCACAGACAGCACAGGGCTGGTGCCACTCACAGACAGGACAGGACTGGTAATGCGCATAGACAGGAGAAGGCTGGTGACGCTCACAGACAGGACAGGACTGGTGATGATCATAGACAGGAGAGGGCTGGTGACGCTCACAGACAGCACAGGGCTGGTGCCACTCACAGACAGGACAGGACTGGTAATGCGCATAGACAGGAGAAGGCTGGTGACGCTCACAGACAGCACAGGGCTGGTGCCACTCACATACAGGACAGGACTGGTGATGATCATAGACAGGAGAAGGCTGGTGACGCTCACAGACAGCACAGGGCTGGTGCCACTCACAGACAGGACAGGACTGGTAATGCGCATAGACAGGAGAAGGCTGGTGACGCTCACAGACAGGAGAGGCATGGTGATGTTCAAAGACAGGACTAGACCATTGATGCTCACAGACAGGACAGGGCTGCTGATGCCCATATCCAGAATCCCTTGTGAAGGCCATAGCACTGTGAATGTGTAATTTCTCTGGGAAAAACAGACCTTTTGACCTCTTTTGTGTGTGTAGAGTTGTGTTGATAATGCCTCTACTACCCACTAAATTTCAGGTGGGAGGGGTTCCATCACCTTTACCGCAACATGAAATGGTTTATTCTAAAAATCATTTATGCAGTAAATATTACATATTTTACTTAAACTGTTTTTGTAGTTAATCACATGCATAGTTACATTTGATAAGGCCACATTGGAAACCCAGGTAACAACTCCATAGAGACAAACATGTATAATGCTTTCAATTGTGCTTGGTCACATGTATATTATTTTGTGTGCATGGTTATTGGAGAGGTGTGCAGAGAGGAAATTAAATCATCTTTTCTTTTTATAATATCCCTAGATCCTTCTATATTGAATTTTACTTATGAGTTTATTTTTTATTCTCTCCATGCTTATTCAGCTTTCATTTAAAATATATTCCGGTTCCTCGGCTTGAATTTTAATAATTGTCTAGTGACCTCTGGCTTATCTTTCTTTTCTTTATACCCTCACAGCTCTCAGAAATAGTTACTCATGTAACACATGCAACATGGTCCTAAACTCAGTCGAACAGTATCATGCACACCTGAAAGGTGCCCGACATCAGAATAAGTAAGTGAATATTTAGGCTTGATAATTCTGTTTTGTTTATTTGCATTATCTGTATTATCAGAACGTGTTTCATATGTGTAATGATTTATTGGCCACTATTTACAATTTATTAAACTAATATCTATATATTCAAACTAACATGTAAGAATCCAAATACAGCCAGGCAAAATAGATGTATAAAGATCTATTGTATTTTAATATGATCAATTTTAAGTATTGTATCTTTAAAAAGCTAACTGTTTCTTGTTTAACCCCTTCGCGACCTTATGACGAGTTAACTCGTCATAAGAGCCGCAGAATTAGCGACCTTATGACGAGTCAACTCGTCATGCAGTCTAGCCGGCGGTGCGCTCCGTGTGCACCGCCAGCTAGTCTGCAACGGGTCCAGGGCTAAGCCTCACACCCAAGGCAAAGCTCCTGGACCCGATCGGTGGATTTCCAGGCATGTGATCGTGGTGATTGAGTGATCACCGTGATAACATGCAAATTAGATGCAAAGTCAGTGTGTTCACACACTGACTTTGCCTCTAATTCACTTTAAGAATGTGAAGCACAGAGAGTGACCTGTAAATAAAAATAAATAAATAACATACACAGAGGTTAAAAAAATAAAATAACTATTTCATTGCTGATCACAGTTTTTAACTGTGATCAGTTTCTTTCCACTTTATGGCCCTCATTTTTTTTTTTTAACAATTTTTTTTATTTTTACAATTTATAAAGTTTTTTTTAATAAATAAAGGTAATTTTAATATATTTATTTAATACCATTTAACCCCTGCATACCTGTTGCATGATTTTTACGGATCTGACATCGCACTCTTCAGAGTTTTTTTTCTGTCTTTTTTGTTTAGGGAGGTTTGGGAACCAATATTTTTCTTTTTTATTAGTTAGTTAATTAGGGGGGATAAGTGGGTTAGTGTTGCACTAGTTGTGTAGCTTATTATTGGGAAAATAATGGGGAAAAACTTTTTTTTCCTCAAAAATTTCATCTTTTATATGTATTTTTTAATACTAAAATGTAAATAATTTTTATGTATAGGGTATCAAAAGAAAGCTCTAACTGTCCTTTAAAAAACAACATATAACTTGTATGGGTACGTTAAATGAGAGAGAGGAAAATTATGTTTTAAAAACCGCATAATAAAAATTTAAAAACGCTCTTGTCCTTGGCCCAGGAAAATCCCTGGTCCTTAAAGGGTTAAGAGTCTTCTTCTTACTCACTATTGATGCTACTAAAATAAACCCTGCAAAAAATCCCCAAATTTTGGTTTTTAATACATAAATGTTTCTTATTTTGACATTTGTAAATTATTAGACGTGATAAGAAAAATATCTGAAATTACTTACATTTATGATTCATATATTTCTCATGTGTCGTATCCATAACATTTGATATGCTTTGTAGACTTTTTTACTCTCTACAGGTGACCGTTTACTCTCAATTTGTGACTTTTTGTTCGGTGCAGAGAAAGCCAGAAAGGATTATCAGAGAATTGTATTCCAATAGTATGAATAGGCCCAATTTTACTACTTGTTTTATACTTAGCATGCAACAAAATTCTTAAACAATAATTAGATCACTTTTTTATTTTGCCGCAGCAAGCACATTGTGGCTTTTTTCACAGGTGCTACTCTGCAGGGACACAGAGAGTTGATAAAGATCCTGGTCGGGTCTCTGCCTTTGTGTCCCTGGCTCCCTATCATGCTGTTTTAACACTCACGTCGTTTTAACACGTCGGTCCTTAAGGACCAATGACCATCCAGCAGGAAAGGGGTTAATCTTCCCCCACTTATTCCACCAACCTACTTAACCCTCTATATATTTAGCATGTCACCTGTTTAATGCAACTTCACTAGGCAAAACATTCTATAGCAGGGGTGCAGAGCTTAACCACCAGTATTTGGTTAACCCTATATATGTGTAGTTTTGTTAATATTCAGCTGATTTAAACTGTTTTTATGCTACTTTTGTATTACTACTAAATAAATAAACGTATATTTTCATGGCTGTTCTTCACCATTTCTGTTAACAAAGGAACTTAATGTGGCCACTACACACATGCATTTGTTTTTACTCTCTTCTTTAATTTAATATAGAAAAGATACAAAATATCACATAAAAACCAGAGCAATGGCAACTTGAATAATACAAAAAATTCTGTACCATCAATACCATTTTTTCAAATATAAACATACACCCAGACCACACAAATTACATATAAACATATCCTGCGTATTCCAAAGGGAAGAACAGGGGAGCATTTCATGACTCTAACAGTTTTTCTTTGTTTACACACCTGTCCTAAATTCCATCTAGTTTTTTAAGCCAGTTGTTCCATATCTAAAAAAAAAAAAACAAAAAAAAAAAACAGATTGCTCTCTCCATCCCAAACGGGTCTGTTCCTCAGCCATTTCACCATGGCAGTTACAGCACTGACAGGTCAGCGCTTCTGTTTCATGCTGAACTGTGATCACCGACAAACACCAGCCCCTCTTAGTAAAATACCCCCCAACCAGTGTTAATTTTTTTTACTAAAGGTCGTATCGTATTGGTTGTCATTTTCCAATTCTTGGCTATAAACAGTAATATATCAGCCAGGAATCCCTTTTCTAGGAATTAGGCCAGTTCAAATGCAGCACAGCACTATGCGGATTTTTATTAAATGTTATGTTAGTTCGTTTTACAATCAGGTCATATGTCTTTGACCACATATCTGTCAAGCTCTGACAGCTCCACCAAATATGTAAATGTGATCCTTCTCTACATATGCATTGCCAACATATTGGAAAATACGAATTATACATTTTTGATAACCTAGAATGTACTAAATACCACCTGTTAGCTACTTTGAATAGATTTTCCAGCAGATTTCAACTGTTTATTTCTTTACTGCATTTGTTTAGAGTTCTAAATCCTCTTACTCTTTGATCATTTTAAAACCCCTCTTCCATATCTGTATTACCTGAAAGGGATTTCAGGGAATTGAGACGAGAATTTCAAACTTAAGGCCAAAGTAGCTAAGTTGTAGAAATTCTCAACTCAGCTACTTTGGCCTAGAGTTTGAAATTGCCATCTCAATTCCCTGCAACTTTCTCTTTATTGAGTAGATAAAAGCGTATTTGTTTAGTCTAAGATGGTAATTCTCATTTGGGTAAAATACATAGTATGGATTCTGCCCCACCATGAGATTTCTAATTTGCGACATTCTTTAAGCCAATGAATTGTTTGGTGATAGAGATATATAAATAATTAACCCCCATAATGGTACTAACCTCCCTTGGGACTTTGATTCACAAATACTCAAAATGTTTTTCTGCCCAGGCAAAATCCTACCTTTGCTTCATTGTGTTTCTTATTTCATCAACCACATTTATATCCATTAGAATAGACTTATGTGTGTTGTTCTTATAATTTGAAATCACACAATGGAAGACCCATTAAAAATGGTTACTAGATGATTAATTAGTTGGGCCTGAAAAGTCTTGTTAAAGGAATTCTTAAACAAATCTGGCCCTTGTGTTTTGTATCATGTTCAGTATCACCCTCTCAACTTCTCCCATCTAAATTCTACCTTTTGCATTTCTGATGTCTTTTTCACCTTAGATCTAATCAAACATCCTTGTATACTATTTCTAGTTGTATTTGAAGAGATACTATACAATAAACTATAAAACTCTTTAAAATACCGCCCAATCTTTTTCCGGGGTTAGATTTTATCTGTATCAAATAAATGAAATATACTCTGTTAGAGTTATTTTTCTTTCTTAACTTGTTGGAAAATATCTTATCTTATCCACTCTATTACCCCTGCTGTAATACATCATACTGAGTTTTTCCAGGAACTTAGCTGTTTTCTCTATCAGTTTATTATTTATTCTTGATTGAATCTCTTTTAATTCTTGACACTTTTCTTGGGATGGATCATTCTTTTTTTCCCTGGAGACTTTATAGAACATTATGTATAGCTCAGAGCTAGCTTATCTCTAGATCAATTTAGCTGACAGTTTAATCCAATAAAAGACCTTTTATATATGCTTTACAAGTGGACCAATTAACCACTGTGGATGTATCCTCTGTATTATTGTGTCCAAATAACTATTGTATATTATTCTTTGTCTGTTCTACATAGTTCTTATTTTGTAACAGGTGCTGCTTTGAGCCCCAGGTAGATCTAGATCCCAAGATCTGGGGACCACTCAATTGTATCATCATTATGCTATAGTTTGGCCGCACATTATCCCTGATATCCACGTTCTTACATTTTTTGACTAATAACGAGTCTCCCCAGATCATATCAATCCTTGATAGAGAAAAATAAACCATAGAAATAGGTGTATAATCCTACTAATATGGGTGATATTTCGCCAAATGTCAAAGATATCATAGATATCTGTGTGATGTATGCATCACACAGTTAAAATAATCTCCAGCTATCAAACAACATCCTATCTTCCCCATAGTTTCCAAAATGGACCTCATGATCCCCACTGAGGAGGACACTTACAAGGAAGATAGATATTTACCCTGGTATAAATGTCTTCATTTATTTTACAAATATTATAATTATGTCATATCTCCCCTCTACATTTGATGCATTATTTCTCGGACTAAATTTGAAAATATGATTGCTACTCTTTATCTTTATTTTGTTAGTGGCATGTATGGTGTCAATCTATTTCCCAATCGCCAGTGGGTCTTCTGCAGGGTACATGAGTGTATTTGTTCCTTTCTTAAATGGTTATAAACCACCAATTTCTTAAATGGAATGTTTAATCCCTGGTGGTTAACAGACACAACTCTAATCATTAATTTATTCCGTATAGTCCCCCGTCCACCTGGTATGGTCCACTCTCATCCACCCACACTGTTGTGAAAATCTACTGGTAATTCCATTCATGCTACCCCTATTGACACCGGACATTTGCCTCCATCTAGAGACATCCAGTGGCCTTTCTGGATGACTCACATACCGATCGTGAGCAGGGGTAAATCAACACATCCCAATAAATACCATAATTGTAGCCTATATATACAGTAGTTTAACCCTTTACCTTACATGGAATTCTTTGTGGATTCTAACATAAATAATTATATTTTTCCTTCATAAATCAATAACTATTATTCTTATATTTACTATACTAGCAAAAGTATAATAAGAAAAAAAAGCTCAGTGTACCCATAAATCCTTTACCAAATACGTCTTAGAGTGGCTCACAGTGGAGCCAAAACGTTGATTTGTTTGTGACAATTTAAATATATTGAATCCTACAGATAAAACCCTGTGAGTGCATGGAATTGCTTGGATTTTCTATGTAGTGGACCTGGGTTTAAGACCATCTGTCTTTGATAACAAGCTGAGTGCATGACTTTTGGACTGTATAGATATATACCACAGTATTTATTCTTCTTTTGACTCTTTGGTGGTTAGCATATTACACAGGCATTGGTGCTTAACTTTAAAAATTCCTACAATTTTAGGATATAAGTACTTTGCCCTGAGTTAATTTGGAAAACCCTTTAATAGTTCAGGATGCTGCGAAATGGCACAGCTCAATAAATTCACTGATCATTCCAGTGTATACAATTTGAGCTCTCTCAGGTAAAGGTAACCTTACAGTGTGCACACTCACTTTACCCCGTTCTTGCACCCTTAATCAATTTTTCCACAGCAGTGTATACAGGCCCAGGAGATGACAGTTAATGTCTTCTCAATGCAGGGCCCCACCCCCCATCACCCTATCCTCAGTTCACACAGTATGGCGTAGTCAGGCAATATATCCAGTTAAAACTCGCTTGATGGTATTATCCTCCTGGTCATATTCAAAGAGAGTTTGCCATATCAATTAGTAACTGCCACATAACCCAGGCCGTCAATGAATACTGTACGATGCGATTGTGAGTCTGAAACCACACTTTATAGTATCTCCAATATTTATTATATAGAATTACAATTGATGTCATGTAAATTGGTGTATCACTTATAATTGGGCTTGGTTCTATGTGATCCAAGTGCTATTTACTCCCACTATTGGCATAGGAAACCATTATGTCAAATCATTGGTTCAGCGATTATAGTTGCCTGCTTTATATCCTGATGTTTCTGTGGCGAATCCCTCCAGCTACAGTCCTGTTCAGAGCAACTGAATTTATTCACTTGTTATGAACTCAGTTTTGCTGATAATGTTCAGACAATTTTGTTGTATCGCAACCATCAACACTCATCAAGGCTCCTCTGCTCTACCTGCTGAAATTTCAGGGCCGCTTACTGAAAAGAATTCTGGGCCTCCCCCTGGATAGTTTATCCATTAATAGCCACTAATAATTTCCTCATTAATATTCCACTAATAATTTCTTCATTAATTTGCCACTGATAATTTGATCATTAATAGCCCAGTGATAATGTGACCATTAATAGCCCACTGATAATGTGACCATTAATAGCCCACTGATAATGTGACTATTAATAGCCCACTGATCATTTCCTCATTAATAGCCCACTGATCATTTCCTCATTAATATGCCACTGATTATGTGACCATTAATATGCCACTGATTATGTGACCATTAATAGGCCACTGATTATGTGACCATTAATATGCCACTGATAATTTGACCATTAATAGCCCAGTGATAATGTGACCATTAATAGCCTACTGATAATGTGACCATTAATAGCCCACTGATAATTTACTCATTAATATGCCACTGATAATGTGACTATTAATAGCCCACTGATCATTTCCTCATTAATATGCCACTGATTATGTGACCATTAATAGCCCACTGATAATTTGACCATTAATATGCCACTGATAATTTGACCATTAATATGCCACTTATAATTTGACCATTAATATGCCACTGATAATTTGCTCATTAGCATGTCATAGCCAATTCCCCCCTTCTCCCCACTACTTACCTAGATGCTGCACCTCGGCCGTCATAGCGACCAGATATGACTTGCCGTCATTTACGGTAGCCGTGACTAAAAGCCGGGTCCGCATCTGCTGGTTGCGGACTGCCGGCTCCTTACCGATTGTGACTGTCTCCATGTTAGAGCAGCTGGGGCCCACAGAGCAGCTGCTTTGGGCCCCCAGGAATGAATGGGCCCTGGGCAGCTGCCCTGTTTGCCCACAATTTTATTTTTTCATTTACAAATTTTTTTTTTTTAAAGGGCTGTGTGTATTGGGTGTATAGCCAGACCCCCCTGATGGCGGCCCTGTGTAAGTCTGCAATGTCCTGCTACAGATAACATGTGCACAGAAATATGAACAGTGGAATCAGTTATAAGGGTGATGTTTACCTTTGTAGCACAGTTTACATGTTTATTTTCTGTTTGGACTTGGAGTGAAATATTGATTTCGAAGTGGAAGTAGCATTAACATACAGTACATGATATATTCAAATATGAAAGTCCAATTTATCATGTGCAGTATTTATTGTCTTGCGGCAGGTGCAGTACTTCCTAAAATGGAGCAGTGGTTGTGACATTATGTTGAATTCTGGGTGATTGATGCTTTTGCAATAGCAGTGACATGTCTGGGGCTCACCCTTCCCTGATAAATGGTAGCATCGTATTATTTAAGAATTCTAAATTGAACCATGCATGGTATTCTTTCAGCTTGTGTTTAGCTTTATTCGAGAGTTCTTTATACCTTTTATATGAAAACCAGGAAACAGATTTTAATCTTTAATCATAAACATCAAATTATCTCATCTCTGTTGCATATCCCCCAACCCCCCCCCAGTTACAGTTGAGGTAAAGGCAAAAAATGTTTAATCCAAATAAAGTATGATCCCAGTATTTACCTGTGGTCTGGAATCCTTGACTGGAACAGTATATTTATTACATAATCTGTAGCAAAACCAGCCTATTCTTTGTTCTTTAAAGCTGCAGTTTCATTGGTCTCCATTAAGGTACCTCCCATCCTCCTTCAGGGCTGGAATTTCTTTGATGACAGCACTTGTTCTCCACTGTGACAGCTGCTCAAGTTCCTGATAATGTGTTGCTTGCTATTCACTAAAACTCCTATTATGACCATAAAACTTAGGTCCTCATATTATCAAGATCAAACATGGATGCCAGGATCAGTTACCTTGGACTGCAACTAGTGCAATTGATTGATAGATTCACTCCAGAAAGCTGAAATGTTGGAACCAATGTCTAAGATATTTCTGAATTGGAAACTATAGATGACAGGACACAAATTTATAAACATTCAAGAAAGATCAAGGAAGCCATTAATTCAAAAGTTATTCAGCACTTGTCTTTTATTATCTCGCCATTCGACAGAGCGTTCACCTCCCGAAAATGAAGTTTGTTCAGCATCACAGGGGTCATAGATGCCAGCCTCCAATCACACTTGTCTAGTCACTGGTATGCAGCCACATGACATGGTAGTCTAGAAGTCACAGTGAAATTTACAAAACCACTGGAATCATTTTTGAATGGTGCTCACTAAGAGTGTTCAAAGGCCTTTTTAATCAGACAAAAGTGGGCTTCTTTCTGATTAAGATTTGCTAAGGTTGGTTTAGTCCCTCTTTAAGTGTTTGTATTCACCCTTTTCCTATACACACTTCAGCTTCCTTATTGTGGGAATGCAAGATGTTCAGGTTCCACTTCCTTACTCCATTTCTTGATTTCTGCGCAAATGTGTTATAACTTAAAAATAAGCCTGTCACTGTATAACTGCAATAATGTCAGCTCATTGTTTTACAAAAATATGTACAGACTATAAGCATAAATCCAGGGAAATGTTGGGGCCACTTCCATTGTCTGAATGGTCTGCCACCCCTCCATTTCTATTGCCCTCTTCTTGTATGTTGCTCCCACATCCCTTGTCATTGCATCCACAGGACCTGATTGCACCTGCACAGCTTGCCTTAGCACCACCTTGCAGCATCTATGGAACTTGAAACAACACCCAGCGTGCTCCCGCAGGTCTTGCCAAAGCACCAAGATTACACCCAGACATCTTACCAGAGCATCCATTTTGCACCAACTGGCCTTCTCAGAGAACCAGAATTGCACACACAGGACTTATCATAGCACCAACATTGCACACACAGGTCTTGCCAGGGCACCTAGATTGTACCAAGGTCTTGCTAGAGCACCTGTATTGCACACCCAGGACATGACCCAGTCCAGCACCCTGATGCATATCCATGACATGCCATAGCCAGCATCTATATTTTCACATCCATATTGCACATGCAAGACATGCCCCTGCACCCAGATTGTACACCCAGTACCAGCCTGTACTCAGATTGCATCCATAGGATTAATCCAGTAACCAGATTGCATCCACATAACTTCCCTGGTGTCTAGTGGTAGGCAGTGGGATGTCTGTGCACTGCTCAGGCACCCAGACATCCTCCCAGGCTGACTTTCATACCTACAGCTAGTCTCTGGGTGTCCTGATGCTCTGAATTCAAACTATGCTGGGGGTGCACCAGAGGCAGCCTGGGAGGATGTCTGTGCTCCTACTCACCACAGAGAGGGCTGGTAAGAGGAGATTTCCATGAGCTGGCCCACCAGCACCCCTGGACCTCTTACAACTGTAAGGATTATACACCTCTGCTCGTGGCCCTGCATTAATCATTCGAGCAGAGCAAAATTAAATACTGGTCACAGATAACTAGGTTCTCGGTTAGACTTACTTTGTTCAATTTTCTTTTCTTACGTTGCTTTGCATATTTAAAGATCTGCGTACTGTCTAGAAAAGAGAGCAACGACTTACATTTGTGCTATTTTATAGTATTCTTAAATCTTTCAAACCAGGTTTCTTGGACTTAAGTCAGGGGATAAATTGTGTTGTATTAAAATGTTATTATACTTATGTAGGTTCTTTAAAATATAAATTGTATTGGTTATGGTTACTCTATATAATGTGTATTTACTCTATAATGTAATGTAGCCTATACAATCTTTAAAATTCTACATAATGTATTTTAATGTGACCAAACCAGAAGTAGACAAGTAACATAGTAATTTAGGTTGAAAAAAGACACAAGTCCATTAAGTTCAACCCTTCTACCTATCATTCCAGCTTTTGATCCGAAAGAAGGCAAAAACCCTCAAGGAAGCTATTTTGAATTTTGCCTCCTAGGAAGAAAAAATCCTTCTTGTCTCCAAAGGGCAATCAGATTTCTCCTTGGATCAATAAGCTCTATTATTAATGCTAATCCTATTATTAATAGCCCTGTATGTTCTGCTTTTATAAAAAAAAAACAAAAAACAACATCCAGACCATTTTTAAATGCATCTATTGTGGTTGATAGCACTACCTCTCTTGGCAGTAAGTTCCATAACTTTATTGTCCTTACCTTAAAGAATCCCTTCCTTTGCTGTCTATGAAATCTTTACTCTACCAGTCTCAGGCGATAACCTTTTGTTCCTTGTCCATTTCTGTTAATGCACAGGTCACTGGAGAGTGCACATATTTATATAATGTTATCAAATCCCTTTTCTAGCGTAAATAAATACAATTTTTCAAGTATCTCCTCATAACTAAGATCCTCCAATCCCCTTATTAATTTTGTAGCTCTCCTTTGTACCTTTTCTAGTTCCATAATATTTTTTTAAGGACTGGTGCCCAGCATTGTACTGCATATTCATGGTGAGGTATTAATTTATGGGTGAAGTTTTATTTTCCATACATATGGATTTAGAAAAAAAATAAATCTAAAGTTATATCTGGAGAATAATATTATTTTATGCTAGAATACTTGAAAATTAATAAAGTTACTCTTTTATTTGACTCAAGTTGTTGTTGAATTGCTCCCTCCATTATTCTACAGCATCCTTTGACCAGACAAACCTTGGCTCAGGATCAAGGCAGTTAGTTATACAGCTGATGCTGTATTAAAACTTTTGTACACTTATGTCTTAGTCAAATTCATGCCAAAAGCTAAAATCTTCATTCTAGAGGGCTGCCATATACCTGTACAAGAATCAAGGAAGGACGCCATCTGTCTAACTTCATCAATGAGTGTTATAAGGGAGTCTTTACTTACATTTTTAATTATTGAAATTGTCTTTAATGTCAACTCAAAAAAGAAGCAGGCATTTTACTTTATAGTTTGTGTAGAAGCTTCTACTGAAATAGTCACATGCTATCATCCCTATAATTTCCCTAAATAAATAATTGGTAATTGAAAAATATGATTGCAAATTACACAATTTATCAACTCAATCACCACACTTACACTTTACTAAAACCCTCATAAACTTTACAAATTCCATCGTCGTAACTTTCTCCAAATGTAGCCAAGTGAAATGGTAATTATAACACCTATTTAAAGACATCATAAAGAGTCTTTAATTGCTCAAAATGAGCTTGCACAACACATTGTCGGGAAAAGATTACAGCAACCCTTACATGTTTGCTCGTAAAGTGTCTACGATGTAGAGGAGGAGTAGGTCTAACCAAAATGATATATGTTCCATTACATCCAATCAAACCATGTGGTCTAGTATCTCCTCCATCTCTAACTTCCACTGTCATTTTGACACCCAAGCTTACTTCCTCCACATTTATGTCTTTTTACTAGACTTTATCTTTTTACTTCTTGGAGTCTTCCACCCTTTTATTCCCCTTCTTGCACTTTCTACTGTTCATTTAATTTCCTGTTTATTTTTCCCCGACATTTTTTCCTTCAACTGAATCCCACCTTCATGCCAGTGAGATAGCTCAATGGAGTAACTAGAATCACGGTTGCAGATATAATGTGTCAGAGTCAACTCAACTCTTTATCAATCCAAGGTAGATAAAAATAAAGTCTGGTAATAGTAATATCCCATGAATGTTGGGCAAAAGTAATATCCCCAGGATGTACTTCAAAGCTAAAAAAATATTTGAATGTACCTTAACCGATTAAACATTTTAGTTATTGCTATCTTTTCTACTCCCTAAATCAACCTTTCCATTCATTAAACGTTCCACCCAGGTTTGTACACATTTCATTTGAAATCAAATCATTAAAAATTATTTGAGTCAAGTAACAAGAAACCCAACACATTTTGCCCTTGAAGTCGTCTTTAGGTATTTTTTAAGTTTTCCACAATGTTATAAAGTGAGTGATCTCTGTGACCCCAGGCATTTACCCTAAGATTTATTTTGTAAATCGGATAATAATGAACTTTAGGATTTATTATCAATTACAACCAAAAGGAGGTAATAAATGTTTGTATAAATCCTAACGCTATCAGCATGCACACATACAATTACCCTTTGTTTGAGTTCATCCCTACTTCATAGCAAACTGACCAGCTAAATAAACAGTAAAGTGGTTGTGCACCACACAAATCTGGGATTTAGGGATAGATTGTGTGTTTGGAATATAATGTTACAGGCTATGATAATGGCTTTATCATCAATAACACATCTTACAACCACTTTTCCATTAAATTTAGTACTTGCTAGAAGCAGAAAATTAAAAAAAACATAATTCCAAATCACAGTATATGGTTTGTCTTAAAGTCTGGAGGGTAACAGTCCTGTATTTTATAACTGCAGATCTGTCACGTTTTTGGTGTCTAAGTCTGATTAGTCAGAAAAGGTAACTACCGAAATGAGGTAAAAGCTTCACATCAGCAAAGAGATGGAATTAGAATTATCACCTGAACATAAAGCTTTATAATATGTATATATTAAATTATTAGAGCATGGGGCTAGGACATCTCTGCGTAGAGGCTTCCTGGATACCTGACCAGGAAAAGAAAAAAATCTAGTACAATAATTTAATCAGTATATATGCAGGCACACCCATTGCCATTAAATACAGGCATTTCCGAGCAGGTGTCTTTTGGGTAATACAATGCTGCATTGGTATGATAATACGAGATGTTTGCAGCCTGAGGTCCAACCATTGTGTATCCTCAGTTTTGTATAGACTATTTCATGAGGAGTTGGGTTTATTTATATTGTTCTATATACTAGCATTCTCTCCATTGCCTTTCAAACAGTATGGCCATTGTACTATTTCTTACCTCTCTTTCAAGTGTTATGTCTTGTGTATGTATTTAAATATATTAGCAAGTATCAGAATGGATTTGATTTTAGCACTGGGTCAATTAATTTCTCGTTCTTCTATTTTAGAAAAAAAATTAAATGGTCTTTTTATCTTGTTTCGAATAGAAGGAATTCATTATTTATATAGGATTAAAAAAAATAACAAGCAGTAGGAGATTAGATTTCTTTTGGGTTCTTGGAAAGAGGCAAGCTACCTTATTGGTCTGCCGAAGTGTCAGATTGACAGACCTACCCATAAGCACACACTGGAATAAAGTAAGTGTCACATCTTAATTACTAACCTCCTCTTATAATTGATATCTTCGGAACAATATATGATAGAGAGATGACTCAAAAAGTGAAAACGTCAACAAAACAGGGCTAATGTATTAATAGTTGTAAAATGTTGGCATAGCTCCCCCTTTAATATATTGCTACATTGTTCTGCTGTTTATAAAATTCTTAGTGCAGCATTTTTTGTTTGAGAAATCACATTGGTGCACCACTAACATGACAGCAGGACCTTGAACATACTTCAGAAATATTGTCTTGAGTTTTATTAGAGGTAGCTACTAAAGGTAAAAGACTAGGTATTGATTTTTCTTTATAGTAGTGCAGATTGATGACTCAGAGATAAAAGATCAAATTTTCTCTCAGTATTGATTCAATAATCCACACAACAAATAGGAAAACATGTTTTGCACTTAATATTTTCCAACACAAGTTTAATGTAAGAATGCTGCCAGGGGAGGAGTTAGTGTCGCGATGATGATGTTAATAGGATAAAATATAATGGTTTGAGCTCTGCCAACATTGTATTTACTACACACACTAAACTCTAGTTCTTCCTGGTGTCAACCAGTATCAAAAGGTACTGGCTACGCAATTGTCCTACGCATTCTCTTTTGTAACTTTTCCCCACCCGGTTCTTTGATTCATATCCTAGGCAGGGAAAGGCAAAGGTGTTTGTAGAAGAACACCAGTGTCCATGGCAAAGTCTTTGAAGGTCCACAGAACATCATTAATTGTCAATCACAAACTCCAGTAAATGTCAGTCATGAACACTGTTGGTACAGTCTGCAGATGTTGGGTGCTCTTAGCTGCTGATGGAATATAGTCCCCGTATTTTACAGGCAGAATGTCAGAATGATAGAAAATGAATTATGAAACATTTGCAGGGCTACAGATAGACACATAGGATCTATATAAATAAGTATTTATTAGCAGTGCTGAGATAATGGACTCCATTCAGAGAATTTATCGGTGGTATTTGAATACCATAGACTGCTTGATTGCATTTATTTATACATATATATGTCATTTCTTACAACAACAAAAATAAAGCTACACCCATGGCAAAAAAACGTCAGCCCTAGTCACTGATTTCATGGGGAAGGGGGGCGCTAGAGAGCTGGGGGTAACTATAACATCCCCAGTTCCCTAGTGTTAAATTAACAGGCTTTTGAGGATAACAGCATTTTTTTTCTCAAAACGCTGTGATTCCCTCACCGGTGGACTAGTGCTTTATCGCACATTACTTCATTGTGGTATATTTTTATTGAATCACATGTTTATACTTTCAAAGCAATGACTTCATCTTTAAAAAAGACATTGAATTCAGCCTTGAATCCTTCTGATAAAAGAACCCTGACTAAACCAAACAACATGAATTTTGAGATTAAAATACATAGAGCAATATTCAAGGTTTACCAGACTCAGCCAACATTATTATGTATTTTGTTCTTTTTTCTCTATTATTACTTCATTATATATGACTATATATAATGTAATGTATATATTTATACTACTATGTACTGTAATGCAATGAAAAGCTCTTTCACTGAACAAAGTCGCATATGTCATGCTCCATATTTGTGTCCCTTTTTGCAGATTCAAGTGTGTTCATATATACGCTTGTCTAGTAATCGCTCCATTGAAATACATAGACATAACACGCATGCCGGTGTGTGTGTGTGTGGTGCAAAGTCATATCAGAGAATCTTGGTTTCTACACTCAGTGGCCCTACCGTAGAAACAGGATAAAGACATTGGTCTATAATGGTATCATTATAGTTCAATGTCTTCTTTATTATGTATCTTGATTCTCTCTGAAATAAGAACCCTTGACTAAACTGAACTACACAAGCTTTGAGATAATATTCAAGGTTTACCAGACAGCCTAAAACCATGATCCATTCTTTTTTCTTTTCCCTCTATTAATACTCCACTCGAATACTTATAATTAATAGTCCCACCAGGGAATACTGGGTTATGCTTTAATTCCGAAAACTTTTATCCCAACCAGCTGTTAACATAAGATTATATTTGATCACTATGCTTTCTTTTTTAATGGCCTGTTTTATTTTTGATGCTATAGCAAAATAATTGTTTTTGTGGAAAGTAAAAAATATTGTAAGAGTTATTTTTTACTGGTGCAAAAGAAAAGATAATTAAATGATCTCTGTTTTACTCTACACATAGAATTCTAGTCCTTGCATTCATTTACACAATCTATTTGTGTTATAATCACAGTTCTCAGAGTCAAACAGGTATAAGCTAAACCGAACTCAAAGCAGCCAGGGCAAGTAATTCAGCTGCATTTAACAAACAAAGAAAAAAAGTTACCAGCGCACAATCCACAGCAGACAAATAAATTAAATCCAAGTATCAAGGCTCAGACCACAGCAAGGTGACAGATTAATGCCAAGCACACGATTGATGGCTTGTAGCTTCACTTTTGAAAATAATCCAGCACTTTTCAAACACTTGTGAGGAGAGAGAAAACTTTGCATTATAACCAGGGCTATTTTTCAGCATTTCTGTGCTTAAAGGGGAAGTTCCACCATCATTTGATGGCAAACCTTTTTAAGCCTGAGTTCCAATTATTCTGCATGATACAAATTTAAAGATCTCAAAGTGCCATTTTCCCTGAGATTATGCTTCACTCCCCCATTATTTCATTTAATCAGTTGCTAAGTGCCACTTCAGAGGCTCCCAGGTGCCACTTCAGAGGCTCCCAGGTGCCACAGGTTGCACCCATGCCATAGGTTCGCCATTAGGGTGACCACATGTCCTGGAATGCCCAGGACTGTCCCACAATGGGAGTTTATGTGGTGGGTCCTCGGCAGCCACAATCCAGGGCAGTACAGTTTTTTTTTCTTAGTCTCAAAATGGAAGTCGACCTCCTGGAACTATACTCAAATTTGAACGAATAGATCAAAGAGATAATAGATGTTCTTGTAAATTTATAACATTTTCTCTTGAATTGTCTGACTGATGAGCCCTGCCTATCTCCCAGAGACCTCTTTCTTATGCTACCTATTCCCCAAAGACCTCTTTCTTGTGCTCCCTATCCCCCAATGACCTCTTTCTTGTGCTGCCTATCCCCCAATGACCTCTTTCTTGTGCTGCCTATCCCCCAATGACCTCTTTCTTGTGCTCCCTCTCTCCCAGAGACCTCTTTCTTGTGCTCCCTATCTCCCAGAGACCTCTTTCTTGTGCTCCCTATCTCCCAGAGACCTCTTTCTTGTGCTCCCTATCTCCCAGAGACCTATTTCTTGTGCTGCCTCTCACAGAGACCTCTTTCTTGTGCCTCCTCTCTCACACAGACCTCTTTCTTGTGCTCCCTATCCCCCAATGACCTCTTTCTTGTGCTGCCTCTCACAGAGACCTCTTTCTTGTGCTGCCTCTCACAGAGACCTCTTTCTTGTGCTGCCTCTCTCACACAGACCTCTTTCTTGTGCTGCCTCTCACAGAGACCTCTTTCTTGTGCTCCCTATCCCCCAATGACCTCTTTCTTGTGCTGCCTATCCCCCAATGACCTCTTTCTTGTGCTGCCTATCCCCCAATGACCTCTTTCTTGTGCTCCCTCTCTCCCAGAGACCTCTTTCTTGTGCTCCCTATCTCCCAGAGACCTCTTTCTTGTGCTCCCTATCTCCCAGAGACCTCTTTCTTGTGCTCCCTATCTCCCAGAGACCTATTTCTTGTGCTGCCTCTCACAGAGACCTCTTTCTTGTGCCTCCTCTCTCACACAGACCTCTTTCTTGTGCTCCCTATCCCCCAATGACCTCTTTCTTGTGCTGCCTCTCACAGAGACCTCTTTCTTGTGCTGCCTCTCACAGAGACCTCTTTCTTGTGCTGCCTCTCTCACACAGACCTCTTTCTTGTGCTGCCTCTCACAGAGACCTCTTTCTTGTGCTGCCTATCTCCCAGAGACCTCTTTCTTGTGCTGCCTCTCACAGAGACCTCTTTCTTGTGCTGCCTCTCTCACACAGACCTCTTTCTTGCGCTGCCTCTCTCACACAGACCTCTTTCTTGTGCTCCCTATCCCCCAATGACCTCTTTCTTGTGCTGCCTCTCACAGAGACCTCTTTCTTGTGCTGCCTCTCACACAGACCTCTTTCTTGTGCTCCCTATCCCCCAATGACCTCTTTCTTGTGCTGCCTCTCTCCCAGAGACCTCTTTCTTGTGCTGCCTCTCACAGAGACCTCTTTCTTGTGCTCCCTATCTCCCAGAGACCTCTTTCTTGTGCTGCCTCTCACAGAGACCTTTCTTGTGCTGCCTCTCTCCCAGAGACCTCTTTCTTGTGCTCCCTATCTCACAGAGACCTCTTTCTTGTGCTCCCTATCTCCCAGAGACCTCTTTCTTGTGCTCCCTATCTCCCAGAGACCTCTTTCTTGTGCTGCCTCTCTCACAGAGACCTCTTTCTTGTGCTACCTCTCTCCCAGAGACCTCTTTCTTGTGCTGCCTCTCTCACAGAGACCTCTTTCTTGTGCTGCCTCTCTCACACAGACCTCTTTCTTGTGCTCCCTATCCCCCAATGACCTCTTTCTTGTGCTGCCTCTCTCACACAGACCTCTTTCTTGTGCTGCCTCTCTCACACAGACCTCTTTCTTGTGCTCCCTATCCCCCAATGACCTCTTTCTTGTGCTGCCTATCTCACACAGACCTCTTTCTTGTGCTGCCTCTCTCACAGAGACCTCTTTCTTGTGCTGCCTCTCACACAGACCTCTTTCTTGCGCTCCCTATCTCCCAGAGACCTCTTTCTTGTGCTGCCTATCTCCCAGAGACCTCTTTCTTGTGCTGCCTCTCACAGAGACCTCTTTCTTGTGCTGCCTCTCTCACACAGACCTCTTTCTTGTGCTGCCTATCTCACACAGACCTCTTTCTTGTGCTCCCTATTTCCAGTCCTGCCTATCTCCCTGAGACATCCTTCTTGTGCTACATTATAGAACACAAAGCTTTATGAAATTACCCCACCCAGTAGTCTGAACACTTGAAACAGCTCAACTTAACAAAGAGTATTTAATGAATCATTAATTGCCATACTTTCTCAAAAGGTGCATTAATACCACTGCATAGGGAGACAGCCTGCCTCCTGTGTACACCCTCTGACTGATGTCACTGACATTAGAGGCTCCTTTGAAAACATTTTCAATGTAAAACTGCAGAACTGTCATGTGTATTAAAGTAATAATAGGTGCATTGCACTTCTGTCAATCTGTACAATATACTTTGAACATAAGCTACTTGGAATTGCTTCTTTATGATGCATTAGCTGATCAGTCTATGTAATGATCTATGATACATTATATGTAATTATATGCAATGATCTTTGATCAATATTTGTAATGAAACCAGATGAGTAGATGTGATCATGGTAACCATCCAATGATAACAGTAACAATTTAACATCCAGAGAATGTCCCATTTGTGGTGAAGCATTACCCATAGATAATATCCAAACAAGCAGCTTGTGTCCAGAAGGCATTTAAAATTAAACAAATACCTATGCCCTAGGCTTTGGCAGGCTTTAGTCTTCCAGGACTAGATGTAAAGCTCCAGCCCAACTTCCTGTCTAAGTTCCTCTTCCAAAGGTGTAAGCTGTAAATCTTAAAATATAATGATTAAAAATGTGTTGCTTTAACAGTCATACCTTATTCCTACTTGTTCAAAGAGCTCTCTGCAAGAATCGAACATGCTACCAGAGTTCACAAACAAATGGCAAAGTGTATAGTGGCCATAGATAGGGCAAGAACACTTATGGATTAATCAAAATTGTATATGGGTAACTCACCCATCAACGATATTCTCAATTAAAAATAATCATTAAAATAACTATTTCTGCTAAAATATATTCAATATTAAGAAAAATTGGCCTCATTATGCACCACACATTGGGTTGCCATCTAGCCGGTATGTGCTAAAGGGCAATGTTAGCTATATGGTCTATGGTAGCTATAGCAAACCCAATATTTTTATGAAGAAAAGGTGGGAATCTTAATCTCACAGCTGTGAGAAGCATCTCACGACCCTGTCACAGTTTTGAGTTTTTGCTTAAATTATATTATTAGTCATCTTCCAACAGCATGACGCCTGGAGGAACAAGCCACAATAGAAAGGGTATATATGCATGTGCCTATAGAATTTGTCTAAGACTCCTACTCCCAAAACCCCAGAAGATAAAGAAAAGCACTGCTTCTTCCCTCTGAGTTGTATTTAGTTGTTTCCCACTTTTTATTATATTTTTGTCTAGTAACAGTGTGAATTCAGATAAATTGGGTTTGTTTTTTTTTCTGCTCTGAATTGCACTGTCAGTGACTTGGCTAAAAGAAGCTTTTTTTCCCACCATTGTATTTTGTCCTTCCTCTTTCATTACTGGCCTGTTTTCTTGTCTTCTCTGACAGTGAGTGACAGTGCTGCTACAGCCCACATGCTTTGTACACAAGGCCTTCAGATTTCTGTATGTACCAGGAAGAATACAATCGCTTACTGTGAAACACAACACAGCATCTTTCCATTTGAACTTGGCAATATTAGACAGACTGTGAAAATAAAGAGCTAAAAAAACCTTGGAAAGTATTCAGGGTTACTTCTCACACTTTATTTGTTGATTTCAAGGACGTTATCCAGTTAATACCTGGAGTATACATATATGTATAATACATTGTATATTTATTCTATTAGGTGGCACTGGCAGATTCTTGTTAGGCTTTTTTTAGCTTGTTTTTTTTTTTTTTTTTTTGACACACTGGTGGGCTAAGTATTTTCCATACAGTCTGGATTTGTACAACCAACTAGTGGGACATACACAGTATGTACAAAAATAAAAGTGCACAACAGAAGAGAACATAAAGATGGCTATTCACTAAAAGGTGAGTGGAAGTGAAGGAAGTTATGGTCAAATGAACATTTCATGATTACCTGTTTAGCTATACATTGTGTAGAGACAAACCTTTTTAGTATGTTTACTGGAGGAAACTCACCAGGTTTGGCTATGCATTATCTATAGCTACGTTGGTAAGATTAAATGATCATCACACCTCAATTCACCTCACGTTTTAGTGAATAGCATTGATTACATATAATAAAAAGTCTCCCTCAGTACAATACAGGCTAGTCACACTAAGCCAACGCTGGGCTAGCATTTCTACTGAAATCAACAATGGATATTCTGCATAATCTGGATCAATAAAGCAGCATTATATGGAGATTGATTACTGACTGAAAACACGATGTATGTTCTTCTGGGTCTATGGTTTGACATTTATGATGTGCCCTCTTACTGACCTGTATTCCAAGGAACTGTCCATGCCTGGTTAAGTGGCAGTAATGTATATTAACATAGTGTGTCTACATACTGCTGCATAATGTATAGATGTCTCCTATTTCCAATATCCCAGAAAACCGCTGTTTTGATTCTGAGATTATTGGAAATTTGCAATATATCCCTCAGAAGCTCCTAGCATCCATGGTACTCTATTTGTGTAGCTTAATGGGAAGTTGCTTAAAAGACCAGTATTGGCAAAAAGTTATGTCTAATTGAAAGATTGAAAGGCATTGTGGATTGGACTACAGCTCAAAAAGCAGATGACAAAGCTCATAACTGCTCCACCCACCTTCTAACAATTTAAGAAACTGGTCATAAAGTCCTATAACAATTCAAAGGATAACTGTCGGCAACAAAAAAATAAAGCTATGTTTAATTGAAATCAAATGTAAGCACTTTAAATAGAAATGCATGAAAAAATACAAAAACAGTACTTTATTGATTCCACTTAGCTCCATATGGTTCTGTGAAGGTCAGGTCAGATGAAGGAAGATCTGACCCAAGATGTTTGCCCATCATGGTACTTTATGTAGCAAAGAGTGATCAACATGGTACATTATTTGTATTCTTTCATGAACGCATTTCTATTTAAAATGCTTACATTTGATTCAATCTTTCAATTAAATATCCATTTTTTGCCAACAGTTGTCCTTTAAATTGTTATATGACTTTATGGGCAGTTTCTTTTTAGTGGGTAGAGCAGATTTCAGCTGTGCCAACTGCTCTTTGAGTTGTAGTCCATCCACAATGCTCCCTAAACATAAGATGTGTTGCTGTTCTAGTTCTGGGCCTTTATGTTATTTTGGGATTGGTGTGCTCCTTTTTATTTAGATCTCTGGTCCTGCAGATTGCTCCCTTTTCACCATGGATGCTTCTGGAAAATATTTACTGCTGAGTTTTGTGAAAATTCTTTCATCCTCACTAAATGAACGAATCTGGACAACTTACCAGCACTATAACCAGATATTGGGACATAGGAGGCCCGTATAATGACTGCTTCCCAATAAATGTCTTACAATTTTCAATATGTTGTCTTAACCTTTTTCCCTGCCTCTCCCTCTTGTTAGAGTAAAAGAAACATCCTGAAGGGCCCATCTGGAATGTGAGGCAGTGAATCTTAGCATAAAATCCTGATTTAAAAAAAAGATACTTAAAGCTACTTAAAAAATATTACTACATGGTACTAACCTGAAAATGATGTCATTTATTCTCCAAGTTGTAGTAGATAGCTGGTTGAAAGTGCTAATGAAGAGCTTAGATGATGGAATCCACATTACTGCCACAATGTAATCTTCTTGCCATAAGCATTAATGAATACCATGGCTTTGGGCCAGTTATAGTTCTTGTCTTTTTCAGCATCTTCTTCTCTTTTTATCAAAATTAGATTTTAAAAAGCCGTCTATTCGTATTGATAAATGTGCAAAGTAGCAAAAAGGAAATGTAAAAAGTGATTGCAATCATCACTGAACTGAACATGTTTAAATGTAGAGTTGAATATTACAGTTCTGCATAAATGAATGTAATGCCTAATGGATTTCTGAGACCCAGAGCTTTGGATTCTGTAGCCAGTAAAAGTTGCATGCTGTGTGTGAGAGCATCATGTGCAAAGTAAATGATTCTACCTGCATATAGCAGCACAAAACCACAAGAAACCTGCATGCGTTCTAGGTGTACAGATCAAACATGAAGTCAAAAAGTTGCAAAAGATAGAATGGTGGAAAGAACACTACTATATGAGTGAGAGTTATTATATATAGATTTATATTCAAAATATGTTTTGGTTTATTTTTTATTAGCAGTTTTTATTTATTTATTTAGCAAAAGAGATTACACAGCACCCTGACAAACAACAGCATTGTAAACATGTAAACACTCAGTGAAATTTTAATTTACACTTAGCTTTTTAATTTATTTTACTGTTGTTTCTTTAAAGAGGCAAAAGTTTTAAAAGAAATTAGTGTCCCTTCTGCAGTGTAAACCCAGAGTGTATATTTGCATGATAGTGCAGACATCCTCCGTGCTGCCCGACACGGCCGTCCATTATGACGGACCGGCTGTCCGTCATAATGGATGGAAGTGTCGGGCAGCATGGAGGATGTCTGCACGTATCGTGCAGACATCCCTCGGCTGCCCCCACTAGCCACCAGGGAGAGATACAAGGTGAAGGGCAGGAAGGGGGGTAGAGAGACACACAAGGGGAGATTGGGAAGGGGCAGAGAGACACACAAGGGGAGGGAGGGAAGGGGCAGAGAAAGACAAGGGGAGGGAGGGAAGGGGCAGAGAAAGATAAAGGGAGGGGGGAGAGAAAGACAAGGGGAGGAAGGGGGAGAGAGAGAAAAGTTTGGGGGGAGGGAGAGACAATGTGGGAGGGGGAGAGAGACAACGCAGGGGGGGGAGAGAGAGGCAGCATTGGCACATAAAAGGAAATAAAAACAAGAAATGAATTTGTTTAATATCACAATTTTTATTAAATATTAAAAAGTATTTGCATGTGAATATATACTTTTTTAAACTTTTTCCCTATAGTGTAGTCTTATATTCAGGCTTTTAGTTTTTTTCCTAAAGGTATATCCAAAGTCTTGGGGTATTGTCTTATAATCAGGGTCGTCTTATATTTGAGCGAATACAGTACCTAGTTGGGGTTTTCTCTATTGATTATCCACACTAGAAAAGAGAAACAGATCAGCTTCAAAAAAATGGAAGCTGCTGGTTAGAATCCTTATTCTGTAAAAACATATGTAATTGTGCATACTATTTGAGAATGATCTGGTTTTTAGGGAGGATCAGGTGATTAAGGGGATAGCTATTGTTAGACTCACACAAAGAAGATGGTCACCACTAGCTGTTTTTTTAAGGTGATAAGCATCTCTCAATTAGTGAGTTTGCATGGAGAAGTCATAACTGGAATGCCAGGGAAGAGAGAGAAAGTTCCACAGTGGAAGGGAATTGTAATTTTTTAACTTCTGAATTTCAGACAAATGCAGCAACATTGTAAAATGTATCTCAGATGAATTAAACCAGTAAATTGTCTTGTTTGGCTTAAGCCAGGAGAAAAATAAATGACTGCAGGATAAATGTCGAATTTTACCTTTTATTTGTGCGTACAGAGATTTATCTATCTGCACAGCCACAAATGGTTCAATGCCAGATGCAGAAGTTATTTATTTAATTTACAAAACTGTTGCTTAATGAGGCCCAACAAGCATCCTACTGTTTGATACATCATTCGGAGTCCTGGACTAAAGGTTTCTCTCTCTCGCTTGTTGAGCGACACTTTTTGCTTTACTTTAAATGTACGACACAGTTGCAATATGAATAAACATTTCTGAAAGAAATGGCAAAAATGCATTTTCCTGTCATCTGTATGGCTTACAGTACTGAGCTATTAGCTGTGTACACAATAAATAAATAATATAAATACTAATTTCCAACAGAAAGCCAAAGATCACAGAATTAGCTATCAGAAGTATTACAATTTCAATTGTATCATATTTATTTTTTATCATTTAGTGTGAATTCAGGTAAATTGGGTATGTTCTTTTTCTGCTCTGACTTGCATTATTTGTCAGTGACTTGGCTAAAAGAAGATTTTTTTCTCTCCATTGTATTTTGTCCTTCCTCTTTCATTACTGGCCTGTTTTCTTGGCTTTGCTGAGAGTGAGTGACAGGGCTGCTACAGCCCACATGCTTTGTACACAATGCATTTGGTATTCTGTATGCAGCTGGAAGATACAATTGCTTACTGTATAACACAACACCGCATCTTTACTTTCTTACTTATGGAATTTGCAGTTATTAGCACATCAACAGCCTGAAGAGAGTGGCCCATAAAGTCTTTGAGGAAATAAAAAAAATACAATTAGGAGGCAACACGTCTAAAGGGTTTTCTCAACCAAGTACACAAGTAACACATTTTCCAGCAAATTATCCCTTAAAATCCATGCTATCAACATTTTAGATCAAATATCACTATCTTCTAAAATTCAGGAAGTGCTGAATTATACAGAACCTCATTAGAATAGTGTGTGTACACGTGCCAGAAATGTAAATATTAGGAATGCATAAACCAACACTTGTATTGTCATCAAGAATATTTAAACAGATTTTGTTGTACTCACTGGGACTGCCAAGACCTGACAGGATTTTTTCATTCCAGGTAATCATTCTTTGTCTTCTATAAACCTATCCTCCTGTCTGTGATGTCTCCCGCTTATGATTTCCATTGAAAACCCACAAATTTGCATATCAAATCAAATTTAATATAAGTCAATCCAAGAGGTCAGGGCAGGCAGCTATGGTGCAAAAACAAACAAACAGACTGGGGTCAGGCAGAAGAGAATAGAGGAATCCAAAATATATATTATATTTATAAAATGGTTTAACCCCTCCTCAATGCTAGGATGAAGACTTATATGCGTCTGATTTTACTGGTCCAAAAAGATGCTAGGATGGCATAGAACGTCCAACCCTCCCCGCCATGACCTGTGCTCGGATCTCACTGAAGGAACTTGCAGGAGAATACCACCTGTCAGATGAGGCCATTTTGAGTGGCTTCAGACTGACAGAGAAAATGTAGCTGATTCTCAAAGCGAGCACTGGCTACAATTTGCTAAAAATCCCGCCGCGCACCTTCTAAGTTTGGGCACGCCTCCATGACATCACACGTGGCGTCGGGAAATCTCGCAATTTTTTGGCAGGGACTCACAGGGTCTATTAAGACCCTGATTGTGTCCCTGGTTACTGATCACCTTGTGGTGTTTTTTCTATTTTGGTTCATTTTCAATGCATAAGCAATGCTTAAAGTTGGTAATTTCTTTATATGTGATTCATTTGTAAAACAATATTATATAGTGTCACTGGCTATAAAACTCATAATGCTTGATTGTGTCAGTAAGGGTACAAGAGAACTGACAGATGGGATACAACAAGGGTGAGACGTGTGTCAGAGAATTCACATCTCTGCTCCATCATAACCAGAGATGTAAACCTGCTCTGTTTTTATTACCTAAAACATATTTTCAAGTAATTCCAAGCTTTGATTGTTGAGTCAGATGTTTGATCAATTCATACATTAAGAGAAGAAGATAAGGAGCTTATATGAGGAATAACCTAGAGTAATTGAGCAGAAAATGTATTAAGAGATTTATTCTCTTAAATTTTATTTACATTTTTATCTAAATTTCCATTACTGTAAAAGTTGGCCAATAAACTGTACTGAGGGAGAGAAGAGGGAGGTAACCCCATTTTGTCCCCAAAAATGTTTTGTCATACACATAAATAAACAAGAGCCCCCCCCCCCCCCCCCCCCCCCCCCCAGCTATAGGGTAACTATTATGATGTTATTCTGGAATAAGAAACAAGAGAGAAACACACTGCGCCCAATTGTGGTGGAAACAGCTGCAGCAAATTCTACCAGTGTCTCACTCCTGGCAATAAACAAATTAAAACAACACACAAGTGAAAACGTGCGCTGTGACCCAACACTTCAAAACACACAACTCAGGAAAAATAAATAATAAATTGTTACCCTTAAAGTAAATCAGCCTTAAAGTAAATCAGCTCAATATTCAATCCGAAGGGAAAAAAATAAAACAAAACAGAACAGAAATAATATAGTGTAGTATATCACATAAAAGTGCTGATAACAAATAATAAGTGAGAACACACTCACATCTTCCTGAGCAGAGATCTGCTCAGTCTATACAGCATCCAGGGAGCCCACCAAGGGGTTAAAGATCCAACAGGTTCACAGAGGAATCCTAGGCAGCTTATTCAGGGTAGCAGACCCAGAAGGTACTCCCAGCAGTAGTATAAGAGAGGGTAAGGAGGAGACTATTTAGCTTCAACGATTTTAATACCAATAAAAACATATAAAAAATCTTACATTCAAAGATCCACTTGAACAGTACATATATAGAGTCCCAGTAGCAGTCTCCTCTTGTCCACAACGCGTTTCACCCCCAAAGTAGGGCTTTTTCAAGACTTTTTTTTTTTGGTATACACTTCATTTGTGGTCATTTGCAACTCCACAGCCTGGGGATGTTGTGGACCTCCTGGAGCCCTCCTATGTGACATGGATTCTTTGCCTACTTTTCTTTTCTCAGTGGTGCAAATCTGTTAACATCAGGCATTTCAAATAAAAATCTGAGGCAGCTGACAAGATTCTAAACAACATGTCTGCCCAACATTAAGATGTACGGTCATACATACATATTGTCAAGGATGTGCTGGAAGCAAATAGCAAGGTGATAGAACCAGGAAGCCAGAGAGCAAAAGGGAGGTAGAAAGCCAGAATATAAGGCAATCCAAGAGGTCAGGGAAGGCAGCTATGGTGCAAAAACAAACAAACAGGCTGGGGTCAGGCAGAAGAGAGTAGAGGATTCCAAATTTAAAAGACAGATCCAAGATAAGAAGCTGGGTAATCCAAAACACTGAAGATGAGGTAACACAGGAAGGGACTATGAACTAAGTAGAACAGCAGCCTAGCAGCTCAATATACAGTTGCTGACTGTAGTGAATGCTAGGGCTTGAAAGGTCAGCAGGCCGAGATCTCTACAACCAAGCACCAGGGAGACACCTCCTTCACACAGTCAGTGACTTTACTCACCAGAGAGGTCCCAGCCTCTTCCCCATCCTCCTCTGACTCCTCCGATGATGCCACTTAATAGGACACCAGAAAATGCTTGGGGGCCGCAAATTTATGGCGGCTGGGACATGGCTTACCTCGCAATGTTGCAGCTCCATGCTGGACAGCTGAGGAGTAGGAGGACACAGAGGGATGTAGGGATCCCCTGCGTGGTGCCTAAGCATGGAGCCTGACATATCCTCCAGGACAATAGTAAAAACATTGAGCTTGTCTTCTATGAAATGTACAACTTTAACCGTAATCATATATATTTATTTTGCTGCAAAAGTACTTTTAACAGACTGGTCCCACTGAACAGAACCTGTCACTTGCAGTCTGGTTTATTCGGCACATTGCAGAGGAAGGTAATAGAGATATACAGCTCACTTGGTTGATGTGAAAAGACCTTTCCCCTGAAGCAGGGATATAATCACTCAGCCTGCAGTGTCTGCGGATTCTGGACTTTCCTGATAAGAAACTAGCCCACTTTGAGAGATTCTGCACATTGTGGAGTCGTTTGAATGATGCTTTTATTATTTTCTCTTATCACAGTTTGAAGGAATAGTGGATAAATAAGTGAATTAACTTGAACGGAAGTGAATTAAATGTAACAGTAAGACATGACTGTATTGAAGCATTTAGAAAACGAGTTTTGCAATTTGAGATTGGATTTTTATACATCCCTGATAAAGAATGTCAAAGCTGATTTTAAAACTATGATTTCTATGTTCCCTTTGTAAACATTACAACAAATTAAATACCATTCTTTAATAATGTAACGCTCTGAGAATAGCATAAAACATGGGGTGGAGGAGCTTGATAGAGGGATTTCAATGTCTTACCAATCTACCATTCTGATCTTACTGCCCTAAAAAGTGAGAAAATTCCCTAACCTTCTTTTTAATGACACAAAGGACAAAATAAGTTGTCTTCTGTGTGATTAAAATACTGGATGGTTGAGTTCCCCTTATGCCAACATCTGGTTTCATGGATATCGTAATTAGTGTCAGTAATCTGTATTAGCATGCCTCATCCATGAATTAATTCTCAATACATTATTACTGTCATGAGTCAACCAACATGCAGGCTCATCCAAGCTGTGTCTAGTTATTTCCGTATAATTTTTGCTTTTCTTTCCTGTTTATAATTTATGCTTGTTCCTGTTTTTTCTTTGTATCTTATTTCTCTGCCCGGTCTAGCCACGGAGTGGCATCTGCCTAACCTAGCTATTGTCCAGCTTCTTCCCAAGCCTAGCTACAGACCTGAACCTGCCTAAGCTCTAGCTATTGTCTGGCACCTGCACAAGCCTTTGACTGGCACCTGCCCAAGTCACAGACCTGTACTAGCTGTGTCCAGCACATGGCCATGTCTAGCTATTGTCCGGCACCTGCCTAAGTTTATCTTCAGTCCGGAAAATTCCCTACCCTGTCATAGAGCTCCATTTGGGGAATGACCTGTCTTAGAGTCCCTTAGATTTGGGATACCCTGTCATAGTGTTCCAGTTCTGTATTAGTGTTCCAGCCCTGTCATAGAATCCTATTGTTCTGTGCTTCTTAGTTATCTGTTACTTTATCTGTTGTTCTATTCCAGGTTTTCTTTGCCTCCTCTTGCTTTTTTTTTAGTTCCTGTATTTAAACCCGTTTCAGTTCAGAGGTTTAGCTTCCAGCCTGCAGTCTTCAGGTTTGCTGTGTAGTGTAAGTCGTTAGATTCTGTTATTCATTTGCTTATTTATGATTAGTTCATAGTTATGGACTTGCCTAATTATGAGGTACCTCAACGTGGTTGGCATGCTTCATCTTATGGTAATAATATAACTCAATCCTTAGAGTATTACTAAGTTTAGTGCAGGACTCTTGAGAAGCAGGGAGATGGTGACTGATGCCCACTGTGCCAGAGCAAGCAAAAGATACATAGAAGGTTGTGCCACACAGATTCTGCATGGAGCTACCTGAGTAGCATATAGGGATGCTATCCAGCCAGCCCAGTAAAAAATAAATTGTATTGTGGCCAATGTCAAGTCCATGGAGGCAAGAACATGACCAGTATTATTGATATTTATATCAGAAAATATGCCTTCTTCCATTTGACCATTTTATTTAGCGAAAAGTGCATGAGGTATTTGATAAAAATGGATATTACATATTGACAAAAATTATAAAATGCACTTCCTATAAATCCATTATATTTATTATATTTTTTTACCAGAACAACTATGGCCGGCGATTGTATTGTAAATGTCCGCATGGGGTTTCTGCTAAGATTAATATGTGTTTGATCTATTTCACATAGCTATACCAAGCAGGAGCAATGGTGACCCACGGCTGTGAGATCTGTCACTAGACATGGCAGCTCATTACGAGCCGGATAAGGCTTCCCTTGAGAACAAAAAGGGTGGGTGAATTGATCATACCTTTCTGGCAACAGAGCCCTTGAGTCAAGCAAAATTCAATAACATGGAGGAGTGTAGAATCATTTTTCTCCATTAAATTGACTAGAAGGAAACATCATCTGTGACGCCGTTCGTTAAATGAAATAATAAAAAAGTGCCTTGATTTGATAATGATCTCCATTATTACTATTAATACACTAGACAATGCAGTAACAACTGAAGCCATCAGTCATTTTTATAACGTGTTCCAAGTAACCCTATAAAGCTCTTTCTTTAAAACTAACACTAAGTGGGCTCACGTTGCCTGCAGTCTACTATGCAGTGTTATACTTTATATCAAAAGAAACGTGAGCCATCGTCCTTAATTCTTTAAATGCTAATGAGAACAAATACAGAATGTATTGTTACCAATACTTGTCGTAATTAATTTTATTAGAAAATGTAATTATCAGTATATATTTTGGATCTTGCTAAAGGACAATAAAGATCATGAAGATATAATCATAATACCAAAATACAGTTTTGATTCTGATATTTGTTAAGTAAACCACAACTCTTTCCTATGGCTTGGGCAAGTATAAAGTATGACATTTTACTAAAAGGAAAAAAAAATTCTACCAACAATCATGATATCAAAAAAGACCAGGGGTAGATGATTTGACTGTTAAAAGAAACCTGTTATGGGTCAAGTCATAAAAAGGGAAACTCTACTTGCTGAATTTTGGAAATTGCTCTACCTTTTGGATTTTGGATATTGATAACCTACAGCTGCAGAGCACCTACCACATTTAAACAACCCTGCCTGGGCCTCAGAGTAGAGGCACGCAACAGGAGAAATGAGAGGCTGGACCACTGTTAGGGAGCTGCCTTTGGCTGCATGACTATGTAATCTGTGTGCACACACCCATGCCTCTATCTTGCAAGCATTATGTCTACCTGCTTGTCGGTGTTTCTGGGCAGTGATGACAGCCCGGGATAGCATTACTGTATCCCAACATGAGTACAGGTTGTCTACCCTCGAAAGTGTCCACCTCCAAACCTGGTATCATTTTAACTATATACGTTACTGCTTTAAAGTTAATGTTTTTATTTCCATTCTCTGAGCTTAGGTGACAGAGTGAGAATGAACACTGGAATTTCTTTTACAAATTTTACATTAAAAAATGCCCATTTCCCTCTCTTCTTCTGTCCGTCAAGATATGCTTTATGTACCTACCACTTGTTGGTCAAACTCATTATAAAATATTATGCACAACTTGAATAATATTTAATGAATAAATAGTTTAGCCCAAGAAAACTAGAATAAGAAGCATCTACAGTGCTGAAAATCTACAACATTTTCCAAACTTAGCTATTTTGGCCTTAAGTTGAAATTCTATTTTTCAATTCAGTGCAATTTTCTGCTACATGAATTTAATCCCACCTCCAAATATATACCACAGGACACCTACATTGCAAAAGATCAGATGATATAATTATATGATTACAAAAGAACTGTCCTGTCAATACACATAGTAGCATCCGTGCAAAAGAGGTTTGGGGCGGTGATCAACATTTTCTGGACACTATGGTCCACAAATTGGGACTTATTGACATTTGGACAAGTCATAAATGATTGTGTGACCTAGGGCTTCTTTAGGCAAGTTTGAATTTAAGAGTATACTGGGTCATATGTCTGGATCTAAGAATAGCAGGAATAAATAAGATAACATAATAGAGTTAACATGTGCATCTGCAGAATGTATCCTAATGTCAGAATACATTGGGGGATCATGTATAAACACGGCACACGATTATGCCCAATACTGGATCAATCGGCATGTGTGGCAATGTATAAGAGGATAGATTTAGGTTATGTGTACATTTCCAAAAGTGTAGATTTAGGTTCATTGCAACGGTGCAGGCTGTGTATAAACAATAAAAAAAAAATTTTAAAATCAAGCTCTGAAAACTGCTTGATTTGTCTCTGGGAACCTCCGCCAAACAGTTTGATGGAGGTCCATCAGTCTCACACTGCGAGTTATAAAAAAAATGTACAAAAAAAGCGAAATCACCGTTATGCATAGCAAACAGTGATTGTGCTTTGTTTTTTTTTATAAAATTCGCAACACTTTTTTTTTTTATCCCCCCTATGTTATTTATTGTTTGTTTGACAGGAGGGTGGTATATATCGTCTCATATGGGTTTTCTGTGGTATGAATTTATATTATGTTACCAGCCTTCCTCAAAAAAGTGAAGGAAATAAATAAATATTATGTCCTTTACTGAGTGCTGGTTTGAGCCAATTTCCGCTAAACATCAGCTGGGGACTCCGGTCTTCATCACTGCTCAGTAGGAAGCAAACTCTGATGCAGTATGTTGCTACAAAATCCAGCTTAACCCTGGAGGGAACATTTAATTCAGTTAGTCTCAATTAACCTCGCAACTTTGGAACCTGCTCCAAAAAGAAGACTGACACGTTAAGTGAATATTATAGACATCAGGGAACTATGTACCAAGACAGGAGCATACATTTTTAATGTTCGTCGTCAGGAATCAGGAAAAATGCAGGATTGCAGTGTATTATTATGCATAACCTAAAGTAAATTTGAAGAAAGTTGATGAGAAATAAGTAGCGGGAGGGCTGGACTGGAGTCTCTGCAACATCATTAAACACCCAGTAGTCCAAGTCAGTAGTAGGCACCAGCATTGTCCATTCTGGATATTTACTGAACTTAATGATATTCTGTGGACTGTCACAGACAGTGGTGTCCTTCAGTGGATTTTATGCCAATTCCTGGACCAAGCTATACTTGAAAATGAATTTGTTCACCCAAAGTGCCATTGCCATTGTCTCTTATTTTCTTTAGGTATAGAGCAGCATCATATCGAGATCTATTCATTGCTTTAAACCTTTCATCTCTTCTCTCTAAAACCATCGGCAGAAACTATCTACCAGATTATGTCCCCAGATACATGTATTCTTGGAAACTCTAATGACAAGGTCAATATCCTCTGATTCTTTATTCAATTATACCATTAGATAATCAGACCATTTTCCTGGTTATCTGCTCTCATTACTTATTAATCTCATATTTACCCAGAAGATCCACCCTATTCCTTCTATTCAAATAACTTTGGTGGTTTTATCTTCTATGACCCTCAGAGAGGTTTGTCCTGTAAGGTTTCCAAATTACACAGTAACAGTTATTTGATTTAACAATTTAACTTCTCCAAGGTTTATAAAGAGTCACCCATTATTATACGATAAATGTTATACTGTCACAAGTGCCTGGTTACAAGTCCTTGGACACATGATTAGAAATAAAGCCACAGGAAGACCCTAGATGTGGAAAACAAATGCTTAATCCTAAGTAGCCAACGTAGACACACAAATGCAAGAAATATATACACCTGTGAACTATCTAATTCAAATCACAGTCCTAAGTGGGGCAGTGTGTGGGTGGGGACAAACTACAGGACACCAAATTGGCCAAAATTTGCTTTCCTGTAGTTTCCCGTAATTTTTTTCCATTCTGAGCAGTTTTCAATTTATCATTTCCAATTTTTTGTGTATTTAGATGTTTCTATTATATCCACATTCTTTTGTTTCCTCCATTGTTATAAATATGCTGAAATCCTTCACCATCTACTGGTAATTGTCTTCCTGGCCCTTGCCCTGTGATTTCTTGCCAGAATGTCACTATTACAGCATTATATATATTCATTTATTAAAGGACTCCTTCAACTTGAAAATTATTAATAATTATGTATACATTCATTAACAATCGAATAGCTGTATGCTGAATATGTTTTAGTTTTAATTTACTCACAAATATTATTTTAGCATCTTCTACTGACCCTCCCAGTGACCTTTCCAGCATTTGTCTGAAGCCTGGAAGGAAAAATGTTGCATTTAAAGTATTTCAAAGATGGAAACATCAAACGATCCCAAATGATAACTATACTTGCAATATGCAGATACATCCATTGCACAGAAGCCTGTGCAGAGCATGCCTCTCTAGGTTTTGTTCCAGCAGTTGTACAGCTAGGGTTCCAGGTCAGATCATTTATTTGCTCCACATTTTCACATGCTCCTCTGCAGAATGTAGAATGCATGTTTCAGTAAACAAAAATAGAGTACACTGCGCCTTTAACTGTGAAGGGAGTAGCAGCACAAAAACACAACCAGTGCTTCACTCCTGGTACATAAAATACACACAAAACAAATAAGTGAAATCGTGCGCTTCCCAAAACACTAAACACTGTTATTTACCCTTATAGGAGGCAATATTCTCCATATATAATGTAAGGGGAAGAAAAACAAACACAAAATAAAGTAATATAGTGTAGTATATTAAGACTAATAAGTGGACCAAAAGACATATAATATATGAGGGTTCCACTCACATCTTCCTGAGCAGTACCATGCTCAGTTTCATAGGTATTCGGGAGCCCCTCTAGGGGTCATACACTTGAGAAAGCCTGCATAAGGAGAAACGTGTTGTGTGTGGGAGAGGAGCATTCTACTAGAACTTCATGCACCTTACAAGTCTGGAACTACATGCACTTTGCAGCTGCTTGCTGTTTGCTTTTATGTAAGATTTTATATTTTTGTATTCTGCATTATTAAAGAAAGTTTTACTGAAGATATATCTCCTTCCTCCCCTGTCCTATTCTTTATGACCTCGAGGATCATCTGATAACACCTGTGAATTCAAGACCCCTAGAGGGGCTCCCGAATACCTATGACACTGAGCAGGGTACTGCTCAGGAAGATGTGAGTGGAACCCTCATATATTATGTCTATATATATATATATATATATATATATATATATATATATATATATATATATATATATATATATATATATATATATATATATATATATATATTATGTCTTTTGATCCACTTATTAGTTTTAATATACTACACTATATTACTTTATTTTGTGCTTGTTTTTCTTCCCCTTTCATTATATACAGAGAATATTGCCTCCTTTAAGGGTAAATAAAAGTGTTTAGTGTTTTGGGAAGCGCACGATTTCACTTATTTGTTTTAGAATGCATGTTTGTCTAGGAGAAACAAATTAATTGATCAGGGATCGCACCAGAGCTACTTTGAATCATTAATTGATTACCATCTTCACATGTCCTTCCAAAAAACGGGGAATTATAAAGCAGCATACTTGGATTCACATAATAGGTGGAGTTAAGGTCCAAGAATCAATTACGGTTAATCTCAATAAAATAGTAGCAATCCAAAAAAGTCTGATTGAGACTCAGTGAGGGTAGCAGCAGTAAAATAGTGGATTTTTTTTTTAAAGCATTTCTTTTCTGTCATTTAAACATACATTAATATATTAGCTATAGTTGTCAAGTAGGAAATACAGGATGCATGAAGACTTTGAAGGCAGGCAAGAAATAATAATCTAAAACTAGAGGAACGGAGATTTGATGTGAGAAAGGGGCAGTGGATACAAGCAGTAGACATCCAGCACAATGCAGTTAATGAGTTTAAGTGTACAAAATATAAGCATAAACTTATGCTTGACACATGGCAAGAACAAGGACCAAATAAGGTTTAAAGTTTTGCAACAGACTCAATGGATCCAACAGCAAATGCTATGTTTTTCTGTAAATAGAATGTATTATTTAAAGACCTAAAGTTTTTGAAACAAATGAGATCTTTACTACACACATTATGAAAGTGGAATAACAATTACCTGCTGTATAATATTATTAATGTGTATTCACTTGTTATTTTAATGAGTTTTTCTGGGGCAAATGTATTTTTCCTCTTTTGAAAATGAATAGAATATCTTTGTCATGGTAATTACAAATTGAAATTTGACAATTGCCTGATTTAGGGAAAAAGGTTAAACTGTGTATAAACGTCATGTCTTCTATTCAACCTAATTATAAAAATAATGTGTCTTAAGGCATCACTTCATTAGAGTGGGAGGGTATCAAAAAATGTACAATATCCATCTGTTGTTGTTCACACTCATTAGATATTATAGAACTTAGAAGCAATGAACCTGATGCAGTATATTCTCAGCGTATCTAATGTCTTTCAATGTATTATCATTTACAAACTCCCTCTATACAAATGTTAGTTGATTCATGATAATCTAATAAATAAGGCTTTAATTCAACAGAAAGTGCCATGACTATCTGAGCATTACATGCTGTTGGAATAATTTAACAGATCAGAATAAAAGGTGTGACTGCTGGTACCTTGTTAACAGGATGCTCTCTTTTATGGGATGGGCTTTTCATATTTTGGGGCAATCCCATGATTGAGGAAACAGAAGGGTCTATTCATTAAACAGTGAAACGGTGAATTGACAACTAAAAATAATAGGCCTAAACGAGTTGGAAATATTTTCTAAATCTGTTAAATTTGGCTTTTTAGTTCTCCACAATTTATTGTTTGGTGAAATAGGTCCCAGTTTATTTTTTGACATAGTTTCTTTAAATCAAGTCTGTAATCGAATCCCTTACAGTTTGTGTATTGTATTAATGTATATATTTAAGTATCCCTGAAGACCACACTCCATTTTACATCATATATGTTGCCTTGCAAGTCAGTTTCTCAGCTAAAGTCCCATTTCTGTTCGATGGATATCATTTATCATAAAAAATGAATTATCATATTACTCATGAACACATTCTTAGGTAGAGACATGAAATCTGTTTTGTACAGAAACCATTATACACCAAAAAATATGTTTTAAACTCTGTTGGGTCTATTCACTAAAATTGGACTTGGGAGGTTGACTTTCATTTTGAGACTAAGTCAAATTCGGCACCTGAATCATCCCCATTGAAAGTAATGGGAGGTGAAATGATCTAAGCTATTATTGAGACTTAGGTGCCAGTTACAGAGGCAAAAATATACTGTGACAAGTGATACTCAAATTTATTGACTGGCAATGGCAGGTCATTAATGACCGTATCATCTTCCTGAAAGCACCTGTGGGAATATAATCGAAATACAAATGTGTCAACTAGGGCTAATATGTTTTCACTCTGGCAATAGTGTTCTGTGAGATTTGATGGCAAGTGTTTTCATTTTCAATTGGCATTCAAGAGTGACTGGTTAATTAGAGGTTTTGTTAATCACTTGTTAAGTAAGTGAAGTTTCTAAAATGATTTTGTTTTAGAATAAACCACATTAAATTATAATTGCTATGAATGGTTATTATCCGAGTGATGGATGCACATTGTTTATAATAAGTGTTCTGATAGGTTATTAACATATACAATTTGTATTCCTAACAGGTTTTAACTTTTTGTTTTATGGAGTGATTGTATAGTTGGGTTGGAAATATTATAGGTACATTAACATACCTGCTACATGTAATGTTCCTCAATGCCATAACTGTAGTGTTCTGATCTGCTTACCTGACCAATAAAAGGTAATGCTTTGCAAACATTATAATAATCTGTCCTTTATATCGATTTTACCATCCAGAGAATAAAGTGTGCTCATTTGGTTAAACAGGGCAATATTGGATCAAACACTGAGATACCATGAATAATGAAACAATACTTTGTTTTATTGAGATGCACATGTATGTTTATTACATGTTTAAGGTAATTACAGGGATACCAACAAACGTGAAAACAAATGAGTACAAAATTGAGATACATAAAAGTGGGGTCTTTAATACATTTTACTTCTCCCCATTCACTCGTGTTTTATTTCATTGTGTATTCACTTAAAGTTGTGTTTGCATTTGTAATAAAAAAAACAGAACAATTGGGATAATTTGGGACCTCTCTCTCTCTCTCTCTTTATTTTATTTTTATTTTGTTAGTTGTAGTTTTTGGATGATATTCTTGGCCCCAGTTTTATTTTCTAAATAAAATTTGTATCTAATTGTTTAAGTGATTCCCTTGTGTAGAGGAGATGCAGGATATTGCTACCTCACTAACATTACTCACCAGTATGTAATACATGCAAGTTATTCAGTCATTTTTCTGTATGACTGCCTACCTTATAATGAAATACTTCGCCGGACAGCATTACATTGCAAAGTTCTACACATAACTATTGATGGTCGAGACATAAAGTGAAGATAATTAGACTATAAGCGGATGATCACTGACTGCACATGGCAAGGTGTTACATTTGCTTTATTGCACTCGTATCTCCAAGCCAAACCATATCAGATTCTAGTATATACCTGCCAAAAATGTAGTCTCTAACGTCTTTCGCTGCCAGAATAGAAGAATTTAAAGTAGCATTTTCCTGAGTTACAGCACAACCATTTTGTGAAAATACAATCTTTATACAACATTATGCTTTAGTAGCTCTTTAATTCAGACTTTTTGCTCAGGATTATTACCCACTGGTATAAGCAGGTTAATAGCGTGGTGGTCCTACTATAAGCAAAAAAAGACACTAAGCATTTGCTTAGCAGTTGTGTTAGGTTTGAAATTATACTTTTGTGCCTGTGTAATAATGGTTAATTTAACACTATGGGATGTATATATTGCACCATATTGTATAACTTATGTTTGCTTTAAATATCATTATTATCTCAATGAATTAGCTTAAGATTTTGAAAATGTCCATTAGTGTCTTTAGTAGAAAAAAAATCTGTGATAAAGGTTGAGTATCCATTATCCAAAATGCTTGGACCCGAAGTATTTTGGATAACGGGTCATTTTGGACAACAGATCATTTTCACCATTAAGCTATTTTAAAGCCTCTAAGCCCTAACAGACCTGTACACGTGCTACTGTATTACCTTTTGTGGCAATGTGAACATGCATGGAAAGGCTATATCACAGCTTGAAGGGGCTGGACACTGAATAAACTATTGTTTATTTGCATTCTGACAGGTATGTGTGGAATTTGCAACTTGTGGCAAAATTCAAAAACATTTTTGGATAATGGATAATTTTGGATAACAGATACTCAACCAGTAATAGCAAAGCACTTTAGATAACAGACTTGGTAACAGTGCCCAATGCCAGTCAGCAGCTGCAAGGGCCAATAAGATATTGGCATGTATAAAACGAGGTATAGATTTACGGGAGGAGGATATCATCTTGCCTCTTTACAAATCAATGGTAAGACCTCACCTTGAATATGCAGTACAATTCTGGGCACCAGTCCTTAAAAAAGATTTTATGGAACCAGAAAAAGTGCAAAGGAGAGCTACAAAATTAATATGGGGATTGGAGGATCTTAGTTATGAAGAGAGACTTAAAAAATTGAATGATAAAATTATAAAAAATATGTGCATCAACCACACTAGATGCATTTAAAAATAGTCTAGATGTTTGTTTTTTTAGAAAAACAGAACATACAGGGATATTAATAGAATAAGCATTAATAATAGAGTTTCTTGATCAAAGGAGAAATCTGATTGCCCTTTGGAGTCAAGAAGGATTTTTTCCCCCTAGGAGGAAAAATTCGAAATAGCTTTTTTTAGGGCTTAGGCTTAGGGCTTTTTTGCCTTCTTTTTGATCAAAAGCTGGAATGATAGATAGAAGGGTTGAACTTGATGGACTTGTGTCTTTTTTCAACCTAAATTACTATGTTACTATGTTCAAGGGATAAATAAGACCGATCTATGAGTAATTTTGAAACAGCAACTATGGAGATACAAATTAGACAGCCATAAGGTTTGTAGCATCCTGGAGTGGTTACACAGGGTACAGGGATAAGTAGCTAATGCTAGGAATTGTCTTTAAGACAAAATAAACTCATCTTGTGGTGTGTTACCTAAATGCTGAGACTGACTTGCAATGACTGCCAACTAACAGTCTGGTCAGTGTGATCCCAAACTAGGCCTGAGTGCACAGCCAACCATCTAATCTCAGAAGGTGTCAGAGATTGGGCACCTGACATTTCATTTTTTATTACCTTGACACAAAATGTCTAGGTCTATAATGCTTGGCAGACCAGTTGGTTGTTTGTGAATAAAAACAGGCAATTAATTCACATAGTTTCTCCAGAGAATCATGTTTGGTCTTATTTCTATTAAGTAAATGTAAATTATTACATTTTGCTATCGTCAAGAATAGTATTTTCTAAAAATATTATTAATTTACATTTTGGAATGCATGTGGTGAGATCTACCAAGAAACATTGCATTAAAGTTAATGAGTATAAAGACATAAAGCTATGATAAATTGATCACTAATAATATTGTTATACATAAATGTGTGGATTTGTTTGTATTGTATTGTGTAAACTGCATTATTGTGATTGTATTACACAAATGACTGTGTACTGCATTTGCCTGTCTTGCCAAAGCATAGTATTTTTACTTGTAGGCCCCAGTAATCACAATAACATTTAGATGGAGCAATGAAAGTCTAATTTGATCTGAGAGGGTTGAAGAGAAAATGAGTGCTTCTCTGTCACAAAGATTAGGGCTCTACAGTTTAGAGCCTTATGTAATCTTATATAATACAAAGAAAAAACAGTTTGTACAATGTCTACTTACATGTTATGATTAATCATGAAATAATACATTATTTTATAAAACACCAGCAATCTATGCAAGAACAGTGTTAGAATAACATACCTCCATTAAGTAACATTAAGACACCTTGGTTTGGCAGTGTCCGCACTACTGCACATGTGCAATAGCGCTGTCCCACATTTGTAACTAAGAACTGATGCTCAGAATTCATTCTCCTCTGGTGTCTGAGAGGACTGGGAACCAGAGGATAAAGTTGGAACAGTAAGATAGTGTTTCTGAATTGGGTCTGTCCTCTGTCACAGGATATGCATATCTAAAGGTACTTACTGATACAGAAGGGTTGAAATCTATCTCTGCTTTTGCAAGTTTGCAACTTAAAACACAGCCCTGTTTACTTCTGTAGAAAATCGTTGTTCTTGTTGACTGAATTCTGTTTAAGACTTATATTCAGAATTAGCTTGCAGAGGAGCATTGTGGGAGTTATAAACCAAAAGCAAATTAAGTTAGCTAGTGTTGTTGACATGTGGTGTCAGATACATAACATACCAACCCTAATCCATCCAGACTGAACTTAATTTCTACCATAATGAATTGGACACCTGAGTAAGAAGGTGAAATAATTTTCATTTACTTACTTGTTTCGCGCACTACGTCAATTGGAAACTTTATAACACAATTGTGTGCTTTGTGTGACCTTTTTCACTGCCAAGTTTGCCTTCAATATATGGCTTTAATTTGATCTGTCTTTATAATGCCTCTCACACTTCCTTTCTTTTTTCCACTCAGTGTCAATAACTGTTCAGAGGGAACCAAGTCGTTTGAGCCAAGTATTCTGCAGGATTCTGCTGATACACAAAGGAACAACTATTACACAAGAAACAACATTCAGGAAAGATTGGCCAAGGAGGGTAAATATCATCATATTCATTTTGTTCTGTTTGCATTTCTATTTCCTGAGACCACCAGTCCTATCTGTATAGTGATATGGAGATAGTGTCAGGGCCTTTACCAGGTCAGGTAGGAGTGTCAGTGCCGATAGTGGAGATGTCTGGTTGATTGTTGTTATTCATTGTGCAGGGTGAGAACAGAAATATAAACTAAGATATAAGGACTGGAATAAGGACTGAAGCAAAGATAAAAGGGGACTTCAGCAAGGAACTGCAGTATGAACAAAGAGCTTTAGCAGGGACTGTATACATAGCAAAGATAGGTGTAGAGAGAGAGAGAGAGAGTTAAACAAGGGGTGAGGCCTTAGGGAAGGGTAACGAAGTTGGAACACCCTAGAGAGGGTGACTGAAGCAGGAACACCCTAGAGCAGTGTTTCCCAACCCAGTCCTCAAGGCACACCTACCAGTCCAGGATTTAGGGATTACCCAGTTGTGTCTAAGGTGTTTTTTTTTCTTCTTTGTAAAAACACCTTAGGCACACCCAGGTAATGCCTAAATCCTGGACTGGTAGGTGTGCCTTGAGGACTGGGTTGGGAAACACTGCCCTAGAGAGGGTTACTGAAGCAGGAACACCCTAGAGCGGGTGACTGAAGCAGGAACTCCCAAGAGCGGGTGACTGAAGCCGGAACACCCTAGAGCGGATGACTGAAGCAGGAACACCCTAGAGCGGGTGACTGAAGCAGGAGTAGGCCCTTTAAGGGTGCAACTTAGCTTAAGTAATATTGCTGTAGTCAAAGGGTGATGCAGTTTCCCAGTTCCTGGACAGGGTAGAAATATAAAATGAGTTTTGGCAGAGAATCAGGAACAGAAGAAGCAGCTCTCAGAAGTCAGGCATCCAACTTCAATGCAAAAACCCTGTTTGCAATAAACTGCAGGTATATACTATGGGTGTGTTGCACATGTTAATAAGCCCACCTGACACCAAACAGAGGGGAAGTAATACAAGCAAGCAAAGGCAGGGAGACCTCTAGAGGAAAAATTTGGACTTTTAAATGAGTGAGGAGATCCGGGTAGAACCCTGACAGGTTATCCAAAACTAAGATAAGGAGAATGGTGCATATGCCTTGGATTATTATGAATATAAGTTTAAAAACCATATACTTTTTTTAAATAAAATACCAATTTTAGTATAATATTAAAAACAAATAAATGAATTTAAAAACCAGGACAATACATGATAAAATCTATTTGCTTGGTACTTATATCTTTGAGGAAGGTTACAGATGACTGACAGAACCTGACACTTTTCACCCTGTGAGTAGGGCTTTCTCAGAGGTGTTATTATATATGGTGAGCCAAATTACCTAAAAATTCAACATAACAGAAAATGATTTCACAAGAGGCATATGTACACAAGATAAAAGCAATATTAACATTACATTAATATGGCTAGACAGAGGGGAAGAGAGGACACCTATTTAATAATTATTATTTTTTAAATAGAACACACTTTAAACAATGCACTTTTTTGTTCCTCTCATGTGCACTGGGGAGAGGAACCACATGAGTGGAACAAACAAAGCATTTCACATTAAACAGTTTCACATCAACATACAGTTGATTTAGGCAACTTATAGGAAATTTAGAAGAAAAAAAAGCAATACATTTTAGTAAAAAAACTGTTTTCTCATACAAAATGGCATGGATTCAGTGCTGGCCACTAACACAAAAAGTGTGTTAAGTGGAAATTAATGGGCATTTGTGATACTATACCCACTGCAAAAAATTAGTTAACGGGTGGGGTAAAATAATTACTGCACCTGTGAAAAAAACCTTATAGTAATTACTGCACAGACAGAGATTCAATTCTCCTACTAGCTTTTAATGGCTGGCTTTGAATCCAGGCCTATAGCGTCATGACACTTTGTGTGGAAAGCAGTTACAAATCTTTAGTAGCACAGTATAATTCCACCAAAACAGTAGCTTAATTATATATATATATATATATATATATATATATATATATATATATATATATATATATATATATATATAAAATGTAATTGTCGATTGATTTATCTATGGGTTTCTCTATTTTTTATGAAAATGGACTTACTTTGACCATCCTTTGGCGACTTATCTAAGACAAACTCCAAAATGATCCTCCGTTTCCGTGTTAATTTATGCGGTCACCTTTTCCCCCCAAAAAATATGTGCCATGCTATTGCCGCCATAAACTTGACATTGCCTCAAACAAATGTATTATTACACTTTCTCATTAGATGTTCTAAAGGGGTCTGGCCTATTAGGGGCAGAGTTAAGCTAGGCCATGTGACATCACACAACATTTTATTAGCCTTCAGAACTGAGCTCCAGCCTTTACCAGGTAAAGATATAATGTGTCTGGAGTTCATTTGCCAACATTTATATATAGAGGACATAGTCTAAAATTAGAGGGGCAACGATTTAAAAGTAATATCAGGAAGTATTACTTTACTGAGAGGGTAGTGGATGTATGGAATAGCCTTCCAGCGGAAGTGGTAGAGGTAAACACAGCGAAGGAGTTTAGGCATGTTTGGGATAGGCACAAGGCTATCCTAGATATAAGATAAGGCCCGGGACTAATAAAAGTATTTAGAAAATTGGGCAGACTAGATGGACCGAATAGTTCTTATCTGCCGACACATTCTGTGTTTCAATGTTTCTATTTAGGCTGTGTTTGTCTGTTAGACGTGTATGTCTGCTAAGCAAATAAACATGAATTGTCCCTTCATGTCCCGGCAATTCCAGACTGTTGACAACTATATATGGCTGGGCTGACCGTAAAATATCATCTAGGTGGCAAACCTATGTTTCAATATTTAACGCATAGGTTTGTCAATTGAACATGGGCAATAATGGTTAAGTATCCAAAATGGCAGCACACACTTCCTGGCAGTCAGTAAAGGTAAATTGCTTTTCTGAAGATTTCTTATTGCTGTGCTTACTGGGACACATTAATATAGAAATAGGAGTATCCTGCAGTGGGGATTTACAGATTTGAAGGCTTCACATCGATGCAAAATAATTACTATCTGTTGCTTTTTAAAGGCGGGGTGTTACCTGTTTTAATACAAATAAGTGCAGGTTTCCAAATATTGCCAGATTCATTTCTATACAGAGCCGTCTAATCCATGAGGAGTCATTACATTTTGGTTTGATGACCTGACTGTGCTTCATGCTTTGATCCTATTGGGAAAGTAATCCAGGCTTAGTTTTGATTAGTTTGCAATGTTGTTGACTCTCTCGCTGATTCGCATATAACAAGCAAAATATCACTACTCCATCTCGATTAAAATGCACCTTGGACAACAGTAATAAAGGGGAATTTATTTGAAATTTTGCAAACACCAATTAACCTTGGTCAATAAGTTCTTATACTGCATTTTGTCCAGAAGTTACAGTGTATTTAATAAGCATGCATTAACTGTTTGAGTGTCATGTGGTAAAATATTACGTTCAAATGTTAAAAGGATAATAAAATATGTTTTGATTGCATGTATTATTCATTTTGGAAGAGGGTGGGTGTTTAAAGAGGGTAGTTCCTTATTTTTGTATATTGTACAGGTCTTTATTAAATATCAAATACAGATAATTTTACTTTATGACAAATTATAGTTCTCCTGTAGTTGTGCACTGAAATAATTTCACAGGGACCTCTAAATTCAGTGCCATCATTGAGCGTAAGTACACAGGAGGCAGGCTTGCTTCTTCTTAAAGGGACACCAAAAAAAAGGTTTTACTTTATTTTGTATTGTTGATTTCAGATATGTCTTTTGTTTTTCTTATGTGACTGTATTTAATAAAATATGTAACTAAACAAGTGTGACTGGGCACCACCATTTTGTGAAATGTAGTGTTTTTGGGTGCCACCCCCTAGTGACTTTACAGCACTAGTGTCTCACTTTGGGGCTGGGGACACAGAATGCAGTCTATAAGTCAGAATTCTGATCATAGACTTGCATTGAATGGGAGGGTAATGTAACTTTTACATCACAAGGGGCAGAGTTATGATCCTGTTTGATCAGGTTAATCTCCTCTCTTTGTGTTGGAAGGCAGGTAAAAAAAAGTTGGGCAAAGCCACCTAGTCCTGCCCACTAAGATACACAGGAGCCAGTAATAGAGTAGGGGAGTATCTTGTGACATCATGCAGGCTTTGGCAACAGTTGTAAATTGAGACTGGCTGGTAGATTTTGGATGATGTTGCATCATGGGGAATATTCACAAAATGGAGCCAGGAGAAAAACACCAAATTTTTTTCTTCTTTTTATATGCAATTAATTAAATCATATAAAAAAATAAAACAGTGGCATATGATTTGTATATGTGTTTGTGCTAAATGACCAGGTTATCTAGTTACATGTTATGTCCCTTTAAGCTGCTTTATCAGTTTGGATGCTTCTCTCATTTGCCATTACTGTGTAACAAAATTCTCTGGGTTGAAAGCTGTTTCAAGTGCTTGGGATGGAGACGAGTGTTTTATCAGTCAACCTGTGATGTGACACAAGAATTAGTGCCTGGGGAGATAGGCATGACTGTTGCCATCAGGGCCGCCACCAGGAATTTCAGGGCCCCTTACTGTACAAATTTCCTGGGCCCCCTCCTCCGACAATATCTCCCACTCGCCCCACCTACCCTCACAAGCATGTTATCCAGGTCTAGTGTAATATGGAGGGTGGTTGGGAGCAGTTGGTCAATATGCCAGTAATATTTTGCCACTCAATATGCCAGTAATATTTTGCCACTCATTAAGTCAGTATTTTGCCACTCAGTATGCCAGTATTTAGCCATTCAATATGCCAGTATTTTGCCCCTCAATGTGCCATTCTTTTGCCATTTAATATGCCAGTATTTTCCCACTCAATATGCCAGTATTTTGCCTCTTAATATGCCTTTCTTTTGCCATTTAATATGCCAGTATTTTGCCACTCAATATGCCAGCGTTATGCTCGTTATTTGCAGCCCCCTTCCCCAGTACTTCTGTCTCCTGGTCGTCTCCTCCGTGCAGTGTTCCCTCCTGCATGGAGGAGGGAAACTCTGGTCGCTTTTTCAAAAAAAAACTTTATTGAAGCCACGCGGCTGGAGGGGAGGGCAGAACGCTTCCCTCACAGCCGCATCCCGGCTAATCAGAGGGATTTTTTTTTTCTGGCGTGACCTGTGCCCACTGGGCCTGGGACGCCAGTATTGCCCGTCACCCCCTGATGGCGGGCCTGGTTGCCATAGCAACAGCAATAGCACTATTATATTTTATATGCAGTTTTAGGTGATTGGAAAATAATGTTAAGACAGGTCTGTTTCGTAATCTTTACTTCACATAATACAGTATATAAAAAGACAGTTGTACAGTGTACTCAAAGGGTTAACAAAAGCTAATGAATTTGCATAAACTCAATGCACCAATACCTGCAGCTCTGCATACTGTACAACAAAAAAAGGCATTGAGAAGTGGCAATAGTTCAGCTCTGCCATGTAGTGTTGATAACGTTTGCTGACTATTACAATGGTGTTGAGATATGTAGATGATGCCGGGCTTATCCTAGGGTGAGTTTAATTCAGCTGGAAAATAAAGCTTGCATTCCAATGTAACTCAATACAGCTTGCACTCTAATGTAATTCTGATAACCAATAAATCTTGCACTCCAACAGAATTAAATTAGCGTGCACTCTTTATTAACTAACAAAGGCAATAATGTTTGTACTCTAATGTAATTCATATAACCAATAAAGCTAGAACTCTAACTAAATTTCTTTAGAGTGCAAGCTTTATTACCTTACTGAATTACATCAGATAATAATGTGTATAAATTGATGAGAGCATTTTAGATATTGAGAGCAGCTATATAGTCTGTGGTACAGCACCTGAACAGTTGGACTATATATATATATATATAGAAGAAAATAGAAGAAAAGAGTCATACTCATGGGTATTGAATAAGAAAAGCAGGCTCAGTGTAGAAGAGTGGCATTTCCTTGGAGAAGTGAGGAGCTAATTAATTATTTTAGATTTACTATCCTATTTGTAAGGTCAACAGAAAATCAGTGAAAATGTCCTCTGGAGACTCTGAATCACAAGCCTACAAGATGGGATAAAACATAAGCTAGATGTAGATAACATTAACTGCATTCTTAAATAAGAAGAGAATAAATGATTATAGCACACAGGCAAATGAAATCATTGCAACAAACATTGCATGGCTTTTTATGGGTACGGTTTATTAAAACCTTCATATGTAAATAATAAAATAAAAACATATATGTTGACTTAGATGCAGCAAATATCTATGATTACTTTGTTATTCATCAAAGTCTATATTTTTAAAATCTCTAAAAAGTACAAAAATATCATTAGAAAAACATAGGAAATGAAGAGCATAATTTTACTGTTGAGATGTTGCACATGTAACGGTGCATAACAATTACCACATAATACATAGAAAGATAGAATGTGTCGGAAGATAAGGACCATTTTTGCCCATCTAGTCTGCCCGATTTCTGCCTAATAAAAATAAAAATCTGAACTACATTCATTCGTTCCTAGACTATTGCATGCATACTTAAACGCCTTCTCTGTATTAACCTCTACCACATCTGCTGGAAGGTTATTCCATTCATCAACTCACTATCCCTCTCACTACCCTGTTATTACTTTTAAACCTTTGCCCCTGTAATTTAAGACTATGTCCTCTAGTTGTGGTAGTTTTTGGTCTTTTAAATATATTCTCCTCCTACTGTGTTGATTAACTTTATGTATTTCTTCCAAGATATACGTTTTGTTTTTGTTGTTTTTTAAAATCTTTTTGTTGTTGAAAGTGCAAAAATATTACATTCAACATTGGATGCAATATCAGAAACAAACCGAAAAAAACAAATTCACAACTAATTACAGTAAAAAAAAAAGAAAAAGAAAAATCACCTGCTTATTATTTTAAGAAAGCTTTCAGTTTGTAAAGCTTAGAAATGCTGGTAGGTGGTTCAAATTAATTGATGAATATTGACTCAAGTTCATTTCTTCACACTGAAATAATATTGTCTGGAACTGACATCTATTTTCTTCCCTTGACAGGAAAGGACAATGACAGCGGACGAAGCTCACTTAGCCCACCACAAGTGACAGAGTGTTCATCGGAAAGCCCTTTCTTTTCTATCATGGTTGAAGAAGAAAGTCACGTTTTGTGCTGACTTGTTATATGTTCTGTTTAATACCCAGACTTGTTTTTATTAAGTACAGCACAAGAAAGGGCTTACATTTTTTTTTTTTTTTTAAAGATATCACATGAAAATCCTGGGAAAATGAGCATGACATCATCTCGAAACTGCAATTATTTTCTAACTCCATTGAAGATAAATATCACTCGGGATCTATAAAAAGAACTGGACATTTTAAAAGATTCTGCTGGATGTCATGGTATCAGGAACATTCACTCTCCAGCATAAGCCTGCGACATTTAATAGTTAAAAAAAGACATGCCTGATGTCTCCAGGAACCTCAAACAGGTTTTATTAATAATATCAATAAAGTCTGATTTTTCTGCAACGACACTATTATGGATACTAAAACCAAACAATGCACAGCGAGGGTTAATTTGGGCACTAGATCACAAAATAGATATGTTTAGACAGCTTTCCAATAAATATCTCGCTTGGTCTTTGCCTCCAATAACTGCTAAAAGGTCAAAAGTCAATGTGATTTAGCTTGGGCAAGCCATCTCCATGGTGTTCCTCTTGGATTTTTGTATTATACATTGTATGGCTTGAGGCTATTTTGATAGACATCACACACTACATGGGTACATTATTCCTCTGTGTCCAAACGTGAGTATGACATTCTGTTACATGGTAAGTCAGCCAAACTAAATGTGCCCTCTGTGGATTGAGACAATTTAAGTAGAGCGTGAACAAACAAACTGTCGGAAGGATATAGGTAACTGCATAGTTTAAAATGATTTTGCATGCTTATCTATTTAATTTTAATTCTTCTTCTTTTTTTTTTTTTTTAAAGAAAGATAAAGATCGCGTAAACTTCATAATGACATTTACTTCTTTCACAGCAGCAAAAGTTATTTTTTTTAAATGAATTTGGAATTTTGGAGTAAATGTCATGTACTTTGTAATCAGCATTCTCTTTCAGCTAATTACTGAACTAGTTAGGAGCTGCTGCATAGATTGTAATGAAACCGAGCATCTCCCTCTACAAGAGGCTGTTGCTGACTGGGGAAGTTGCACTTGACTTGATACAGACAAGGTTCAAACAGGGTAAAAAAAAAAAAGGTGCAGAAATTTGTGTTAAGTGGAAACGTGCACTTTTTACGATAAACTTCAAACAAACTGCATAAAACAGCAGTGAACACCAAATTGTGTGCGTTCCTAACATTAACTTACTTACATACAACAAAGACATATAAAAATATTTTATGGAAAATATGCCAAAAATTTAAATAATACTCATAGTACTTTGAATTATAACTCCAGTGGGTTATTACACTATTACTATGCAAGCACTGTTTATGTTTTTTCTCTTTTTTTTATTATCATTGAGGATTGGACTACATGTTTGGAAAGTTCACAGACTTATGATTATTTACTTTGTATACCTTAGGTAATATTTTACCATATTTGGTTGTGTTTAAAAGAGTGCTGTAAGCTCAAAATATACAAAATAGCGTATTGTGTAGTGAAATATGGCATTTGCAAACAGTGTGCCAAAAGTGAAATTCACTCAATAATTGTGCATGAAATTCCTTCAACAATGTGGCACGTGGCATACATTCAAGAAATGTGCAGCCTAGCACAAAAAAATGAATAAAAATATGCAAAACCACATTGGCATAATCAACTAGAGGTAGGTATTATGCAGTCTTGTATTTCTGCCAAGGCCTACAATGGCAGGCTGGAGGGAGGGTGAGCAGACTCAAGGGAATGACAACATAGCCTGTGCTACCATGGTGGTACATTCTCCCTCACTGCCTTGCACTGCCTGCACAGACAACCAGGCTGCCCCACTAGATAACCGAGGAGCGGCACAGACAGCCATGCTGCCTCACTAGATAACTGAGGAGTGGCACAGACAACCAGGCTGCCCCACTAGATAATCGAGGAGCGACCTGGTTACATAGTAGTAAAAAGTAGTAAAAAAGACCTGCATCCATCAAGTTCAACCCTTTTCCTATTTTTGTTTACCAAGGTCGATCCAAAATATGGCAAAAAACCCTTACTTCTGCTATTTCAAATCCTGCTTTCCGTGGGGGAAATGTTCTTTCTTGACTCCAAATGACAATAAGATTTTGCCTTAGATCAAAAATCACTAAATATTCACGCCTATACTGACATACATAGCTCTAAATGTTCTGTTTTATTTAAAATTTGCCCAGGCTCTTTTTAAAGGCATTTAATGTATTCAATAGCATCACCTCTTCAGGCAGTAAAGTCCATTCCTTTATGTTTCTTAACATAAAGAATCCTTTCCGCTGTCGTAGATTAAATATATTTCCTACCATTTTTAGCAGGTGACATGTTGTCCTTCGTTCCATTAGTGGACAGGTCTTTGGAGAGCTCTTTATATTGGCTATTGAGACACCATTTCTCTAGAATGTACAAATGTTACTTTTTTAGCCTTCCTTTATAACGAAAACGTTCCATTCTTCTTATTAGTTTTGTAGCCCTCCTTTGCCCTTTTTCCAGTTTAATAATGTCATTTTTCAGAAAAGGCATGCAAAACTGAAATGCTTATTCAAAATGTTGTTTTACATGGACCTGTAAAGTCATTTCTTCCACAAATCAAAACCCCATTTAAAACATGCCAATATCGTATTGGTCTCTGCAGATGCCATTCTACACCACTATCTTTTCATTAATAGATTTCCCCAAAGCAACACCATTTAAACTATATGTGGAATTTTTTTAATATACCCACAATGCATAACTTTAGATGTATCTATATATGGGCACAGCATGGTGCCACTGAATGGGACTTTCTGGCCAAATGATACAGGAGAAATTACTGTGGGGGCAGTCTGGTAATGGGTAAAGGGGTTGGTGTAGTGGGAATTTAGTCAGATCTAGTGGAGCACAAAACCAATTTTTTGATATTGTCCACATTGGTTTCTCTTCACTTACTTAGCCATGTGCATTAGCATTTTCTTGTGTATTGTTGTTTTCAATTTTTACTCCTATTTGTGGCATTGAATTGGTCAAATCAATGTTTAAATGGTTATGTATTCTACGACAGGACACAAAGGAAGTTGTATATATTTAGATATATTTAACACAATTGTTTAGAAATACATAATGTGTCTCTAAAAAGTCTCAATTATGGAATGTATAATTATGGGTTGAGACATTTTCACTTTTTTTTATACATTCCCATTTGACCCAACCACATAATGAGCCTGTTAACACCAAATACAACTGTAAACTTTATACATACCTACTGATGCCTCTTAAAAGGTTTGTGGTAGTCGCTTGGAGGTTTAGGTTGAAAGTTAAAAATAGCTTTTGCTCTGTACTAAGCAGCATAATACATTTTTGTACTATTTAAACATATTGCCAAGGATGATCTTTATGCACATTAAATAACCAAATAGACTCATGTAAATTTAACACAGAGGACAAAGTCTGGCTAGAAATGTGCGTCATTGAAGAACGAAGGACTAAAATGCTGTAATAACAAGGATTTGAACAGCGAAGTGTTACGTAATTGGGCTAATTTTGCTACTAATTACAGGGAGATCATGTTCAAAAATATCTTTGTGGTGGGATAAAGGAACAACTGAGAACATATTAATGAGGTATTACACACTGTCATTTGTCTCTGTTATTAGTGTTCACCCCTGTTCATATCTACATAGGATGAGGGCGGAAAAGCTTATAGTAATGATCACAAATATATTTCCCTGCTCACTTTAGCAAATGAAGGCATATACCATAGGAATTTGACATATAAAACATCTGCTCAGTTTTTCCTCAAATGATAATTAGTAGTAATTTATTGGCTCAATTTTTTTTTCTGTTGGAAATTTCTTTCCTTGAAATTCTGCACCTGTATCTATAATATTGCCATAATTTTTACATAGTATTTTGTATAAAATGCTAAACAAATGGAAGCAACAGTTATATTGTTAACACCTGTCCTATCATATCTATTTTCTTATATAGCAAAAATATTTTGTCAAAATTATATTTACAGATTAATGTTACATAAAATTGTAAGATCTGAAATAAGAAAGTACTATGTTTTGCCTGTACCATTGGTTTGTTTAACATTCAACATACGTTTTACGTATTGACTTCTAGTCACAGTGACTTCCCTTATAATATAGCAATAGTCAGAGAGAAATTAATTTGATTGATTGAATTTAATATGTGGGATGAACAGATTAAATGTAGGTGTCTGATCTTTGTGAACCATTTCTTTTCATCTGCCTTTGGAGGTTAAAATTCGCAAAAATGGTTTTCAACAAAAAAATCCAGCACTTTTAGCACAGAGCAGGTTTAATTTTTGTAATAAATGCTAGTGAATATTCTAAAAAAGATTAGCCCAAAATATGTTTTTTTTTAATAAAAATAAATCAAAGATTCTTATATATTTTTAAAGATCGCTCCAATTTTTCTCTAATAAAATATAGCGCTTATCTCCAGTCATTTCCCTGAGCCAATTGTATAAATAATGAAAATGCTAAGTTCATTAATCCTTTGGGGTTGTTTATGATTGACTAGGTCAAATAAAGAAAAAGACTGGAGGATAATTCATGGACATAGTCAATAGAACAAACATGTAGATCAGGGCAGGCAGCACAGGTTCAGAAATGGTAAACAAAGCCGGGGGTTAGGCAGCGAGTAGGATGATAAAAAGTAATCAGCACACAATGAATGAATCATCTGAAAGGCAACATCATCCGAGGAAATATACTTGCCATGGTTTTACAGGAACTGACCACCAGTTTAGCTGCAGAATTGTTGTATATTTGTCTTGGATGTTCATTTGAGCACTGAATCACCTTGTTGGGGAATGTCCTGGAAACGGCCAGGGAAAAGGCACAGGCACTCCACCCCTCCAGGAATCAGAGACAGGGATCGTGACACAGATATATATGCTGCTGGACTGTTATGGGTTGAGTGCTATCTCTGATGTGAGGCCTTTCAATTTTCCTTTATCTAAGTGCTAAACTAAGATGTCTTTCCATTCCATCCCAGGGAAGGGGAATGAAAATGGAACAACAGGGTTTAATACAAACAAGTGATTTTAGAATTTCCAATGGTATATATTGTTGGGAGATATGAAACTATTGTATTCTGCATACAAAAACCAACACAACACATGCTTATGAGACTACACAATGTAAACCACGGAGTTACACAAATTGTTAGCAGGGTGACACTGCTTCACTTTCAGTCTCATGTTAATACTTTTGATTCTTCTACTGTCTAATTAAAAAATATATTTCACAGAAAAAGAGTATAATAAAAAATAATAAATGATAATACATTTAGTCGAATTCATGTTTACGTTTCTTGTTCTTATTAATCATAGTATATTATTATTGGACGCACTTTACATTTCACACGTACTTAGGCATAGGCAATCTCTGCAACTTCAGATTTTATTTTTGCTGGCTGAGAATGATGAAAATTACAGTTGATAACAACAGCAATGCCAACAAATGCCAATCCCTGATTAAAGTTTTCTGTGTAGATCAGTTTTGTGTAAAACCCTTCCAGTTGGTAGTGCAAACTAGTGTCCAGAATCTGTACCCCTTATGCTTTGGGATATTTGTAAACCAGATGTATGTGATAACAAATTGACAATAAATAAAGAAGTTAAAACATCTACTTTTTGTCTTGTAAGGATATATTTCTAAGTTTGTACACTGTGTTACAGAGTGTGACTTGTCGTAGACTCCTGAATTATAGATGAAAATTATTTTTCGACATGGAGACAATGAGCATTTGGTCCACTGGTTGGGTGTTTTCTAAATACAGATCTGTTACATTATTACAGTAATAAGTACCAAGGATCATCTCCGTGGCTAAAGATTGCTGAAGTGATTACTGGGGTGATTTTTAAAGGGAATCTGTCTCCTAAATATTGTTAATACTGTGAATGTAAAGGGGATAAAAATTGAGAGCAAATGCATAAAAATAAAAAATGTTTAAATATGTCTGATGTCTCCTTATTATGAAATCACGTTGTGACTTAATATGCAGTTTACACATTTCCCATCCAGTAATTTACTTGCTTATCAAGACACAGGGTGATGTTATAAAAGGATGCACCACAGATACATTGAACCCACATTTCTTTTATTCTACTAACTCTATAGGGTCGGCTCAATATACACGGCTATATGCCGAATTGGATTCTGGTCAGGCACTTTAGCCGAATTATACCTGAATTTGGTTCAAATCAGCAGTTCAGTCTGTTCCGAAACTGAATCATCAGAAGTATTTGGATTGGGACATTTTTGCAATGAAAAGCATAGATTTTCAAGCTATCCAGTATGCGCCAATCACCCACGAGCACGCTCTGATTTCAGGTAACATACACAAAATCCACCCATCTAGATATCTATGGGGAGGACCGAGGCTACCGCTATGTATAAGTGCATGTCGGCTGCATTTGGTGTTGGGAGAGAATGGCATGGAATCAGCTATGATGTCCAGATTGAGGACATATTTGGAGGCTACATGAGTATCTTGAAATTCGGATCCCAATGTGGCCCCAGTGTGCCCTGAATCAATCCGTAATTTGGAGGCATCATTTCAGTGCATCTCATGTAAAGATAATATTATACATGTTATATTCTCTTAGTGCAAGTAAGTGTTGTTTGTGTGAGACTGCAGATGGTCTTAAGCAGGGTTAGTGATATACTAATAACATGTCAAATTAATCTTAGTACAGGTTTAAGCCGAATTCATGATTATGATCAAGAACTACCTTGAGGATTTCATTTTGTATTAATTAATCTAAAACTATGATCTTTTAAAAAAAAAAGAAAATGTGGTTTATGAATATAAACTCCTGCACATTAAAGTGTTTGGAAGACAAAAAAGGAACAATTACATGATATCCTTTATCCACCAAGCGGTGCTTTGCAGAGGTTGTCCGTCATTTTAACACATGGGTTCCACTGACGAGAGCATCGGTTTTATGGGACTGGTGCACGTAAAGTAAACTGTAAAGAGTCATACATTAGAGTATTCAGGGGTAGTGTCACTACTAAATGCTATAAACTCCTTTTATACATAACCTGTGTAATGTTTTCTGGGGGGGCAGAGTCCACATGTTTATATGTTTGTATGTGTATATGTTTGTTTGATGGTCTTTTCTTCCATAATGCCCCGGAGGGTACCCTGTATCTCTCTAGTCAAGTCAGGGAGACAGGGGGAGGGGGGCAGGGGAAGCAACAGCAAAGGGAAGAGGGAAGATTTGTATAATAGATAGTTTAAGAAAGAGGGAGAGGAAGGGGGAAGAGAGGGGGAGGAAAAAAGAAAAAGAAAAAGAAAAAAAAGTGAGAATCACAACTAGAAAGGCACATGGGACCCCATTAGACCACTCGATATATTAGAGGAATACAAATTGGCACTTAGGGTAATTCATGGACAAAGCTTAATATAGTAATACTAAAACAAGTTGTAATTAAAATATCTTATTTTTTCACGATAGAAGACACAATGATGAACAATCCAGGCAAGACGTAAGGTCCGCCATCACTGAGTGTTTTTTACAATAAAAAAAACATGTAAAATTAATCTTAGTACAGGTTAACATTTTGTATTATCTGATCTAAAACTATGATCTATAAAAAAAATTAAATGGGGTTTATATATATATATATATATATATATATATATATATATATATATATATAAACTCCTGCACATTAAAGTGTTTGGAAGACAAAAAAAGGAACAATTACATGATATCCTTTATCCACCAAGCGGTGCTTTGCAGAGGTTGTCCGGCATTTTAACACATGGGTTCCACTGACGAGAGCATCCTGGGTTTTATGGGACTGGTGCACGTAAAGTAAACTGTAAAGAGTCATACATTAGAGTATTCAGGGGTAGTGTCACTACTAAATGCTATAAACTCCTTTTATACATAACCGGTGTAATGTTTTCTTTCTGCTGTTGAAATGATATGTCTGTTTTCCGTCTGAGGACTGCAAATCCCAACTCTTGCATTTCTTGACTTGTACATGACTTTACAGATCCTTATGGTTTGGACTCCGTTTTACCGCTGTTTATCCTGGTTGGATAATCCGTGGTTTATCCTGACCGTAATCATGTAACTGCATGTGCCACAGATTAAAAAAAAAAAACAAGGTTTCAACCGCACTTCTTCCTGCCTGAATGAGTTATGCTTGCATCTCTCTTTTTATTTTCTACACTTTTCTCCAATTCAGCCTGTTGCTTGCTTTGCGCTCCATCTGTTTTAGTATTTAATTGGACTTGTTACAATTTCAGTCACTGTCTTAATTAAGTAGCTTGGATGAATCCCCAAAGCATGCTGGGTTACAGAAAGGTTGTAAGCAATAATAAATGAATTACATGTTCAGATAATCAATAAAGCATTCCTCCCAAGTGTTCGTATTTAAGAGGGACAGTCCCTATTTTTTTGTCCCAGATCCCCCTGTCCTTCTTTCCTCCTCTGGTGTTCCTATTTCTTAGGAGTTTGGAATTTTAGATGTAATTGAGTATCACAGAGCTCCATCAGAAAAAAACTATTCAAAACTATTTAAAATGCAGCAAATGTATTTGTTAGTTTTTTTTAAATACAATCCATTATTCACCCCCCCCCCCCCCCCCCCGCAACAAAAAAAAAAAGTATCCCTCTTTGGCCATTTGAAATTTGGGAGGTATGAAAGAGGGTCTTTAAATGTATACCTCTCAGTGTCAGGTAAATGACCTTGAGATAAGTATCAAACTTGTTAAAATATAAAAAAGGTGTCAACCATGACACTCAGCAGGTAAACAAATTAGAGAACGTAAATAATGTTGACGTTTGCGAGTTGTGCTAAAAAAAAGAGAAACTAAAATAATCAAACTTGCATTTCAGCTACTGTCTTTACAAGTTGGAATACCATCTATTTTACATTAATCTCTTGACCTATAAGATTTTTATTTGTGCTTTTTACAGGACAATTTTAAGGAGAAATTACCTAGTACGGTAAGCCACTGACTGTAAGATGATTGATTATCCACATTCATCTGCGGAAACATCTAATTGAAATGGCCAAAGAATCCTGTTTCTATGCAAATCTTACTTTATTTGATTATGAAATGGTAGGAAATAACAAAACTATACACTGTGTGATATGTGTCCAACATAATCTGGAGAGCTGCATCTCCCGATGTGTTGTATCCCTCCACCTCCGTTATTTTAAATTCAAAACATATTCCCAAACAAATATTATATTTACTTTATCATGTACTTATAAAGCACTGTCATATTCCTGAGTGCTGTACAGTAGGATAAATAAATGTATAGATAATGGAGACGTAAAAAAAATATAGAATAAAACGTTTTTAAAAAAAATCGATCAAGTGGTTTGTTTATTCAACCCCTTGGGGTCTTTGTCAAGCTGTTCCATCTTGCAGTGGGTAGTAAAAACTAGTATTGGTAGCAATGGTAGTGCACACTAGTGTTTGACTTTGCAGCCTTACGTCTTAACCCCTAAGCTCTAATGAACTCTTATATAACATGTTTTGGGTGTGAGGGGGGGGGGGGGGGATCAATCCATATTTGTATATGAAGAACAAATTAGGCATTTTCTGTTTTGGAGAGACTTTCTAAATATAATTTTTACTAATGTGAGTAGTTATAACAATAATACGATTTAACAATCTGCGCACATTTTTAAATTCAATGAGATTTCATGTTGAGGGCAGGTTGGTGGACCTGGATATTTATTTAATTATGATAAGGTATAGGTCAGTGTAATTGGGAATAACCTCTGCAGCCCCACATTTTCATGCATAGATAATCAGGATAAATGCAAGTAAGATGAACAACACGACAAGATGATCACAGTGCAGTGCTGAATTCAAGGACAGAATGTCTAAAGAGATTTGCGCTTATTAACCCGAGTCATGCTATACAAGCATCGCGGGAAACAGAACTGAACCATAGTTAGGGGTCTAGACTCTTTGGATTACAGTTTCCATAATTCCTGGTCACATTTGCTGAGGATCATGGGAATAACAAATCAATGACACTGTAGTGATGGATTTTGTGAATCTCAGTTTGCTTCTTTTAACCCTAAATACAGTATCCATCCCAAGACAACTTACATTCTCTGCATTTCCTAAGCAAAAAGTCAGTGACATTGTGGCAGGTCATTTTACAATAGTAGATATATAGTACATCGGTCCAACTCTACATGATAAGAGATATTGATGCAAAAATATATTGCAGGAGGGTGCACAGGACTAAGATTATATTTACAGAGACCTGTTTTTAGGAAGATAATAAAAATCAATGATTTAACCAGTCAAGGTACATTGAGATGTTCTCTCATTTGAAAGTATATCCTAGAGATGCTACTATTAATATTAATCATTTTATCTACCATCAGATGATGGACTGACCTTACCCTGCTAGGCACATTAGCCCTTCAAACTATCTTACCACCTATAAGGTAGGTATTCACAGATGTGAATGACTGGTTTGCTGACAGATAAGGTACATAGATTGATAGGCAGAAAAGACAAATGGATAGAAAGTATTACCATATGAGCCATTTAAAAGTGGAAAGTAGTGCAGCCCATTGAGGGTGATTAGAAAGGAAGGGGGGGGGGGGCTAGCAAGGATACCCCCTTTCCATATCACATTAAATTAAAATGGGACTCTGTGACCTAATTTTCTACATCCACAGCATAATCAATACTTAACTAAAATATATCTATACATTCGTGCTATCATAGACAGGAGACTGCAAACAAACATTTAAAAAAAACATTCTTTTAATTCATACATTTGTTTCATCATTTTTTTATTCTCTACATTCACAATACAAACAATATTAAATCCCTTAAATTAGTAGTCATATATATTGTTAACAATGCTTGGTAGAGAAATTAAAGGGGTAATACAAACTCAGATCAGGCAAGAAAAAACTAATAAGGAGAGGGGATTTCCAGCTACAGAGCAAGGATCTTTGGATTTTTAATGGGCATTTTAGATGAGAAAGTTGTACATCTCTTTCGAAAAGTTAGTTAATGCCTTGTTAAAGATTGAGAGATAGAAAAATAGTTAAAAGGGAATAATGTATTTCTACCATCTGTTACGAGAATGGGCTTATAACGAACCACCATTACTATTGACGCAACTATTGGCTACTAGAACAATGTAAGAAAACCTCTTATGCTTCTATTTAATAGGTAAAATCCAAACATATAGCTAGCCATAAACTTAAAATGTTGCATTAAACTGCCTCAAGGACTTTCTCGTCTTTAATATTACTGCTCACCCCAATGCCGTCATTAGCTCAGCACAAGGCGTTCTTATAGAGCACCATCAGTTTTCTCTCTCTGAGGACTCTTGAAGACCTTGGAGAGCTCAAGCAGATAAATCAGATCTGGTGGCTGTCGACCCATGCAGCTGGCAATCCTTTCACTAATGACTTCTCTTTCCCAATTATAATGAGAACAATACATTGATCGGTGGTATGAATTATAAAAAAAATTTGCACACAGGGACACCTGTGGAGTTTGGCATGGCAAATAATTTCTTATTTAAAATGCAAATTGAACTTCCGTGGAGGATACGACCCGCTGTCTCTGTGACATAATCATAGAAATCAAATCATCACAGCATCTCTATCCAGGATAGCAAGAAGAAAGCTGTTACTGCTCTATAACACTTAGTTAATGTTCCTTGATCACAACCTATAAGTTAACCGTTTTTCTGTCAGATGTGAAATATTTAACTATTTTTGAAAGCCAATTTTATAATTAGGAACTGAGCTCTTTATGTGCCTAGCACAGTTTCAGATTTGGCACGGATACAATTACAGGATGAATCTAACTAACCAAAAATAAAAGGTGCACAGAAGATTTAAAGAGAGCACAAATAAATGTAGTATATCAATCCAACATAAATAAAGTGCAGGTGTCACGTAATGCAGTCGCAAAAGTAGAACATATATTGAGCACTTGTCAAGATCTTTGTAGATAAAAAACACATGAATCTTCAATGCTAAAATAAACTCAGAAAGACAACTATGGTGCAGTATTACTGATGTACAGAAGTGCTGAAAGAGAACACTTACAGGACATAGTCCAACAAAAAAAGCCAGAATAGCATACAACTATATAACCAAAGACCATGGAATCCAATTCAGTCATTTGGTCCACACAGTCCAATCAAAGCGTTTTGCTATGGTTCCAGTCTGACTTCCTCAGGATGTTCAGTGATGCTTCCAATCAAAACTGCCTTTAAGAGATCTTAAAGATAGGACCAGAAGGTAAGTTACTCTGATAAAAGCAATTATGAGACACCAAGGAGACATTGAGAAAAGGCTAGAATGAGCAGGTAGGTCAGGTCTATTGAGGTGATTTAGATATACTGACAACTAAAAGGAGCATCAAAATATACCTGCTGCCCGAGAAAAAAAAAAAACATCCACACAAGCTGCCTGCCAGTAGGACAGGAAAAGACTATAACCCAAATTGAAATAAAACAAATAAAAATATGGGAAATATCATACCCTGAAATTAGGTGAAGGTTAAATGGACCAATAAAGGACACTGACCTAAATAATGTTCAAAAACTTTGACAAAGTAAAACCTATGTGCAATGATACTGGGAAAAAAAAAAAAGAATAAATGAAAAAAAAAAAAGTATATACTATTGAATAAAAAAATATATATATAAAAACAAAACAGTTAAATGTGCCCAAACTGGATTTTGAAATCAATAACTTTCCAATGTGATAAGTCAGACAACATAAGAAAAAGAAAAAAGAAAACAAATCTCACAATGGGCACAAATAGGTACCAGATCCCTGGGGTTCTCCTTAAGCCACAACATTTGTCCACTGGAACTCTAACCGACCTGGCCTAGAAAATGTAGTAAAGCCCTTCGCCCTAATCAAATGGGAACATATACTTGGTAAGTTGTACCAGTTAGAGGAGTGGAGCAAGGCCTTCATGGAAGTAAGAAAGTTAACACACAGTCTCAACATTCATGAACATTTCTACAAAGTGATGCATCATTGATACCCAACAAAATTCATAAGTTTAATAAAATCTCACCCAGGAATTGCTATAAGGCTGAGGAAACAATGTTTTATCTTTGGTGGGTATGTCAGTGCCTTGTCACCCTGAAAGATTAAATCTCATCAATCATGACAGACTTATCGTACAATGTAGTTTTATTCCCGTTTCTTTTTCATCTTGATTTTCTAACTTGCACATGAAAGCATAAATTTATTTTTATACATATTCTTACCACCTCTAAATGAATAATTACAAGAAAGCGGAAATCTATTGGCGACACATGCTGGGATTAAATTAAAGAGTACCAACTAAAAATGGAAGACGGCTATGATAGATGAAACAGACATTCAGAACATGGATGTATGGACAGCATGGTACGCAGAAGGTAAGAAGGGAAAAGTATACACTACTTATTATATATAAACACAATTAGATAATATAGAGTTCATACAGGTTATACATCATTAAACATATCAATTGCTAGATCTTAAGTAGTAAATTATGTTAGATATCTATATGATTGTTGCCTCTGATTCAAAACGCATCCCGTTTTGGCGTCCTGTTTGTGCATAACTGGCCAGGTTTTATGCTTTTTGTTTTCAGCTCATCCATTGCAGCTGCAATATTGAGGTAAATACCTGTTTTTATTGTTATTCGTTGCTTACACTGTTCGTTTGGCATGTATAATTGTCCACCCTGAGTGGGTCTCCTCAAGTGACAATTTATTTAGTGTCTGCATCACTTGTAATAAATCTGTGTATGTTGCTTGCTTCTCTCTTGTATATGTATTCATCCTGAGATATTTAATATTTACCAAGCATTTTATTTATTTTTTTACCCTAGAGTTATATTAAGTTATCTTACTTGTATTTATGTATGGTCCTATGTATGTGTCATTTATATATTAACTTTTATATACTTTTACAAAGCTACTTTGTTTTGAACCCTTTTTTTTTTTTTTTTTTTACTTAAAGGGTTTTTCTTCCATCTCTAGTGCTGTCCATTTAGATATTGTTTGCCCTCTCTTTCCAGTGGTGACCCACTGAATTATAAGAACTAGCAGCTCTGCCCTTTTTTCTTTACCTCTCAAGAAAATCTTACTGTCTTTATAGGGGTTTGTATTTATTCATTGATTTTAAGCATTTTCATCTCTATGTTCTGTTAGGTGGTGGTTAATAACACTTTATTTGAACTACTCTCCAGTTGTAGGCACTGTGTACTTTTTTTTTTTCTTGTATTGTTTGTGTAATTTCTTGTTATTCACAGATATTAAATAATATATACAATTTAAAAAAAAAAAAGGGGGGAAAGAAAAAGAGAAAAGATTAAATGGAAGAGAAGAAACTGAAAAAAATCCCTTTTTACCCTAAAATGCCTCCCCTCCCCCCCCCCCCTTTTTCTTTTTTCGATAGACTGGAATTTAACAGGATTCTGCCAAAGTAGTTCTGTTTATTCTTGTAATTGTTTTGTAGAGTATGACTGTGATGTAATTAATAAGCAAATTTATGAATGTTTTTTAAATATTGTAATTAGAAGAAAAAAAATAGAAGAATCCTGCAGGTTATTAAAGGATGAAAGTACATATATACTACTGAAAGGGACACTATCATTTATTAAGATGTAACTAGATAACCTAGTCATTTAAAATAAACACAAATCATTTGCCAGTTTTTTTAATATGATTTAATTAAATTGCACATAAAAAGGAAAAATAGAAATAGGTATTTATGTCCTGGCTCCATTTTGTGAATATTTCCCATGATGCAAGATTGTCCAAAATATTCTAGCCAGTCTCACTTTACAATTGTGGCTAAAGCCTGCATGATGAGGTCATAAGACACTACCATGCCCGCTTACTGGCTCCAGTGTATCATAGGGGCCAGGAGTAAGTGGTTATGTACTTTTTTTTTTTTTACCTGCCTTCCAACACAAAAAGGCGATCAACCTGATCAAACAGGATCATAACACCACCCCATTGTGATGTAATAGTTACATTACCCTCCCATTCAATGCAAGTCTATGATCAGAATTCTGACTTGTAGATTGCATTCTGTATCCCCATCCCCAAAGTGAGAAATTTGTGCTGTAAAGTCACTAGAGGGTGGCACCCAAAAACACTATTTCACAAAATGGCAGCACACAGTCACTTGCTAAATCCCATTTGATCAAATCCAGTCATATAAAAACAAAAGACATCTGAAATCAACTATACAAAATAAAAATACATTTTAGTGGGAATGTCCCTTTAAAAGGAATCCCACTGTAGAGTTTGGGACACTACTGAAAGACCAGCTACAAAAGCAATTACATAAAGGCATTCCAGATAACCCTGTATTTTATTATTTGTTTACTAAATTCCCTACGGTGGTGGTCTTTTACTTCTTTCCCAAGATCCACAAGTTTAGATAGGCCTCCAGGGAGACCAATTATTAACTGTATCAGATGAATAACACAGACCCCATCAGAATACAGGCATACCTCACTCTATGGTCATTCAGTTTACAGACACTAGAAATTATGGGCATACATATTGCTCCACCAAACCCCTTATACCCTTGCTTCACAAAAATGGACACTGGTTTAGTCTCGCATTTTCTGTTTAAGGGTTACACCCAGCATGCAGAACTGGAACACTGGAAGGGTGACAGTCCATCAAACTACTCAGGTATCAGGAAAACCTCGAAGAACCACCCTCCCACTACCCTTATCCAGGGGTTGAGCTCCAGGATGCAGGTAGCCGATGGTTTTAATGATGATCCATTCGGAACCTTGAGTAATCCCACACCAGGTGGAGCAGACAGAAGAATGCTCAGATTGGAAACTGAGGTCAGAGCAAAGGAAAAAACAGGTCAGCACAGGTAAGGACACCTGGACAAACACTCTGGAACTGATTCCAGATACCCATCCAAGGGCAGGGCTGACTTGCAACTGGCCTGTTTATATAGTAGACAGGACAGCTGCAGCAAGTTCAGTGGTAAACGAGGTCATGAGACCAGTATCATGTGATTCACAGTTAAAGCAACTGCACAGTTAGAAAGTTTGGAAAGTCAATATTTGGTGGTCAAACATGGAACCGCAGGAAGGCTGTGGTGTAATGGTGAAGTTGACTGACCTCCAAGTCAGGAACCATGAGTTTGAGCCCTGTTACTGGCTGATGTAACATTAAGATACTGAAACGTGTACTGTACAGGTATTTACCATTTGTTCCCACTACATGCAAATTATTTTACTTGTATTCTTATATTAGATGGTTATCAGTGATAGAGATATGTATTTGGATACTATATTTCGTATGTGTGCTTTTACATACTGTACACCAGAGCTTTCCCGTCAGTCACTAATCCCATAGTTGGAACTGTGATGAGTTTAACATTCCTATCACTTTAGAATGTTCAACATTTGTATCACTTTAGAATGTTCAGATGGTGGTAATTTATAGTTATCCGATAATAAAATTGTTTTAAAAAATAATGCATTCCTTGCTTTTATGTCCTTCCTCTGCTTCTTCTTCCCTCCTTTCATTATTGCCCCCATATCTCTTGGGATTGCACCTGATTGCATCCATGTAACTTGCCACAGCACAGAGACTGTACATATAGTACTTGCCCCAGCATCTATTCCATTCACAGGTCACATCACCCATTCCAGTCAAATGACTTGCCCCAGTGCATTGCGCTCACAGCTCTTGCCCCAGCACCCGCATTGCACCCATAAGCTTGTGAGCAGGGTTCTCTACCTCATGTACCAGTCTGTTCTAGTTTGTCTAACTTGGTATGTAGTTCCCTTTGGAAGCATCACTGAACATCCTGTGGAAGTCAGGCAGGAACTTTGTGAAACATGTTGATTGGACTGTGTGGACCAAAGAACTGCACAGGATTCTATAGTCGTTGGTTGTAAAGTTGCATGGTATTCTGGCTGTTTGTTGTCATGTAATTGTTATATTTTTGCAGTACTTTTGTACATCAGTGACACTGCTCCATTGTTGTCTTTCTGAGTTTATTTTAGCATTGATAATTAAAGTTTTTCCCTACAAAGATCTTACTACGTGCGCCATATATTTCCTTTTGTGAATGAATTACATAACATCTGCACTTCATTTATTTTGGAATGATATACTGCACTATGAATGCTTGTTATTAATTGGTGCTCTTGTTAAGTGTTCTGCACACCTTATTTTTGGTTATTTATATTCACGTCATCTCAGAGAGAGCTTATTCAGGATGCAGCGGCTGCCGAGAGTATTGATTTATTTCCACTTTCACTTATTTTTTTATGTACATGTGAGTTTTTTTTAATTTAATATTTATGTTTTACAAGCTACTAGGGATATAATAGGAGCCAATTATATGGCAACATTCTAAAAGTGAAACAATAATCTTGAATGTTCCATTGGTTGCCATAGCAATTGCTCTCTGTAACCAGTAGAGCAATAACGCTTCCACTTGAAAGAAATATTACATAGATGGATAAAAAGAACAAGAAATCAGTGTCAATATTATGAAATAATAACCTAAAGGAGCGCTGTAAATGTGAATGATAATAGTTAATAAAGTCACCACTGTAAAATATAAAAATAAAAAATACTTATATTCTTGTAAGTGTGGTTATAATTGTGCTTATTCTGCAAATGAGAACAAAATGACAGAAATAGTGCATTTAGTATAATAGATGGGAAAATTAATTGTATTAGTGATAGGAGTTGCACTTACTCTATGTAGAGCATTCCTGGCAGTAGGGTTCTGCAGTGCATCAAAATGTAAGAAAGAACAGGTATCCCCTTGAATGATGGTAATCTTTCACACATGGGATGGAAAACACAAAGAGGAACATACATAGTGTAAATGTGTAAAATAAATTTCACTTGCATGCACATTCTGGTTCAGCTTACATGTGTACAGATATGTAATAACTAATAATTAGATCATGCTGTTCAGCAATTCCACTGGAAAAAACACTTCAGATGGAGTGTTCGGCATCTGATGTCATCAGTGGGTGGGAACATCATGTTTCACTCGCTTGTTCCGCTTTTTCAAGCGTATAGATTCCTGCAGTCCTTGATGAAAGCTTTGTGCCCGGATCCTGATGATGTCAGACGACTATTCTTCTCTTTTGTTAAATGTGCTGACTAAGGAAAAAATATAACAACACTTACAAGAATATAAGCAATATATAGTGGTGACTTAACTATTATCAATCACAATGACCTTTTGGTCATTATTTTAGATTTCTTTATTTTAACCCCTTAGTGACATGACTTTTTTGGCTTGTCCGACGCTTGGTGACATGGGCTGTTTTAACATTTCTGAGCAGTTTGTGTTTTGCTGTAATTTATTTCTGTCTCATTTAGTGTACCCGCACAAACTATATATTGTTTTTATCGTTATAAGAAGGGCTTTCTTTTGATACCATTATTTTGATAATAGCATATAATTTGATGTAAAAAAAATAATAAAATATGGCAAAAAAATTGAAAAAATACTTTTTTTATGACTTTTATTTGAAAAATCGTATACTCATGTACAAGAGACAACAAAAAAACACTGCTAAAAAGTTTCTAATATATGTCCTGAGTTCAGAAATAGCCCATGTTTTTATGTTTTTGTGCTTTTTTATTCATGTTACAGGGCCAGAACTATAAGTGGTGCAAAGCTATTTTAAAATCCTTTCTTTCAAAATTAGCGATAGTGACATTGTAACACTGATTTCTGTACTAAATCCATGAATGACCCCCAACATGTACATATTTTTGAAAACTAGACAACTCAGGGCATTTAACTTGGGGTATTTTGACACATTTCATGTAGCCATTTTACCACCAATCTATGCCAAAGTTTGCAGCAAAAAATCTTTTTTTTTTAATTTTTCACATATATTGCAATTTAGGTAAACATTACCTTAAAATGTGAAGGGATATTTCTAAATAACACCTCAATATGTGTTCAGCAACATCTCCTGAGTACAGGGATACCACCCATGCATAGGTTTGTTGGTTTGTTTTGGGGCTAAAAGGCCACATTTGGGGGGTGCTCATTTTGGTTTTCCAACTTGGAATTCTGACGTGCAGAAAACCTGCTCCCATGTCCCATTTGGGACATTTTTGAAGCCAAAAAGTGTATTCTATCCCACAAAACCATATATTTTTGAAAACTAGACACCCTAGGGTATTTCAAATGGTAGTATTTTAACACTTTCCATGCACTAATTATACTACCAGCCTATGTCAATGTTATGGATAGTAATTTTTTTTCACATACATAGTACTTTGGGCATGAATTCACAGATCCTGTTATATGTCAGTGCCAAACAACACCTCAATATGTGTTTAGCAACATCTCCTGAGTACAGGGATACCCCCCATGTATAGGTTGGTTAGGTTATTTGGGGGTTAAAAGGCCACATTTGAGAGGTGCGCTTTTTGGTTTTCCAACTTGGAATTCTGACGTGCAGAAAACCTGCGCCGATGTCCCATTTGGGACATTTTTGAAGCCAAAAAGTGTATTCTATCCCACAAAACCATATATTTTTGAAAACTAGACACCCTAGGGTATTTCAAATGGTAGTATTTTAACACTTTCCATGCACTAATTCTACCACCAGCCTATGTCAATGTTATGGATAGTAATTTGTTTTTCACATTCATTGTACATCGGGCATAAATTCATAGATCCTATTATGTGTCAGTGCCACAAAACACATTAATATGTGTTCAGCAACATCTCCTGAGTACAGGGATACCACCCATGTGTAGGTTAGTTAGATTATTTGGGGGCTAAAAGGCCATGTTTAGGGGGGGTGCATTTCCAACTTGGAATTTTGACATGTAGTCAGCCTGCGCCCATGTTCCATTTGGGACACTTTTGAAACCTGTCAAAGTATTTTACCCCATAAAACCATATATTTTGGAAAACTAGACATCCTAGGGTTTTTAAAATTGTGGTATTTTAACACTTTCCAAGTGCTAATTCTACCACCAACCTCTGTCAAAGGGTTGGGATGTCATTTTTTCCCCACACACATTGTAGTTCAGGCAGGAATTTTCAGATTCTGGTATTTGCCACTGCCAACCAACACCTCAATATGTGTTCAGCAACATCTCCTGAGTACAGGGATACCCCCCATGCATAGGTTTGTTGGTTTGTATTGGGTCTAAAATTCCACATTTAGGGGGTGCGCAATTCCAACCTGGAATTTTGACATGTAGTCAGCCTGCGCCCATGTTCCATTTGGAACATTTTTGAAGCCGTCCAATGAATTTTACCCCATCAAACCATATATTTTTGGAAAATAGACATCCTAAGGTATTTCAAATGGTGGTATTTTAATACTGTATAGGTACTAATTCTACCACCAGCCTTTGTAAAAGTTTGTGGTAGTACTTTTTTGGGAGGTTTTTTTCCACATGCATTGTACTTCAGGCATGAATTCACAGATTCTGGTATATGTCACTGCCAAACAACAACCCAATATGTGTTCAGCAACATCTCCCGAGTACAGGGATAGCACCCATGCATAGGTTTGTTGGTTTGTTTTTGGCTAGAAGGCAACATTTGTGAGATGCGCATCTCAAAATTCCAACTTGGAATTTTGACATGTAGTCAACCTGCGTACGTGTCCTTTATGGGATATATCTTTGAAGCCAGCCAATGTAATTTACCCCCACCAAACCATATATTTTTTTATCGGTAGACCCCCATCACTACTTGTTGCAAGGGCTCAGCAGCCACCGATACATCGCTAGATGATGTATCAGAAAGCTGAATAGGGTCAAAATCGAACCCTGAGTCCGCGGCCTCAGAATCAGTGCGTAAGCAGTGATCTCGAGCAAAGAAGGGGTTAATAGCTCTTAGAAGAGCCTATCTAGTACTGTAATACATTACAGTACAAAGAAATTAATCCATAAAACAGTGCAGACAGAAAAACATACTGTTGCTGTGCAAGATTACTCCTTACACAGTGATGAATGGCAGGGAAGGGGTTAATACACAGTGAAAGACTTTCATAAAACCTGACAATTTTATAAAATGTTATTTTATATCACTAATACTGATCTGTCTCTTTCCGTCACAAAAATGTAAGCGAGGAGAGGGAGGTAGATCAATATTTGTGAATATTGATCCGACCAATTTTGATCTGACCAGGGCGAATGGTGAGCTTAATTGAGAAATCACCAAACCACCTTTGCCACTAATTCGCTGTTACTGATCGCTATGCGCTCAGGCAGCTTAAAAAAAAAAAACTCAAATATTTTTACTTTACATGTAATCCCCTAGCGGGTATGTGTAAAAAAAATAAAATAAAAATATGCAGACAGATAAAAATTGCTTTGGCGTCAATATCATTGCGTAAGCAGTGATCGACGGCAAAGAAGGGGTTAATAACTCTTAGAAGAGCCTTTTTAGTACTGTAATAAATTACAGTACAAAAAAAATTAACCCCTAAAAAATGCACAAACGGCAAAAATAAATGCGCTGATGTGCACGATTACTGCTTGTGCAAGATCAGTGGCAGGGAAGGGGTTAAACGCAGGGAATTGCTTTAATACGTTTTTTTTTATTGTTTTAATATTTGTGTGTTGTGTGTTTATTGTTTTTTTTTACTTTTAGAACTTTGATCTGTCTCTCTCCCTCACTAAAAAAATGTGAGGAGAGGGAGGCAGATCATAACTGGTCAGATCAATATAGGGTTAATATTGATCTGACCAGTCAGTGGGGATGTTCAGCAGAACATCCCCACTGCCTGTCAGTGTGCCTGGCAGTCACTGATTGCCTCTGTGAAGAGGCAATCGTGTGACAGCCAGAGAGCACAGGAAGCAGGTACTTCCTGCCTCCTGTGCTCTTGCCCTTAGAAGGGCAGCGCCATCTTGGTCACTCAGTGACCAAGATCGTGCATTTTTTTTTTGTGTTCCTGATTGCCTCGACTTGCGAGGCAATCAGAAACACTTTCTGAGCATAGGAAGCGAAAAATTTGCTTCCTATGCTCATTTTTTAATGCACGTGTTTTAAAGGCACTGTGCCTTTAAAACCGGCATTTCGATCGCTCTCCGGAGCGATCGAAATGCCGACGGGCATTTTTTTTAGTATTGTACGATGCTTCCACACGGAAGCATCGTTACAATACCATCAGAGCACTGAAAGCGGAAAAACTCCGCTTTCAGTGCTCGTTTTGACACAGGACGGACTAGGTCCGTCCTGTGTCACTAACGCTTCGCCACACAGGACGGACCTAGTCCGTCCTGTGTCGCGAAGGGGTTAAGATATATTGTTTAAGGTGGTACTGACAAGTGAGCTGCAAAATACCATTCTAATTTTCCATAAGCTTGATGACCATTGCACCTCACTTACCAATGTTTTCTATACAGTGCCAATATTAGGCATGGTGGACATTTAATTGACATTGCAAAGGACAATTTAATGATGTCTATCTACGTAGATCTTAATAGACACTGGTGTACTTGTGCAGACCCCTTACGGGCTATTCACTGAAAAGTGAGTTGCAGGTGAGTTGAGGTGAGATAAACATTTTATCTCAATAATTTAGATATATATTGTGCAGGGGCAAACCTGATGAGTTGGCATAGGGTGGAAACTCACCAAGTTTGTCCCAGCATAATGTATAACTAAATTGGTGAAACAAAATATTCGCCTCACCTCAACTCACTTTTTTCATGAATGTGACCACTTAACTATGTGTGTAGATAAACACCTTACAAGGCTATACAACTTGAAGGTATTTAAGATTGGGGATCTAAAGTTTTTTATATTACTCCTCATTCTGTAATGATACCATCACAGTTTGTTGTAGGTGACAGTAAGTAACAGACATAGAAAAATCCCAGCATTCCCTCTGGGATGATACGAAGGAAGAATGGGCAAACGTTTATCCAAATATAGATAGAATATTAGGAAGACAAATTATTATGTATTCATTACTCTGGTTGAAGTGTGTAGCCTTCATTGATAAAATAGTTTTAAAAAACTGGCTGGCCTGGTGACCCTAGATATAAACAACACCTAAAAAAACCTATATATAGCAATATATTTGCTAAATATTTGATATGGGAAGACAAATAGTGGATGACTCAAATACATCCAATTTTGAACAAATTCAAATAAATGAATGGTGATACACATTGCCGGGAATAAAACCTGGACACAATCTTATATGGACAGGAAACCTTGAAAATGGATATAACTGTATGATATTCTATAAATTAAAGAAAGATAGACAAATAATATATATATTATATTTGAATATTACACTATCTATATAGGCTCCTGTGCAATATTACACTAATTTACGGTTTCATTTTTTTTTAAACACCTTAAATGTGTTTTGCCTTCCTTACAGAAATGACCTATACCTATAAAAAAAAGTGCAAGGTCAACATGACAGGGGGAGAAACATAGAAACATAGAAACATAGAATGTGTCGGCAGATAAAAACCATACGGTCCATCTAGTCTGCCCAATTTTTTTTTTTGAGTACTTTTATTAGTCCCCCGTTCCCGGTCTTATAGCTAGGATAGCCTTGTGTCTATCCCACGCATGCTTAAAATCCTTGACTGTGTTTACCTCTACCACTTCTGCTGGCAGGCTATTCCATACATCCACTACCCTCTCAGTAAAGTAATACTTCCTGATATTACTTTTAAATCGTTGCCCCTCTAATTTAAGACTATGTCCTCTAGTTAGGTAGTTTTTCTTCTTTTAAATATACGCTCTTCCTTTACTGTGTTGATACCCTTTATTTATTTAAATGTTTCTATCATATCCCCCCTGTTACGTCTTTCCTCCAAGCTATACATGTTAAGATGCTTTAACCTTTCCTGGTAAGTTTTATCCTTCAACCCATGAACCAGTTTAGTAGCCCTTCTCTGAACTCTCTCCAAAGTATCAATATCCTTCTGGAGATACGGTCTCCAATACTGCGTACAATACTCCAAGTGAGGTCTCACCAGTGCTCTGTACAATGGCATGAGCACTTCCCTCCTCCTACTGCTAATGCCTCTCCCTATGCAACCAAGCATTCTGCTAGCATTTCCTGCTGCTCTATTGCATTGCCTACCTACCTTCAAGTCCTCTGAAATTATTACTCCTAAATCCCTTTCCTCAGATGTTGAGGTTAGGACTGTACCAAATAGTCTATATTCTGCTTTTGGGTTTTTACGCCCAAGGTGCATAATCTTGCACTTGTCCACATTAAATGTCAGTTGCCACTGCTCTGACCATTTTTCTAGTTTAGCTAAATCATTTGCCATTTGGCTTATCCCTCCATGAATATCAACCCTGCTGCAAATCTTTGTATCATCAGCAAAAAGACATACTTTGCCAACAAGACCTTCTGCAATATCGCTAATAAAAATATTAAAGAGAATGGGTCCAAGAACAGATCCCTGAGGTACCCCACTAGTAACAAGACCTTGCATTGAATATACCCCATTGACTACAACCCTCTGTTGCCTGTCACTCAGCCATTGTCTAATCCATTCAACAATATTGAAATCCAAACTCAAAGATTTCAGTTTATTGATAAGCCTTGTATGTGCAACAGTGTCAAAAGCCTTACTGAAATCTAGGTAAGCAATGTCTACTGCACCACCCTGATCTAATATTTTAGTTACCCAATCAAAAAAATCAATAAGATTAGTTTGGCATGATCTCCCTGAAGTAAACCCATGCTGTCTCTGATCTTGAAATTCAAGCGACTTTAGATGTTCAACAATCCTATTCTTTAACAAGGTTTCCATTATTTTCCTCACTACTGAAGTAAGACTTACTGGTCTATAGTTGCCCGCCTCCTCCCTACTACCTTTCTTGTGAATGGGCACAACATTAGCTAATTTCCAATCTTCTGGAACTACTCCCGTTAACAATGATTGGTTAAATAAATCTGTTAATGGTTTTGCTAGTACACCACTAAGTTCTTTTAATAACTTTGGATGTATCCCATCAGGTCCCATCGACTTATTTGTCTTTACTTTAGACAGCTGAAGTAAAACCTCTTCCTCTGTAAACTTACATGCATCAAAAGACTCATTAGTCTTTTTCCCTAAATGAGGTCCCTTACCCTCATTTTCATTTGTAAAAACTGAACAAAAATATTCATTAAGGCAGTCTGCTAAGCCTTTATCCTCTTCTACATAGCATCCTTCTTTTGTTTTTAATCTAACTAATCCTTGTTTTACTTTCCTTTTCTCATTTATGTATCTAAAACATGTTTTATCCCCCTTTTTCACTGACTGGGCTATAGTCTCTTCTGTGTGTGCTTTGGAAGCTCTTATAGCTTGCTTTGCCTCTTTCTGCCTACTCTTATAGATCTTTCTATCTTCCTCACTCTGAGTATTTTTATAATTACTAAATGTTAGCTTTTTATTTTTTACTATTTTAGCCACCTCTGCAGAGTACCACAGTGGTTTCTTCAATTTTTTGCTCTTACTGACAAGCCTTATGCAATTTTCTGTTGCCTTCAGTAGTGCAACTTTTAGATAATCCCATTTCTCCTGGACTCCATTTAAATTGCTCCAGTCTGATAATGACTCCTTTACACCTAATCTAATTTTAGAAAAGTCTGTTTTTCTAAAATCTAAAACTTTTGTTTTTGTGTGGTGTGACTGCGTCACTGTTCTTATATTAAACCACACTAGGGCATTACATCCCCAGTTTCTATGTCATGTCTTATGTTAATCAGGTCACCATGCCCAATCGATGCAAGGCAGGGGTTGGACATGGTGACACAGGGGGGTTGGGCATAGTGTATATAAGTTTATGCACATAACACCATTTTCTCTTTTACAGAAATAACTATTTTCTTGTTCCCTCCCACCTATCACCTTTTTTCTTTCATGTATGCTGGCGGGTGGTCCCTGAGGTCAGACGTCAGTGCTGGGGGTTGGTCGTCTGGGGTATGGCCAACCCGGGTAGCAGTAGCTATGTGGCTAGCTGCACATGCTAACCATGGGCTAGTCCCTGGCGGATTCGGGGCTACTGTGCATAATGGGACACCAGTAGCCCAAGCAAACGAATTATGCCTGCATCAGATACTTGGGGACCCCATCCTAGTGATCTAGGAGGTATACAGTGGCACGCTACCACCTTGTGTCTCAGTTATATTTTTGGTGACTCATTTTTTTGTACTCATTATAGTACCGGATTTTTAATATGGTTTTTTAAGGATGTTTTAAGGATGTTATTAGCTATACAGAATTTATGTTGCAGTTAATTCCTTTAAATAAATCTGCGACATTTTAGCCAGCAAGCTGTCTGCGTATTATTTGGGCTGGGGAGAAAAAGGTATGTCATTCCTCTGTCAAGGCTGCAGATATTCAAATTGTAATGCATACAAACATTTTTTTTTAATTATTAAACTTTAATATGTATGAAAAAAAAGTTAGAGAGATCTTTCCAGAGCAGATCACTGTATCTTTATTAACCTGTCTTGCATTTGATTTGCAGATAAACTTTACCATACAGTAACTTCATATTTTAAAACATATTAAAACTATCATTTTAATATTCCAAACATTTCAGCTAAAGTCTTGAATTTTCATTGAATCCCATAACTTAACACTCAATATTGCAAGCAGCAGAGTTTAGCAGGTATATTGTGAATTATGAACTTTAATAAAGAAGGAATAGAATTTCTGTTTCTAAATTTCTCCTCCTATCCCCTAACATTTGAAGTATTCATTATCCTTCATTAGTGTCACAGTTTTGTAAATTCCTTTCTAGAGTATACTGTAGTTAACGGTTATGATTATATCTGAGTACTGACAGTGCACATAAGGATTTGCATTGTGAGTATATTGCCTTGAAGAATAGTATAACAGATTTGCAAGTAAGTTAAAGGACAACTGTCAGCAAAAAAATGAAAGTCCCACTCTAAACACAAAATATGTTCCCACTCTTTTGTTACATGCAACCTAAGCAATCATCCCTCTTAATCACATATTATGTAATGCTACTGTTTCCTTTCTATTAACCTAAATACAGGGTTGCTCCTTTATAGTGTGCAGTTATATGTGATCAGAAGGAAATCAACTAATGAAGTTGTGGATTCCACAGGACCATGTTGATTAATTAATTGATCTACTTTTGGACTCATTTGACTTCTACACATTGTAATGAAAAAGTTATATGTGGCTGGTTAGAGAATAGCTGAGGTGGCAATACTAAGCCTACTCCAAGAACAAACAAATCCCCCTGTTTTATTATTTTATCTCACTTACACATTCTGATTTGCTACCTTTTTTGCTGTTAATCTGAATAGATCTTACCTTAACTTCCCCTACTTTTCTTGGCCATTTCTTTGAGTGGCACATATACATTTTACATGCAGCCCTGTACAATGTATAATTCATATGTGTTCAGAGGCATATCAGTTAATTAAGGTTAACAAGGTATTTCCTGTGGGATCATCTCTTTGATCAATTATTTGGTTCCCCTTGAACATATTTGCATAGTTTCCAACATTGGCCATGTTTCCATGGATACACTGTTCCACATGCTGCAGAAAGAGCATGTTAAGTGCAGCCCGGCAGTATGTAGGATATACACAGAGACAGAATACAATTAATTAATCATGGTGGAGATCACATATAACCTACCATGATTAATTAATTGGATTGTGTCTGTGAGTAAGTGCATCCTACAGATTGTCAGGCTGCACTTTGTATGCTCTTTCTGCATCATGTGGAACAAATATGTGTCCCTGGAAACATGGCTGATGTTGGCAACTATGCACTTGCATTATACATTATGCAGAGGTGTATGCCATACCTCCCCAACTGTCCAGATTTAGGGGGTCTTTCACATTGTTCTGATGAGTGCTACCCAGTGGCAAACCTAGAGCATTTGGCACCAGGGGTGGACCCTGTATTTGACACCCCCCACCCACACTCTGGGTCAGGGCCGGACTGGCCCACCGGGATACCGGGAAAAATCCCGGTGGGCCGCCTGCCCCGGGGCCGCCTCGGCCACTAAAATTGAAGAATTCGGCTGCTGCAGCATCCGGCCGCAGCAGGCGAATTTCTTAAAGCGGCGACGGCCGCCGAATTGCTTAAAGTGGCGGTGGGCCACTTTAAGCAATTCGGCGGCCGTCGCCGCTTTAAGAAGTTCGCCTGCTGCCGCCGGATGCTGCAGCAGCAGTTCCGGCGGCGGGATGGGAAGTAGAAACCAAGGTGAGTGAGACATACAGGGGGAAGGGGGTGAAAGACACTACGGAGGTGTGTGTGAAAGACACTACGGGGGTGTGTGTGAAAGACACTACAGGGGGGGGGGAGAAAGACACTACAGGGGGGGGGTGAAAGACACTACAGGGGGGGGGGGAGAAAGACACTACAGGGGGGGTGAAAGACACTACGGGGGGGTGAAAGACACTACAGGGGGGGGTGAAAGACACTACAGGGGGGGGAGAAAGACACTACAGGGGGGGGGGTGAAAGACACTACAGGGGGGGGGGTGAAAGACACTACAGGGGGGGGGGAGAAAGACACTACAGGGGGGGGTGAAAGACACTACAGGGGGGGGTGAAAGACACTACAGGGAGAAGGGGGGGTAAAAGACACTACAGGGGGGGTGTGAAAGACACTACGGGGGTGTGTGTGAAAGACACTACAGGGGGGGGTGAAAGACACTACAGGGGGGGTGAAAGACACTACAGGGGGGGGTGAAAGACACTACAGGGGGGGTGAAAGACACTATAGGGAGAAGGGGGGTAAAAGACACTACAGGGGGAAGGGGGTGAAAGACACTACAGGGGGAAGGGGGGGTGAAAGACTCTACAGGGGGAAGGGGGGGGGTGAAAGACTCTACAGGGGGAGAGGAGGGTGTGAAAAACTACAGGGAGAAGGGGTGAAAGACACTACAGGGGGAGGGGAGGGGGTGAAAGACACTAAGGGGGAAGGGGGGAAGAGAGATGCCACAGAAAGGACACACAGAGAGAGAGACGCCACAGAAAGGACAGAGAGAGACGCCACAGAAAGGACAGAGAGAGACGCCACAGAAAGGACAGAGAGAGAAAGACGCCACAGAAAGGACAGAGAGAGAGAGACGCCACAGAAAGGACAGAGAGAGAGAGAGAGACGCCACAGAAAGGACAGAGAGAGAGAGAGACGCCACAGAAAGGACAGAGAGAGAGAGAGACGCCACAGAAAGGACAGAGAGAGAGAGAGACGCCACAGAAAGGACAGAGAGAGAGAGAGACGCCACAGAAAGGACAGAGAGAGAGAGACGCCACAGAAAGGACAGAGAGAGAGAGACGTTACAGAAAGGACAGAGAGAGAGACGTTACAGAAAGGACAGAGAGAGAGACGCCACAGAAAGGACAGAGAGAGAGACGCCACAGAAAGGACAGAGAGAGAGAGAGACGCCACAGAAAGGACAGAGAGAGAGAGAGACGCCACAGAAAGGACAGAGAGAGAGAGAGACGCCACAGAAAGGACAGAGAGAGAGAGAGACGCCACAGAAAGGACAGAGAGAGAGAGAGACGCCACAGAAAGGACAGAGAGAGAGAGAGATGCCACAGAAAGGACAGAGAGAGAGAGAGACGCCACAGAAAGGACAGAGAGAGAGAGAGACGCCACAGAAAGGACAGAGAGAGAGAGAGACGCCACAGAAAGGACAGAGAGAGAGAGAGAGAGACGCCACAGAAAGGACAGAGAGAGAGAGAGACGCCACAGAAAGGACAGAGAGAGAGACGCCACAGAAAGGACAGAGAGAGACAGGATACAGGATATGTCTCACACACTGCCCTGATATATACCTCTGCACAGGGCAATTCATATAACTCTGTGTACATACTGGAGGTATATATATTGCCCTAGACAGGCTTTTATATCAGTCTTATCTATAAATAATACACTGTTCAGATGTGCTTTTTAAAATGCATGATTTTCCCTTCTATGAACAAAAAAATTATATTATGCTATGGGCTGCTTCAAAAATCTTATGCGATGGGGCTGGTATATAAATTTTTTCCAGGGCTGGTTTTTGTTCCCAGTCCGGCCCTGCTCTGGGTGTATAAGTGTGAGTCCGTGTCCATAAGTGTGAGTCTTGCACAGACTCACAATTGCCCACACACAGTCATAGTTACACACACATACTCACAGTCTTTGTATAACAACTTAACTTTAATAATTGTAGGTTGTCATTTAAGTTATATCTAATTGAAAGATTGTGTCAAGTGTAGGCATTTTAAAAGGACTGTCTAGTGTCCAAAATGCATCTTCCAAATATTAATGCATATTGATGTGCTTTCAAGGTACTTTCAAGTGCATGTTTTACATTTTGCATTGCTTAAAATATAAAATACTTACAGCTAGATGAAATTGTGAAATGACAGTTTGCAAGAAGCCAGGGTTGCCCACAGTAGCTGAGTAAAATTAATTTCCTTTTCTTTTGCTACAAATTAATGGAATATCCTGTTTCTCTAGTGGTGTCATCAGACAATGTGTTGCACTGTTAAGAGATTCTACTGTGTACAAGAGTAAGTCCACACAATGTATTACATTTGAGTAGCACAGGAACTGACTAAATAAAACAAAACTTTATATCCTCAGTGTCAATATAATAAGTTCTGCTGCATCTGCAGTAATCATGCAGAGTAGTTTCTGGGGAGGGTTTCAGTCAAAAAAAAATTGTGATTTATGCAGCATGCCTACATCAAACCACACTGGGAAAAAATCCTGGCTCTATACAAGCAGTAATCTTTATCTTGCACCAAAGTGAATAGACTGAGTCCTCTTGGCTCTATATAGTTCTTTCAGGGAGCTGGCATCTTAAGTCAGGTGAAGGAAGATCTGCCCCTTATGACCCAAAAAACATGTCACCTCTGATCGAGCTATATGGAACAAAGAGGACTCAAAAAGGTATTCTGTTTGTATTAAGTAAAACATTTCTGTTTCAAATGCCTACTCTTGATACAATCAAACATAAACATAACTAATTTTTTTTACTGACAATTGTCAGAGGCACTGAGGTAATATAAGAAAAAGATATGAAAATGTTCTTCCTGGAAGAAATAATTTCATATACATTGCTATGGAGAAACATAGTAATCATACACGTACAGAAGTATCTAATTATGTTGGTAGTCTTGGTTACAATAGTCAAAATGGGAAAGAACGGACATGTTAATATAATGAAAACAATAATTCAAAGTTCTGAAAGTCATAGCAGAGCCTGCGAACTGTAGATAGTGTTTTAATAAATAGAATACCTCGTTAATAGAGACAAGGGGTTTGGATATTTTTATTTGGATTCTAATTCACTCACCAGATCATGTTGCAACCTGACTAATGAATAAATAATTAATTAGCAAGCAGTGAGCTACATTTTCCTTTATTTATAAAATTTTGTATTTTTTATATATTTTTTACATAAATTCTGTATAATTCTGAGGAAAAAAAGGGAAAAGTTGCCATACGGAAAGGATAAGCAGGAAAAGGGTTAAAAGCAATTCTTGTTCATTTAGCATAAAATCTGTTTACACAGCCAGAGCGATGCCATCACATTACCCTAACAGGTGCATGCATTCAGGACAAATTAAGGGACCAAGCAGATGCATAAGATCAGCACAGTTTAAATGAGAGATTTGCAAGAACAGATGGATTACATGGGCACATTCTGCATATATGGTATCTTTGCCCCCAGAACCTTTAAAAAAAGCACAAACCGACAGGAAACGACATTGAATTTTTCCTTTAAAAAGTTGGTGAGGGCGATCTTTAATAGGAAACAGCAGTGTGGATTCTAGTCACTGCAGTCGTGCCAGATGGGAGACATGGCCCGGAAGGGCATATCTGAAGTCTCATGGTGGCCCAGCTGTGCCAAAGAAGAACAATGTAGTTTGTCCCAATAGTGAAACAAGGGGGTTGGGAAGATCTTTGTCAGGGTTGCACATGTATTTTATTTATATTACAGCAAAACCAATGAAATGTATTTATAAATTAATATTACGCTATATTTATATTTTCTTTCATACTGAATTTCACATCACCTTTCTGGCAGGCTATGGTTAAAATGCAATGAAGGTAAGTAAGGAGTGTGATGAGCGTAGAGGAGTACAATTCAAATATTGATATAAATATCCCTTATTTTGTTTGGCACAATTCTTTAGAACACAATTGGCAGTCTCACATAATAAGGAAACGAAGATGGCATATGTCCGGTTAACAAAAAAACACATGGTGAATTTATTACTTGCATAAATATACACTGACCGGTTTCGGCACCAAGTGTGCCTTTTTCAAGATGACCTTTGTTTATTTATTTACTCCATATAGCTCTACCAGGAGGCAGACATTTTGTTTAGAATCTTTGGTCAGATGGGTCAGATCTTTGTTCATCTGAATGAAGGTGAGTGAAGATCTGACCCAAGATTCTAAACAACATGCCTGAACCTTGAGAGAAGTAAATGGTGTGTAGAAGGCTTTATAAAGTTCTTAACTTGTATTCTTTCATTAAAGAAATTCATTATAAATGATATACACTTGATACAATCTTTATTTTAAACATGTTGTTTTTTTTTGCTACAGTTGTACAATGCTGCCTGTGTAATGTGGAAACCACGGCACATAGGCAATAAAAAATGCCAGGACAAACACAAACTTGACGTGCAGGACTGTTGACAACTCTAGCTAGCAGCTAAAGGGATTTTTTTATATTAAAGGATTGGGGGAGATATAATATCTCCAATCTTCATAAGAGGTAGCATGGACTTCAAGAAATCAGAAGCTGGGTTCTGAGCATGTGCCAGCCCTTTCATAACACGTGATAATAAAATGTATGGCATCAGAGAAGGACAGAAAGCTAGTGGTTCATTCTCTCTGAGTTATATGTGTGATGAGATCATTAGATACATTCTGTAGTTATGTGTATTCATTTTATGTATTGTTTGGTACTATATGGATGGGTTAGTTGTTGAGGTTATACCCTTGCGGTAACTTGAAGGTTCATAGTTATAGGGGGGATATGATAGAAACATTTAAATACATAAAGGGAATCAACACCGTAAAGGAAGAGAGTATATTTAAAAGAAGAAAAACTACCACAACTAGAGGACATAGTCTTAAATTAGAGGGGCAACAATTTAAAAGTAATATCAGGAAGTATTACTTTACTGAGAGGGTAGTGGATGTATGGAATAGCCTGCCAGCAGAAGTGGTAGATGTAAACACAGTCAAGGATTTTAAGCATGCGTGGGATAGACACAAGGCTATCCTAGCTATAAGACCGGGAATGGGGAACTAATAAACGTACTCAAAAAAATTGGGCAGACTAGATGGACAGAATGGTTCTTATCTGCCGACACATTCTATGTTTCTATGTTTCTATACATGTTAAACAGAAATAATGAGAAATCTGCATACATTATTACATGCACTTGGATGCATCATTTCTCAGCTATTAGCGTTCAGTAGATGAAGCTAAGGGGCTGTCTGAACTATGATACTGTTCCAGTTTGTTATCACACTGGTGCTTAACGCATCCAGCTGTCAATCTATAACATCAGCAGAAATGGTAAACGTGCATGCCACTATGCGAAATCATTTTATTGTGTGCAACCAATGGGAAGCAAGCAGGAAATGATTGGTTGTTCTATTGCTTGGCACATAGTTTTGCCAATCTACTGACTGCTGCAAATAGGACTGAGCAGGTTTGTAATTTCACGTGGTATTCAGTTCAGTGTTACAGTAAATCAAAGAATTTGCATAAAATTGACATCTCAAAGCTGTGTGAATCAGCAGATTCCCTTCCAGAAAATATTTGCATGTGTCAGGTATCTAACTTCAAGATGCAGCATACATTGAATACATGATGTGGTACAGACACCACTTACAGACAGTCTGTATTATAAGACCATATTTATACTAATTAGGTATGTCCTTTAAAGCAGCTGTAGGATGTGTGAGGTGTACTTCCGGCTCAAATGAGAGAACTTTCTATAGACTTTAGGGTGGGAGACAGTGGGTCTTGTTACTGACTTGCCCAGTCATGTACAGACCTAAGAGATGTAGTCAAGGTCACATCACTATCGTTACTATACATTTTGTAAGGCCAATCTTGGTGCGCACATCTGCTAGAAGAGCTTAACTGCACAACGATAATGTATAGTTAAGTATTTAAAAAAAAATAATTTTTTTGGAAGAATGCATTATGTATGTGGTACAAAGATACCAGTGTAGGTGACAAGGTCTGTGAAGGTCCATAGAACTTTGATGAATTGTCTGTCTCAAAGTACATTAAAAGTCCACTATTTACAATGCATGTGCGTACCCTAGATTATGCCAACTTCTAGCAGGAGGAACTCCCCAGCAATGCACCATGCATAGTTAAATTGGTGATATTTCTCCACCATTCACCTGCAACTCACCTTGTAGTGAGTGGAGCCCTCGCTTTCTCTATGTGTGTCTCTAGACTCACACTAGCCCATACTCAGCTCTCTTCACCACAACTAGATCTAAAAATGCCCAATCACTTCAGAACCTATATACAGGACAATACTACACAAATCTGAAAAGGGCCTCTGAGACCGATGAAAGAGTATTTGTATACTAGAAATATCACAACTTCCTCCTTTCCCGTCGGAGTTAAATAATTCACAGAATCCTCTGCTCTGTGTCTGTCAGTACAGGGGAAATCCTACCAGGCAACTGCGGCTTAAAACCTGCACCACTATACAACCCTTCCAAGGACTGTAACTCCCACTATGTTCAATTAAAGAAAGAAAATCCTGCTGCAAATACACACACTCATGTTTGAAGGACTGGGATTTAGTAGCCCGTTACACATATAATTATATTCAGCACTAAGCCTTCTGCCTTTGACTATGTAATAAAAATGTAATGTGGGAATGTTTGAAAGCTTTTTTTAAATACAATATACACCACAAATAAGTGCTTTGTCGGCTACCTAAACCACAGCACAGAGTACAGCTAATCTGAATGATAGAAAACACTGGCATTATGCATTCAGATCACATCGAAGCTATTTATGTCTAGCTCTACGTCCAGATACCCATTACATTTTGTATTCTTAGCATAATTAAGATCCAGTACTAGGGATTCAGAGACAAGCATTGAGTGATGTTAATGAACTAGTTGTGGGTGGACATGAATAAAAACTTGTGCTTGTGTTATATCAGAATAAAACATATGTTATTTCAAGTACTGCTTAGTAAGATTTAAATGGCAGATACAGTTCTGTTTGACCTTTTCAGAGCATGCGTTTAATGAGAATTCGTATTGTTCATAAAAAAAAAACATCACCTGTAAGATGGATTCTGGCACTACCTAATTCTACAATGAACTTGTTGTTACTCTTCGTTAATAGTGTCATTGTTTTTTAGGCTCATCTATTTGAAATACATTCAGAAAAAACAACAACATAAGAGTATATATTCTCAGAGGCAGGTCTAGTGGGCCCACAGGTAATTAAGGGTCACAGCAAAAATGGAAGGCTATGGGGAATGAATGTCCCCCATATGTCTCAAAAAGAATCATGTGGGAGCAAGGATCTGGGTCCACATGGGCTAAAATCTCAGAGTTACTGCTCCCTCTATATGCCACAGCACTGAGGAAGATTCAAAGCAAGCAGTATGAAGCAGATCATAATATCTACCACAGGACCACCAGGCAAGCAGCCTTTACAATTCACCTATAAGTAAGCAAACTGGAAGTGAAGGTAGGCAGGGCAAGAAAACATGGGATCTCCTGCTGAGTATGACAAACAGTTGGCTCAATGGTAAAGAATATAAATCTGCGAAGCAGCTCATTCACCACTCCGGAGATCCAACCTGGAAAACTCCGACATCCTAACCGAAGCCTTGAAGTGTGTATGACACACGGCCATCGGCTTCCAGGCACAAAGCAGCACCATGTGTAAATTATTCAGGAGTTCTACTATAAGGGTACTCCACACCCAGTGTAGCTACATGATACAAAACAGTACTCAATGGAATCCAATGCAAATGCTCCACACCAGAGTAGATGTCATGAGCGGGCTCCAGGTGGCAGGGACCCTGAGCGGCGAGTACAGGAGCTACAGTGCAGATGTGGAGAAACAGGGTTTGGTGCTGGTTAACCATATTTCCCTGGTAACTTGGGGCCCCAAGTTCTTGCAGCCATATAACAAGACCCTGTGGAGCAGCTGCTGTATCCAGAAAACCAAAGGCAGAAACTGGAAAAACATTGCAGACATCCTGGAGCAAGCACGAAACACAACTATGAAAGGATAGCAGGATGTAGCTGGCTGAGACAGGCAAACTAAGATGGAGACTAGTGGTGAGCGAACCGCACTGTTCGGGTTCGTACCGGACATTACAGTGTCCGTGCCACGAACCCGAACCCGGACATTTCACTGTATGTCCGTGTTGGAGTTCGAGGTTCAAGGATTTAATGGCGCATGTTGAAAGGCTGCAGGGCAGCCTATCAACATGCGTTTGACTCGTTTGCCCTTAGAAGCCATCACTGCCATGCCTACTAATGGCATGGCTGTGATTGGCCAGTGCAGCATGTGACCCAGCCTTTTTATATAAGCTGGAGTCACATACACGCACATCACATGAGCTCTTCTTAGTGTAGGGAGAGGATGCTGCAGCTGTGAGGGACAGATTTTAATAAATTCTGGTGTTGAATCTGCAAACTACAGCAATTATTCAAACTACAGCGATTATTCAAATTACAGTGATTATTTTAGTGGGTGCTATACTACATATTTGTACCCTGCCCTGAGCCCAGTACCACAGAGAGTGCAGTGCACTTGCAACTGCATGTGTGCCAGGCACATGACTTTAATCCTGTTCTGTTAGCTCAGTGGGCAACATCTACTGCAACAATACTGCAATTTGTTGGCATTAAATATTACATTTGCGTCCTGCACTTCCTATCTGAGAGTCAAATGGAACCGTCCAATACTGTGCTTACAGCGCACTTTGAAAAATTCTAATTGTTTTGGGTGCTAAATAGTACATTTGCTTCCTGCACTTCATATCTGAGAGTCAAATAGAACAGTCCAATACTGTGCTTACAGCGCACTTTGAAAAATTCTAATTGTTTTGGGTGCTAAATAGTACATTTTTACGTCTTGCAAGGCATTTCTTGCAGTGCAATAATCAAAAAAAAATCAAAAAAAATTCAATAAATTGAAAATGAATGCTGCTCTTAGAAGGGTGAGGCCAGAACAAGTACAGGCGATAGTAGATTGGGTGGCTGACAGTGCCTCCAGTTCTTTTACATTGTCTCCCACCCGGTCCCCTGCTGAAAGGAGTTGACTTCTGCAGCCCATGGCCATCTGTCTTTCACCTCACCCCCTTGCAAATCAGCCAAGCAGTCTGAGCCAAAAGTCATGCAGCAGTTTTTTATGCTTTTTGATGACTCTGCTGGCGGGGTCATCAAACCTAGCCTTGCCCCAGAAGTGGAAAAGACTGAGTGCACTGATGTACAACCACTTATGTGTCAGGATGTGGACATGCGAGGACCACTGCAGCACGTCTCTGATGATGACGAAACACAGGTGCCAACTGCTGTGGCTTTCGGCAGTGTGCAGACCGGCAAGGAAGGCAGGGTTGAGGAGTGGGTGGAAGATGATGTGGAGGATGATGAGGTCCTAGACCCCACATGGAATCAAGGTCATGCGAGTGACGTGTCCAGTTTGGAGGAAGAGGTGGTGGTCGCAAAGAGGCACCAGCGCAGCATAAGAGGGAGCAGGGTGCAAAACCGTAGTGGCCATCCCCTAGACAGTATGCCTGCTACTGCCCACCGCACCCAGGAGCCGAGCACACCAAAGCCAGCTCCAAGGAGTTCCCTGGCGTGGCAGTTCTTTAGACAATGTGCTGACGACAAGACACGAGTGGTTTGCAAGCTGTGCAATCAGAACCTGAAGCGAGGCATAAACGTGCTAAACCTGAGCACAACCTGCATGACCAGGCATCGAGCCTGCAGTGGAGAAAGCATCTCAAAACCCAAGAAAGGTCTCAGGCTCCTCCTGCTTCCTCTTCTGCTGCTGTCTTGGCCTCTTCCTCCAGCTCTGGAGTCACAGTGGCACCTGCCACCGGGCAAATAGAGGAAGTGTTAGAAATGCCACCATGTCCGACACCGTCCCGAAGCATCGAAACACTGTCCCATGGAAGCGTTCAGCTGTCCATCTCCCAAACACTGGAGAGAAAGAGGAAGTATGTCCCTACCCACCCGCGAACACTGGCCCTGAATGCCAGCATTTTAAAATTCCTGGCCTTTGAAATGCTGTCAAAACCTGATGGCGGTGGCTGTCCCACAGTATGTGGTTCCCAGCCGCCACTACTTTTCCAGGCGAGCCATCCCTTCCCTGCACAAGCAATTGGCGGACAAAATCAGGTGTGCACTGCGCAACGCCATCTGTGGCAAGGTCCACAAAACCACAGATACGTGGACCAGTAAGCACGGCAGGGACGCTATATCTCCCTAACTGCACACTGGGCAAATGTAGTGGCGGCTGGCCCTGAGGCAGATAGCAGTTTGGTGCATGTCCTTCCGCCACTGAGGATTGCAGGGCATTTATCTTTGCCTCCTGTTGCCTCCTCCTACTCAGCTTCTTCCTTCTCCTCTACCACCTTCTCATCTGGTCAGCGTAACACCTTCACCACCAACTTCAGCACAGCCAGGGGGAAATGACAGCAGGCTCTTTTAAAACTCATGTTTGGAAAAAACCCACAGCGCGCAGGAGCTGTGCACGGGCATGGAACAACAGACCAATGAGTGGTTGTTGCCACTGAGCCTCAAGCCCGCCCTGGTTGTATGCGACAATGGGCAAAATCTCGTAGCAGCTCTGGGCCTAGCCGGTTTGACGCACATCCCTTGCCTGGCACATGTGCTGAATTTGGTGGTGCAGAAATTCCTGAAAAACTACCCAGATATATCAGAGCTGCTGCAGAAAGTGCGGGCCATCTGTGCGCACTTTAGGCGTTCTCACCCTGCTGCTGCTCGCCTGTCTGCGCTGCAGCGTAACTTAGGCCTTCCCGCTCACTGCCTCATATGCGACGTGCCCACAAGGTGGAACTCCCCCTTGCACCTGCTGGAGAGACTGTGCGAGCAGCAGCAGGCGATAGTGGAGTATCAGCTGCAGCACGCACGCATGCGAGACCTGTGTGCCATTTTGCACTGTTTCGAGTACTCCACCAACATGGCCAGTGCCAATGACGCCGTTCTCAGCCTTACTATCCCGCTTGTATGTCTGCTTGAAAAAACGCTTAGGGCGATGATGGAAGTGGATGTGGCACAGGATGAAGAGGAGGAGGAAGAAGAGGGGTCATTTCCACGGTTATCAGGCCAGTCATTCACAAGTGGCTTGGAGGGTGGGTTCCTGCACCAGCAAAGGCCAGGTACAAAACTGTCAAGCCAGGGTACAGTTTTTGAGGAGGATGAGGATGATGAGGAGGATGAGGAGGAAGAAGAGGGGTCATTTCCACGGTTATCAGGCCAGTCATTCACAAGTGGGTTGGAGGGTGGGTTCCTGCACCAGCATAGGCCATGTACACAACTGTGAAGCCAAGGCAAAGTTTTTGAGGAGGAGGATGAGGAGGAGGAGGAAGAAGAGGGGTCATTTCCACGGTTATCAGGCCAGTCATTCACAAGTGGCTTGGAGGGTGGGTTCCTGCACCAGCATAGGCCAGGTACACAACTGTCAAGCCAGGGCAAAGTTTTTGAGGAGGATGAGGATGATGAGGAGGAGGAGCAAGAAGAGGGGTCATTTCCACGGTTATCACGCCAGTCATTCACAAGTGGCTTGGAGGGTGGGTTCCTGCACCAGCAAAGGCCAGGTACAAAACTGTCAAGCCAGGGTACAGTTTTTGAGGAGGATGAGGATGATGAGGAGGATGAGGAGGAAGAAGAGGGGTCATTTCCACGGTTATCAGGCCAGTCATTCACAAGTGGGTTGGAGGGTGGGTTCCTGCACCAGCATAGGCCATGTACACAACTGTGAAGCCAGGGCAAAGTTTTTGAGGAGGAGGAGGAGGATGAGGAGGAGGAGGAAGAAGAGGGGTCATTTCCACGGTTATCAGGCCAGTCATTCACAAGTGGCTTGGAGGGTGGGTTCCTGCACCAGCATAGGCCAGGTACACAACTGTCAAGCCAGGGCAAAGTTTTTGAGGAGGATGAGGATGATGAGGAGGAGGAGCAAGAAGAGGGGTCATTTCCACGGTTATCACGCCAGTCATTCACAAGTGGCTTGGAGGGTGGGTTCCTGCAGCAGCATAGGCCAGGTACACAACTGTCAAGCCAGGGCACAGTTTTTGAGGAGGAGGAGGAGGAGGAAGAAGAGGGGTCATTTCCACGGTTATCAGGCCAGTCATTCACAAGTGGCTTGGAGGGTGGGTTCCTGCACCAGCATAGGCCAGGTACACAACTGTCAAGCCAGGGCACAGTTTTTGAGGAGGATGATGAGGAGGAGGAAGAGGTCGCCAACGGAGCTGGGGCACCGCCAGCACCTCAGAAGGCAGGGTTAGCATGGCCGAAATGTGTAAAACCTTTGTCAGCACGCCACAAGAAGCAGCACCACCATCTGATATGCAACGTCTTAGCAGGAGGCAGCATTTCAGCAACATGGTGGAACAGTACGTGTGCACAGGCCTACACGTACTGACTGATGGGTCTGCCCCTTTCAAATTCTGGGTCTCCAAATTGGGCACATGGCCTGAGCTTGCCCTTTATGCCTTGGAGGTGCTGGCCTGCCCTGCAGCCAGTGTATTGTCTGAACGTGTGTTTAGCATGGCAGGGGCGTTATCACAGACAAGCGCAGCCGCCTGTCCACAGCCAACGTGGACAAGCTCACATTTATTAAGATGAACCAGGCATGGATCCCACCAGACTTGTCTGTACTTTGTGTAGAATAGACATTTATACCGACCTCACCCAGCCATTGTTATACTCAAGTGCACTTATTCTTTGTTTTCTGTTGTTATATGTCCCAATAATTTGGGGGCTACCCCAATTTAAAAAAACAAAAACAAATAAAAAACAGTGTTGGCTACCTCCTCCTCCAGCGCCGCTTCCACCTACACCGCCACGGTCACCGCCACCTCAACCTATGGGTCACTTAGTATAAACTGAAAGAGAATACCCTGCACTCCAACCCTCTCTCAAATGGATAATTCTGTTGATCCTCCTGGCAGCCATGCTTTAGATTTAGATTTATGTTCTTCCAAAGCTAAAATCAAAGATTCCATCTAGTGCTATTTTATGGCTCAGCTGTATTTGTAATTTGTATGTATTTCATGTTATTTTAAGTTATTTCCCTATACACATTTGCTTGCAGGGCACTTGTCCTACTCTTACCCACATTTTACTTCCTTTTGCAGCCCTCTAGCTCTTTCCATGACTTTTTTAGAGGCATTTTAGTGGCCAAAAGTTTGTGTCCCCATTGACTTCAATGGGGTTCGGGTTCGGAGTCAAGTTTGGGGTCAAGTTCGAGCACGGACCCGAACATTTTTTTGAAGTTCGGTCGAACCTGCCGAACCCGAACATCCAGGTGTCCGCTCAACTCTAATGGAGACTAAGCAGAGCAAAAGGCAGAACAGAACTGAATACAGAGTGCAAGGCTACAGAACAAACTAGAGGAGAACAGAGGCAAACATAAGCAGGGCAGAGCAGAAACTAAACTAAGGATAAACAACACAAGGCACAGGTAAAATATAATAAGACATACAGGGCCCAAATACAACACACAGAGGCCAGGGCTAAGGAACACAAGGCAACATACAAACATAAATACAGGAACTAGCCCAATGCTAGAGATGGCAATTGGTAGGGGTTTGGTTATTCCAACTGGGTAAAAGATGATTAAGCTTGCCAACTGTAACAACCTGGGATAGCATACCAGGAAGGAGCCTCATTGCAGGGAATGATGTGAGGTCTGTCTTCCCCCCACGATGAATACGGTGAACAGGACAGGACTGATAGTGTAGACTGGCAGCTGAGACAGAACAGGTAGCTGAGACTGGTAGTTGAGTCTGGCAGCTGAAACAGAACTGGAAGCTGAGAAAGGTCTGGTAGCCGAGAATGGCAGCTGAGACAGGACTGGTAGCTGAGACAAGACTGGCAACTGAGACAAGACTGGTAGCCGAGACTGGCAGCTGAGACAGGACTGGTAGCCGAGACAAGACTGGTAGTTGAGACTGGTAGCCGAGACTGGCAGCTGAGACAGGACTGGCAGCTGAGACAGGACTGGTAGCTGAGACTAGAAGCCGAGACTGGCAGCTGAGACAGGACTGGCAGCTGAGACAGGACTGGTAGCTGAGACAAGAAGCCGAGACTGGCAGCTGAGACAGGACTGGTAACCGAGGCTGGCAACGGAGACAGGACTAGTAGCTGAGAAGGGCAGCTGAGACAGGACTGGTAGCTGAGGACAGGACAGGCAGCTTAAACAGGACTGGCAGCTCTCAGAGCAGGGCACTGGCCTGTAATAACTGCCACGTTCGGATGCTGAAAGGGAATCGCTATACAGAAAGGTACAAGGTAACCAACTACGAATCAGAGTATCAGAGGAGAGTGTTTCACCTGAAGAGATTCCTTAATTCCTTTGTTGAGCCTAAGGCTTCTTCCTCCCAGCACTTGGACTCAAACCAATACTCTAGTACCGAAGTGGCGACCACAGAACGACAGGAGGTCTTGAATAAGGAACGGCAGGCATGGCACAAAAGGGTCAGGAAACAGAATCGACAGGCAGGCAAAAAGGTCTGGGCAGGCGGCAAACAGGCTTGGTCAGAACAGGCAAAGATTTGGCAACAATTAAACAAAATAATCAGGATTGCTAATACAGGCACAGAGGCACTAATACAGGCAGTAACCAAAGCAATGCAAAGGCACAGTATGCAATAAACTGCAGGTGTAAATTTGGTTGGGCTCAGGTTTACGAGGAAGCTAACACAACAGGAGAATAGAACTACTAGATGAGTAGTTCTATGATGCTCACTAGAGGAGTAAACAGCCACAAAAACTGAATACATTATACAGGGACCAGGGAGGAGCCTCAATGTCAAGGTACCTCACAATTAGGCAAGCCTTTAACTATGACACAAGCTAAAGACATACATTGCACAGACACAAAGCAAACTTGAAGACTGAGCTGCATAGACTGAAGGGAGACAAAGGAGGATACAAAGAAAGCCAAGAATGGAACAACAGATAGCTTAGCAATGGGATTCTAAGACAGGACTGCACTCTATGACAGGATTGGAAAACCGGACTGCAACACTATCACAGGGCTGAAACACTATGACATGGGTGAAACACTATGACAAGGAAAGGCATTACTATAACAGGGCATCCCAATTTAGGGACTCTATGACAGGGAATCCCATTAAAGGGACTCCATGAGAGGGCATTTAATTTAAGGGACTCAGGTCACCCTTTTACAGGGCTCATGTCAGGGTGGGTGCTATTTTATATCTAGGCTTGGGCAGGTGTCAGACAATAGCTTGACTTGGGCATGTACCGGTCTATGGCAAGACTTGGGCAGGTGCCACCCTGTGGCTAGGCTTAGGCCTCTGCCAGACAATAGCTAGACTTAGGTAGGTGCCACTTTGTGGATCATTATCATCATAGAAGCTTGACTGCACTGTGTTATCTGTAATATACTATATACTTATAGTTATTTAGTGTGCCTCCCTTACTTATTTTCATTATGTAGACAACTGAACATATTTGTTTCCTCTCTTGAAAAGATTGTGATATGTAAACATTAGGGGGCCTTTTGCTGAAACTGAACTGACAAGTGAACTGAAATAATCAGGCATTAATAGCTGAATTAAAAACAATTCTGAACCTGCGTATATTTGAAACTCAGCTATTAACGTCCCACTCCAAAAAAATAGAAATCCACTCTTCTATTACTTGCATCCTAAGGAGTCATCCCTCTGAATGACACTTTTTAAATATATATCTTACCTTAGCTACTTCTGATTCCATGCACACTGTTGGATCATTTAACATGAGATAAGTTAGATATTTATATATATGAAGTATGCATGTTTGCCTATGGTTTTGAGGGACACGCGTGATGTTTTCATGCTACTTTGCACAGTGCATAATTTATTTGTTTTACAAGGGAACTCAGTAAATCAATAAAAGTATTTTCTTTGGGATGCAATACTTGATTAATTGAACACTCTTTGGATATTTTAGGGTGGAACAAGGAATAATTACACATTCAGAAAAAGAAAAAAAAATGGTGTCCATTGCAATCCTAGCGGTATGGCTTAGAAACAAATAGGCAGACGTATGCTGTGCAAAGGCTCTGGTACATTATTTGTTTGCACATATAGGAAATATATATGTATACACACTTTTTTTTTGCACCTCCTAGTCTCCAGCCAATGTTGAGTGTGGGATGGTCAGTAGAAGCTGCAAACCCGATGTAAGTAAATGAAGCATAATTGAATGAATATATACAGTATATTTCTTTAAATTGTAGCTTTAATATGCATGATATAAAGGCATTTTGAAGTCAGTGTGCTCCTTTAATATCTGATGTTTTCTTTATCCTTGCAGTTCAGTTCTAGTTAATTGACCCACTGTATACATGTCACACTTCTTTCAAAGCTGGGGAAAAAAAGATAGACAAATATTTTTTATTATTTGGAATATTTCCAAACAGAAATTCAAAATGTACACAGCATCTCCACTCTAGGGTTAGTGAGAACTAGATCACAAAGACTTGTGTCTTCAAGGACAATTAAATATTAATTAGTGAATCGTGGTCCATGTATGTTTAATCAAAGTGACAGCAGAAGGCCTGAGAGAAGAATCTCAGATTATATCTTCCATTTTGCTGTCCCTGGACTTCTCAGTCTAATTTAACACTTCCTTGTGTCTAATGCATTCTGCCAGAAGATTTCATTTTAACTCTTTTTCGGTGACTACTCACAGTAGAGCAATAAATCCTAAGCCTTATGAATTGCTTCTGTTTCATTACTCTGTGCAGAGAGGCAAGTAATAAGGAGCTATGAACTGGAACAGAGGGGTGTAACTACATACTGGTCGAGTGGCCAGGGTCATTAGGGATATTTTTCAGGACTGACTAGGCTGCACTATCTCCTAGTGACACATCTGTATCATTTCTCTGTTGACACCTAGTCCCATGTTACATTGTACATCATCAATAACTTCCCAGCTGCCTCTCTTTTTTTGTATTTTATTGTGCTGACATCAGATTGCCAGAGATATGAGCAAAAACAAATATATGATGGCTGGGTTTTTCTGACAATCTGTGTGTGGAGGAACTTGCTGTCAGTAATGTTGTCTGAATAGCAATTTCTAAAGTTTCAAGAATGGTTAATCACAGCTGGTCTCATTTGCCGTTTGCCATGATTCCCATTATTCAAAGCTGGTGACCTCACAATTAGACAAAGCAGTATGAAAAAAAAACCACATATATTAAAGGCTCCAAAAGAAAATCTGCCTTTTTATGTGTTGTACTTGCTTTTTTAAGTGTAAATTATTGGTATGTATCACATGCCAAACTAGAGGAAAAACTACACCTTTAAAAAATGTGTAGTGCATAACAAAATTAGAAATAAATATTGAACATTTTGTCTTCTTGTCCTTTGTGAACTTATCATTACTGGCAATGTAAATCTACAACTCATTTGCACATATGCTTAGTGCTATTCTCTATGCATGTTAATATGGCTGTCAACAGCACAGTTGGATTGTATTACAACTTTATTTGTGCCTATGTTCTCTTCAATATCATTCTGTTCTTGGATATGTCTTTGACCATTATTTAGAATTGTATCTTGTTATTGTGTCACTTTCAGCAGATGGCCAATGCACAGTTTCACTTAAGGATGATTTTCGTTAATATTAACAATGGTAAAGGCTGACCCTGTATCCTCACCATAGGTTTTCCAGATGCAACTGATCCTTTACATTAAACAAAAATAAGCTTGAGAAGATTTCACTTCCATATCAACAAATAATTAGTTTCACCCATAAATATGTAAATACAGGCATTCATATACTCTCATAAACATAACATGCAAGTAAAAGGGTTTATTAAATAAATACATAACCTGTATAAATCAAGGTAATAAAAAAGCTTTGTAAAAAAAAAAATGGAGGTCACCTAAATTAATATAGTATAATTGTTTTTTTTTTCTTTCCTTTTTGTGTCACCTGTACAGTCATTTACTTACATATACAGTGTGCTAACCAATTATGAATTAAATATCCCCTAATTCCATATTCTGTCACTTCTTTGAGAACATTACCTCTTCATCCACCTCGCTCATCGTTAGAGTAAGGAGATTACATCTTCACAGAGGAGACACAGGAACACGATGACAGTTATTCCCTTTCCAAACAAAATGGTTTTTCTTTATTGATAAAACTGGTGTAGCTTTACATGCTCCTTCTGACACCAATTGTACATGCAATGTTAGCCTTTTTGGTCATGGTAAATCTATGTACTCTGTTGTAAAATCATTTTTAAAATCATACTTGCCTTGTAGGTAGGTCATCTTTCTTTTTTTTCTAATCATGTAACCATTTTCCCCAAGTAACAATTTACTAGACGTCTCAAAAAAACACGTGAAAGGGAAATTGAGCAAAGGTTGGCTCAAGATGAATAACACATGAAAAATAGTCTGGATACCACCTGTTGTCAAAAAAAAGAAGTCTATCTGAAGGATTTCTTTGACATTTCTTTGAGCCTTTTGAAAGAGTTTTTGCAGTGTTTGAAGATAGGTTGCGTTGAATAGGAAAGACAGATTTTTCCAGGGGATATCATATCTTTTGACTGTCAATAATTCTGTCTAAATGTCAAGGAACAATTTATTGCTAGTCATTAAAGAAAATGTAGTTTAATGTCTGCAACAGTTTGGAGGAGGCAGGATATACAGAATCTTGTTACAGAAATATTACAGATAATAAAGGCAATGAGGCAAAGTTATATCATTATTCATTTCCCCATTGGATTTCCATCATCCTTATCTCTCTTCAGGGTCTTTGTCTGATCATGAAATTGTCAAAATAAGACAGTAAACAACAGCAGAGTCTAGAAGATTAGAACATTGTGATTTACAGTTTTCACATTACGAGTCACCTGTGTATTTGATAATACAAAGATGAAAAATAAAATGTATAAACATAATATTTTACTAAGTAGTGTAAAAATTCAACCAAAGGATGGTGAAAATAAAAATCGTTTTAGTGGTCTAGTTATGAAAAATACAACTGGTTTTCTACTTAAATATATAATTTAATGATACTGACCAATGGATTCTAGGAGCTAACTAGGTCAGAGCTGTTTATGGCTAAGTACATGTATTTTACACTGAACAAAATTATAAACGCAACACTTTTTTTTCCCAACGATTTTCATGAGTTGAACTAAAAGATCTAAGACTTTTTCTATGTACACAAAAGGCCTATTTCTCTCAAATATTGTTCACAAATCTGTCTAAATCTGTGTTATTGAGCACTTCTCTTTTGCCGAGATAATCCATCCACCTCACAGGTGTGGCATATCAAGGTGCTGATTAGACAGCATGGTTATTGCAAAGGTGTGCCTTAGGGGGGGCTACGATAAAAGGCCACAGTAAAATGTGCAGCTTAACTGTATTGGGATGGTCCGGAGACGGGGTCCAAAAACCAGTCAGTATCTGGTGTGACCACTATGTGCCTCACGCACTGCAACGCATCTCCTTCGCATAGAGTTGATCAGGTTATTGATTGTGGCCTATGGAATGTTGGTCTACACCTCATCAATGGCTGTGCGAAGTTGCTGGATATTAGCAGGACCTGGAGCTGTTGTATACGCCAATCCACAGCATCCCAGACATGGGTGACATGTCCGGCAAGTATGTTGGCCATGCAAGAACTGGGATGTTGTACATAGAAAAAGTCTTAAATCTTTGAGTTCAGCTCATGAAAAATGGGGGCAAAAACAAAAGTGTTGCGTGTATAATTTTGTTCAGTGTATATCACATGATGTTACATTGAACAAGCACCTAATTGTAAATATAGTGTAATATGGCATTTGCTTGTGGGTTATCAAATTCATAATGGTAATAGAGCATTTCTTAATTATAGTGCTAATTAAATGGAACCTATCATCTTCACAAATCCTCATATCACTCGGAGCACTAATCAAGAGCCAAATTCAGATGATTGTTCCAATTTATTAACATACTGTATAATGCAACATACACAGGAAATGTAACAGCTTTTAGAATTTGAATGAATCTTTATAATGATAAAGCAAATCATGAAAAATTAAAATACAAAGGAAGCTGCTTAATGTTGCATGGGAGAGGGCTGACTAAGGCTAGTATGGAAGATTGGTTTATAGTCTAGTACACCAATGCTACTGAGTATGATATGTGATTTCATAGCTGGTAAGGTGAGTGTATGGCTGAGCAGCACCTTTAGTAGATTACATGCTGTGTGTATCTCTTTAAAACATCAGTTCCACCTATCCTTATTTTCTGTGTGTTGTATATGTGTTTAATATATGTGACATGCACTTTTTTTTAAAGCAATTTACAGCTCTCCTGTAGTTTGACATTGAAAATATTTTCACTGGGGCCTTAAAACTCACTGTCTTTGTCAGTCCAAAGCTACAACAACAGAAATAAATCTATTACACTTTATTTGCAGTTTTTAGGAGATAGGTAAAGTCGGAGAATTATTTTAAGATACAGTACTTACCTAAAAAATAAACAAATGAACACTGTAAATGAATGATATATAAGCAGAATTCAGAGCAGGTCATTTTTGGTTACAGAACAGGCAGGGGCATACCTAGAGTATTTGGAAACCATGGTGGATCATATATTCATCACTCCACCTTTTACAATGTAAATGCAAGAATATTATTACACAAATGTGTAAACTACGTAGTAGTTTAGGTTGAAAAAAGACTTGCGTTGTTCAAGTTCAACCCTTTTCCTATACCATGTCAAATGGAAAAAAAAAACAGAAATATGAAAAACAAATGATAATAAATGAATAAATTGCACCCCCAGGACTTGCCATTGCACCCAGGCTTGCTATTGCACCTATAGGACATGCCTTTGCACCCAAATGACTTGCTATTATACCCTCATGCTTGCCATTGCACCCACAGGTTTTGCTATTCCACCCTCATACTTGCCTTTGCACCCCTAGGACTTGCTATTGAACCACCAGGACATGTTATTGCACCTAGAGTCTTGCCTTTGTACCCCACAGGATTCACCATTGCACCCACAGACTTGCCATTGCACACCCAGGATTTTGTTTATTTTTATTTATTTTATTTTATTGAGGTCAATGGAAAAAAAACAATACCAGGTATGGCAATATTTGAAAGTTTGTACACAACATGTAAAATTTTGGTTATCTATACATAGGCTGCAGTTATAGTTTACATATGTTTGATATAAAACATCAGTGGAACGACATCGTTGTTCCAGGGTATTACTGTCACGTGTGAGGTGTGTATCACCCAGGCGGCAAGCTGGTATTAGCTAATGAGGAAGGCCGGCTGTACTAAGGGGTTTTGTATGATAATACGGAGTGGTCACACAATGACCAGATCATTTGTCAGTTTCTGTACTTTACAAATTTTCCAGCAAAACAAATATTCGATATAGGCCTACTCTTTGGCTGTCCCCACGTCAATCTCTATAAAATATCACGTGTCAGAAGACCCAGGAAAACATACAATCTCAGTATAGTATTTCATATCCGGGGGTTGGATTTTCCAGCATGTGCACATTTTCCTTATGGAAACGCCGTTTGGCGTACATGACCCTATCCCCCTTACCGAATCGTATCCCCTGTGTTGTATGGCAGCACAGTTTGACGTTGGCATCTAGTAAGCCGTGCTAACACACCAACAATTCCCATGTGACAAATCCAATAAAATAAATATTTACAGTACATTGAATGCAACAATAGTCGAAAAAATCTAAAACAAGTTCCTTATATATTCTCCGATGTACTCATGCCTCCTGAATACATTTAGGCCCACCCAGGATTTTCTTACATGTTTCCTAGTGATCTACGGGGTCTTTTTACAAGGGGACACACAATGTAGCTAAAATCACTTGAAGGACACTTGCATGATGTCACTGACACTCAGCGACATTCGCATTTTAGAACAGACACACCACTACCAGGAAGTTTCTGCGAGTCTGCGATGGCTGGAGGTCTGAGCTGGCAGTGCCTCTGATAAGTGGCACCCAGGGCAGAGGGTCCCCAGCTTCCACCCAAATATGCCACTGAGAACAGCATTATGTTGCAGCTGTATCAGCCAGAAAACCATTCTGCAAATGTTTCAAATGAATCTATAAGCAAGTCTGTGATAGAGGTGTGGGTTTCAAAGTGTTAATGCTAACAAGATTTTTGACTCTCCAAGTAGGACAACAATTAACTCCAACCAATCACTTTAGCATCCTAAAAATACTTGGTGAGTCCACCAAATAGAATTTAACGCTTTTAACAAATGACTAGGCAAGACGTGTATATGATTCTTTGTCTGTTCCTACATAATACACCAATTTAATCAAAATGATACAATACAGACACTCAATCACTCAAGTAAATGTGATATAAAAAGCTATTTTTTAAAAAGCTGATTTCAATTAAAATCCAAAGACAGAACTGATTAATTACATCAAAATAATCACACTGTTATTTTATAACTTTCAAAAAAAAAGAGATGTTCAAAATACACACATGTAAAATATATTTGCCCTGCATAATCTGTGGGGAACATCTGTGATTTAAGATTTGAAGGGTATCTGTTAAATACATCTGGTTTTGGAGATGGAATCAGGAAGAAACTCAGGGCATCAGATCCAGCTGCTCACTTGTGCACCAATGAGTAGAGTTTGTTCAGTTCTGAAAAATGTTACTTAATGCAGCATCCTCCAAAAAATACAGAAAACACTGATTGTTATGCATGACAGGTGGACACATGGATGGTTCCTAAACATTAAATTATCAACATATGCTCCAGTGTACAATGCAAAGTCCCCAAAAATATGCACCCCCATGCAGCACTTCCAAACTTCCCAGCTGTTCTGGTGCCCAGGGTGTCAGATGATCCTATCAATACAAAAATCAGTTTTTATTCTGCACCTGATAAGTGTCATTGAGTCTCCGACAAACAACGATTGTGCCTTTAACCCCTTTGTGACGTTAGGACGTACTATGCCGTCCTGACTTTAAGTGCCTTAAAGTCGTTAGGACGGCATAGTACGTCCTGTACTAAACAGCTCATCTCGGCTCCCCGCGATGAGCTGTTTTCGGATCCCGCTGCATTCACTTACAGCGGGATCCCACCTGTCAGATGAGGCCACTTTGAGTGGCCTCAGTCTGACAGGGAAAATATAGCCGGTACTCAAAGTGAGCACCGGCTACATTTTGCTAAATCGCGCTGTGCCCGAACTTCCGGGTTCGGGCACGCCTCCGTGACGTCACCCGTGACGTTCGGAGGTCTCGCAATTTTTTGGCAGGGACCCACAGGGTCTATTAAGACCCTGATCGGGTCTCTGCCAGAGTGTTCCTGGCCACCGATCAGCTTGTGATCGGTGGCCAGGAACAAATCGTGACGTTTTGGTGCTTGCGTCGTTTGGGACGCAAGCACTATGCGTCACAAAGGGGTTAAATTAAGTTCCCAACTTCTGTGTACATACATTTTTATATTCATCCCCATTGTCCCAAACGCATGATTACCAGTATGCAAAAAATCTAAATCATGTCTCTGTTAAATAATACCTTTATCATTATTATTGTGTTCAAATTTGCATTACAGCAATGGGTTTTGTGAACCTGTGGGCTAATATTGTTTTTTTTGTTTTATATAACTGTATAAGTTGTGTAATTGAGAAGTGCTTAAAAAGAATCAAAGACATTGAAATAGTTATCACAGTTTCAATTAAATATGAATGAATCACTTCAGTTTACAATAAGCTTTTGTCCATTCCCTTTTGTTTTATGAACACATGATCAAGTCTATTTGCTGATTGTATAAACCTTACAATGTAATATGAAATATTCAGTATGCTTCTGAGGATTACATTTTTCTTTGTTATCCATCCAGTTTTTTTTTTCTACGAAAAATGAAAAAAATGCAGTAATGCTATGGAGTGAACATATAAGGGTCTACTGAATACACAGCGATTTTCAGCACTGAAATTGTAGCTCAGAGTTTGAGACTACTTCGGATCATTTAGCCAGTAATCATTAGCCCTGACCTCCCGCTATGATAAGCAGATGCCAAAGAGCTCCTAGCCCCCATAATAAAAAAAATAGGACTGGATGCTGAGGCCACGGTAAACATATGGCAGTCCGCAGGCCTCAAGGCGGGCTTTTTAAAAAATTGTATGATTTTTAAAAATAATTTCTGGCGAATTAAAATGCTTGAAATTCTTTCGGGTTCTTTTTAGGGATTTCAGACCATAATGAGTAAGGTAATCCATTGGATAGGGATTTTGAAATAACTGAACTAAATATGGCTAAAAATGAACCTGAAATCAGCATAATTGATGATTTAAGTCCAAAATCAGCTATATTGAGCAGCTGAATTTTGGAAAATTTCAGATCAATATATATTGAGTAGATCATATAGTGATGACTCAGGACCAGTGTTGCAGTTTGTGGATCTAGGCCAGAATTCTTTTTTTTGGAATGCTCTGAACAACCATTCTAGAGAAGGGATGTTTACAACAGCAGAGGAAATTTGGGGGTAGACCAAAGGGTCTTAGCTCCCTCATGTATATACCCCCATTGCATCCATAGGACAGCTGGTACTGGTTGTATCCCACACAATATGCCAGGATTATGCCCCTCAATATGTCAGGATTATTATGCCTCTCAATATGCCAGGATTATTATGCCACTCAATATGCCAGGATTTTCCCACACAATATGCCAGGATTATGCCCCTCAATATGCCAGGATTATTATGCCTCTCAATATGCCAGGACTTAGCCACCCAATATGCCAGGATTATTATGCCACTCAATATGCCAGGATTTTCACACACAATATGACAAGATTTTGCCCCTCAATATGCCTGCATTATGCCGCTCAATATGCCAGGATTTTCCCACACAATATGCCAGGATTATGCCTCTCAATATGCCAGGATTATGTCCCTCAATATGCCAGGATTATGCCTCTCAATATGCCAGGATTATGCCTCTCAATATGCCAGGACTTAGCCACCCAATATGCCAGGATTATTATGCCACTCAATATGCCAGGATTTTCCCACACAATATGCCAGGATTATGCCCTTCAATATGCCAGGATTATGCCTCTCATTATGCCAGGACTTAGCCACCCAATATGCCAGGATTATTATGCCACTCAATATGCCAGGATTTTCCCACACAATATGCCAGGATTATGCCCCTCAATATGCCAGGATTATGCCTCTCAATGTGCCAGGATTTAGCCACCCTCTTCCTCCCCCCTTCCCCCTTACTGACCTCCTCGCTGCTGCTCTGTCTCCCAGTGCTGCAGGTCCGTGGCTGTGAGGGAAGCATTGTGCGTTCCCGTCCAGCCAATGCGCATTCAATAAAGTTTGTTTGTTTAAAAAAAAATGTAACTTTTTTTATTGAATCTGCATCGGCTGGAGGGGAGCGCACAACGCTTCTCTCACAGCCACGGACCTTCACCGGGAGACAGAGCAGCAGCGAGGAGGTAAGTAAGGGGGAGAATTATTTTTTTCACTGTTTCGGCGCCCCCTGTCTAGGTCGCCTTACAGGTGGCGCCGGCCCTGCCGAACCTCAACACGAACATACAGTGGAATGTCCGTGTTCGGGTCCGGGGTCCAAAAACCATAATGTTCGGTACGAACCCGAACAGTGCGGTTCGGGTTCGCTCAACACTATCAGTAAATAAATCTGCTTCTGGAATAGCAACAATAAGGACTTCCCTTAGACAGGTGCCTTTTGGATGTATCATTCTTACGTAGAGCTCAGTTTTATGATACAATAAAGATTCTCTATCTACTTTTAGACAGGACCATCAAATAATTTATTTGATACCTAATCTGTTTCTTTTTCCTGCACCCAGCATATTAAGAAGATTTAGTCTGACACAGATTAAAGTACACAGATTTCAGAGAAGACAATCTTTTGCTACTAGTAAGTAGTCCTTTTGTATGTGTAGGGCAGTTAAATAACAAATAATGAAAAGTGAATGCCATAACGCAGGAGAGGATGTCAGGGAGGTGGTTTGGTGCAGGGAATGGTGTGGTGTCTGTTTGAACCATCCACCTCCTTCCACAATGCATAGCTCAGGAATGGATGTTAACGCAGACTGGGTTGCATGGTAAGTCAGAGCAGGCTGGTGTTGCTCACTGGCTGCACAAGGCAGGTTACATAATTACATAGTAGTTTAGGTTGAAAATAGGCTTGTGTCCATCAAGTCCCACACATTTTGTATTCATTGTTTCCGGATGTTGATCCAAAAGAAGACAACCTACCCCCTTATTTCAGAAATTTTGATTTCTCCTTGAATCAACAAGCATTACATAAATATTTATTGTCCTTACCGTAAGAAATCTCTTTTCCACTGTCGCAGACTAAATCTCATTTTTTCCAGTCTTAGCGGGGGCCCTTCTGCTTACAGGCTGGACCAGGCAGGTGGTTTCTCGTTTGGAGGCACCTAATCAGAGGCTCTCTAGTCACAGGACTATCCTAGATATTCGATAAGACCATTGACATAATAAGATATGGGTGTTAATTGGCTCATCTGAGCAAAAACTAGACAATGTTTTTAATTTTTCTGTTCACATTGAGTAAGGAATGTTTGATATCTTGTAATCAGCTCACCTGCTTTCCCACCGAGTAATCCTATCCCAAAACTGTTCAAATTCATCAAATTTCACACCAATTACAAGCTCACATAACACTGATTATCCTAATTGAAAGGACAAACATTTTGTTAAAAAAAAAACTCAAATTTTTTATGTTTGAACATTTTTTTCATGGTCTGCTTTCCAGAATCATAAAATAGCTCTTGGTGTAAAAATAACTCAGAAATAATGTCAAACATCTTCCAGTGTAATTATCCAAACCGCAGAGACGACTCTACTAAGCTCCTGACATTTGATGCAACGGCGAGCACAAATTATTGTCTTCCAAAGAACATTTTGTATGCATTAAGGACGCACACATGCAAATCTGAGGGAATGTTTTGCGGGAAAAAATCACTCAATAATTGTGTTGGTCACTCAGCTCAAATGCAAAGTTACAGCCATGTTTGTGCTTTGTTTATTCATAAGGAATCCTTGTAAATATTGTAATTTAACAAAAAATAATAATTTTATTGGTTATAAACATAAATAAATGGAATTATATAAAATGTGGGTTACCATAAGGATGACTATAGAAATATGAAATAATGGAGTTTTGACAGCTGCAAAACAAAGATATGGCTGTTATAGATAAATAATGGTTTGACATTTGTGCTTTTTATCATAGAGCAACTGAAAAGATCCAGTTTTAAAGAATAAATAGCATTGCAGAAGAATAGGGTATATTAAACATATAACAAAAATCAAAATTATCCCATATCCACAGTCAATAAAAACTTTTTCATTAAAAGACAACTAATCTATTTTTACTCGTGCTTCTAGGATGCCAATTTATCCCACAGAAGAAAAACTGGCATATACTTTTAATAGCACGTCAGTGTAACCTCTGCCTGGTAGCTGCCATGCTTTCTTGTACAGCGACTTAACTCTCTTGATCCCCTTTGAAAATAGGAATCAACAGATCAGACGCGCGGTGTGAGCCTCAGCTGTGTGGCAGGACCGAGAGTAAACCAGCATGTATTTGCAAAGATATATACTTTTTGCTTTTCTTCTTCTAAGGAAGCAAGGGTTTAAAAAAAGTGTATTTGTCTTTTTAGTTGATGGCAAATGCTAATCATTTGTATCTGGATCCAAATCAAAGGCGTTAAAGAGAAAATTGATGAAAAGCCTCAATTTAATATTACTATCCCAACACCAGGAGTGTACAATTTAGGTTCCGCTAAATATCCTGTATAGAAGTTCACTATATTTGTATTACAGGCCATTCGATCTATTCACTACAGTGCAAGTTTGTCCAATCTCGGCTGCATACCCCATCTGGACCCGAAAAATGCTATTGACAATGCAAATTTTGAAGATCGAGCTGTGGTGAAGGCAGGCGACATGGAGGTGTGGGAGGTGTGCCAAGGAGTTTGGGTTTGGAGGTCAAAAAGGAAATTAGTCTCGAAAAACGAAAGTGTCTTTTCTTCTCCCACAGAAAATAATGGGACTCACCACCCTCGGAAGAGGTGAGTTGAACAAAGTGATTTTAAAGTCCGACTCGACCTTCTTTTACTTTTAGTGAATAGCAATTTTTTATGCTTTCTATGGAGGTCAAGGTTCGAGATGGAAGGTCAAGTTGGACTTTAGCAAGAGAGGTCGAGTTGAGGTTGAGTTGTAGGTCAAATTTTGTTTTGTGAATAGCTCAAGGTGGATGAGTTGGGAGGCAGAATCCAAATTTGAGTAAAATTTGACATCCCATCTCCACAAATGTTTTCTAGTGCCATGTGATCCTCAAGTATTGTGATAAGGAAATGTTTGCCTTAAACAGCTTCCAACTTCTATCTACAACTATGGTTGCCACCATGTCTCCAAAAAATACTAGCCATGCTATTGCATTCATAGACATGGCATTTCCTTGTAGCCAATTTTTTTTATCCACCTGGCAGTAAAATACTTGCTGAATGTAAATGGTAGTTGCACACAGACAAAATATACTCTAACACAATGTTCAGAATTTAATTCCAGTGCATAAATTAAATAACATCACTAAAGCGTGCAAAGTCAACATCAGCTTTATGAATGACATATCAATTTTAAATTATTGCATGCTCAGTGTCGTGTACTCTATGTGCTGGAGCATAGAGCAGCCAACCCTTATAGGTAAAAAAGGATAGGCAAAAAGAGTGGTCAAGGGACAGTCCAATGGTCGAGGCAGGCAGCTTAGGATCAAAAATGAGGAGGTAAGCCGAGGTCCAGGGATAAGAGAGGATAGCCAAGGGTCAAAACCAGGCAGACAAATATGCATAATAGTGAGGATGAAGGAGACTGACTACACCAACTATCTACACCAACTAGCTCAACAAGTAAGCAAGGAGTGAAGCAAACAAGGGGTTTAAATAGTAACTAACCTCCCTGAGTCCCTCCTCCCAACACCAAGTCTCTGCCTCGTCCATAGACTATACAGAGGAGGAGGGAGTGGGGGAAACACCACTCTTCTGTCTGGTCCTACAGAACCCGCCCTGTGATGCAATGCCAATCGGAGGTAAGACATGCTCCGTGGCTGTTGTTGGAACACGCGCGCTAGACAAGTGAAGTGTGCCCACAACTTGAGGCCATGGATGCGGTCTACCCCACGGCTGCGAGTGGACCCCGGCATCCCAGATGCAGCCCTGGAAGTGGACCCTCAGTGCGGAGTAAGTGAAGGACCCTGGGCCCGACACTCGGGCTGTTTGTGTTATTAACCTAAATAAAACAAGAAAGAAAACTTTTTGCTAGGACTAGGTTTAATATCTACTTATTTTATATATTATAGTGTTCTATATACATAATGCATACTACATTTAGTATAAAATATATTGCACTACAGTATGATCTGGAGATTTAGGTATTTAGGTCAATGGTGGAAATACAGACACTACAATCATACTGGTCTAGTGGGAAGAGATCTGTTCCTGTTGTACAGATCTCTCTTTCCATAGTTACACTGAAAGTGAATATTAAATAATATTGTCTAAAATATGCAGTGTTCTGGAAATGTTTTTCTCTGTTATACGTAATCCAAAAGTGAAAGGGATGTCTTTTCTTTTAAGATGTATTTCAATGACTTTTAGTATTAACAGTGCATGCATTAAAATGTAAATATACAATTGATGTGTCTTGATGTCCCTGGTTCCCTACATCCACTCTTGTACATTTACTAAGCCATTAAACATATGCATGCCCTTAAAATTAGATATTCATGCAGTACTTGAAGCTGATCAGCTAAATACTGAGATAAGTGCCAAGTGGATTACGCTCTCTCATTCTGTTAAGAATTACTGGAAATGCCAGTTACAGTTGATTTGCCAGTCACATACGGAATTGTAACAGGATTGACCTGGGAGAGAACATGTTACATCTTGATCTGCTTCGAGAGAAATTCAATATATTGTAGGCAGAAAGAACAAAAAACTCTGCCCTAACATAAACCTGAAAACAATGCTGAAAAAGTACCGTCTGCAATTATAGTCCGATTAACGATTTTTACTTTTTTTTGTTCTTACATCGTTGGTCTGTTGATGCGCAACACGAACTTGTCAAAAAATATTACCCACTAATCTTCTTGTTGTTTTCATTACTCTCCTAAAATTACATTGATCCGACAAAGTATACCAAATATGTAGGCTATGGAACGGAGCGGAAAATCACAAGATAATAACCTTTAGTCTCACAGAAGATTGCTTTTAAAAAAGATTAGCAAAAGTTTCTGACATGTATTGTAATGCTATTTCCATTATTTGTACATGATTTGTGTCATTTGTTTTCTATTATCTCCTGGAGTTTGTAGTCATGGAGATGATGTCATTTTTATAAATAATATATTTAGTAATATACCACCAACCAGGGGAAAAAAAACATTCTTTCCTGCCAGAATCACTGTGATTACATTAGCCTGCTCTATTTTGTTAGCCCTTGTGGAAGCAAAGTAGTTAAGATATTAAGTGGAATTAGTGACCTCTGGAACGTTGCAGTGGATTTTAAATCGGTTATATTGCTTATCTTGACAACATTTAGTCCTTATCTTTAAATGAAAAATATCTCTCTATAATTGTGCATAAAAAGTCATTTTTGCACAGGTTTAGCAGTCTTTTTATAGTGCTTTATTTAACTTGGGGCATCTACCTGTGGATTTATTTTGAAATATAAAAACATTTTAGTGTGATTTTCCATTTTTGTGTATATTGTGTTATAGAATGGCCCACAAGGTCCTTGCATTGTGGATTATAGCACTGATGTATACATCATAAAGTCATTTTCTTTGTAATCTTTGATCCCACAAGAGCAGAGTTCTTTAACATGTTCTTAAATAACCCCTTTATTTTATGACATTAATGGTAATGGGTGGGATATTAAGTCCATGTCCTACACTCTGTGCCAGGACCCATACAGACACCTGAAATTCACACATATGTTCATCTATACATTTATTAATCTATACATTAATTAGATTACTGAACTCAAAATTTACATTTTGAAAAAATATGCTCATAATACATTCATATTTTTCACAAGTGACCTCTCTCAGTGAACCAGAAGAACTTCTGTTGATACTGGACTGAGAACATTCCTTATCGCAGCCAGTTCATGACATTTTTTAATTTCTGCAGGTAACTGGAGGAGATTTTGCCCTATTCTGCAAGTGGGAGTTACCTTATAAGCTTTCTCTAGTACTGAGCGGCTCAGGAAAGTGGACCCTCGGATTTATCATTGATTTATCATCATGATTACATATTAAACTTTCAATGTGTTTTGTTTTTTTTTAATATATACTTTTGTTTTCTTGTAACTGAAAGAAAAAAATACAAAATGTTAATTAAAAAAAATAAAATAAAAAAAAAAAGACATATTGGTCTTCCGGGTGGTTTTCCAAAATCAGCATTCACATTTAAACCTTTCCTTTGTTAGACAATACTTCCCATGCAGAGTTTACCCAAGACGTAAATGGTGCTCTAAGAGCTTTAGCTATCGCTGATCTATCATAAAGCTTTTGACTTATGAATACTCTCACACCAAACTCATTTCAGGCTCAAACGCCCTCACCCAAAATATGCCATTAAAAGGCATTCAACTTCATGTGATCGTGGAGGAACCCACATCACTACTGTCACCCAACTCTGAGCAAGAGCCACTTGAAAACACCGTTTGCGATCTGTTGTAGAAAGTGGTTCAGTAGTATAAAGATTTTCTCGGGAGTCTTCGTTAAACAGCAGTTTTATAGTGAGATAATGCTGATAGTATGTACTGGCTAAGCCTATTTGACATATAGATGATGATGACAGACGATGCTGATAGTGTGTACTGGCTAAGCCTATTTGACAGATGATGATGATGACAGACGATGATGATAGTATGTACTGGTAAGCCTGCTTCTTTGCAGTAATTTAGTCACATCTCTAGCACCGAGAGAGTTAATTGTTTATTAAACAGTGTGTGGGAGTAATTAGGATGAAGAGGTATAATAAATCTCATTCCATGCAGCCACATTATAGCTGCACGTAATAAAATGTTGAACCAGCTCTAATAGGAGTAACATATGTTCCAACCTTATTATTCATGCAGGTGCACTTTACCCCTCATTTCATTTGAAAAGGTAATATTTATCCAGTGCAAGATGATTTAGCTGCAGTGAAAGTCTATTAGTTCTCAGTGCTTAATGAATTACAAATGTCAAGTGGCCGATCTATCAATTCTAGATTCAAAATACGAAACAAAATGGCTGAGACATAAGACGATTTGCAAGGATTCTGTATCGATCTTGCAAATAAACAGCAGATTCATTAAAAGAGCAATGAATTTGTCATATTAATGTGCAGAATGGCAGTGAGTACAGATGTAGGTTACTTAGACAACAAGTGATGCGTCACCAGCAAATTAACAACTCAAATAATTTAGCAACAAAAATAAGTCTTTATTATAGTGAACGTTTTTTATGTGATCCGATGATAACATCATTGCCTAGCAGAGTGTAATATTGGAGGATAATATATATTTGGACTAAACTGAGACTGTTATAGTGATTTCTATAACTGTGCCACAGACAGATCTATGAGGATTTTGCTGAACCTTGCACTGGATTCCGGTTGTCATGATTGGCAGCCAGGGATAGGCAAAGTATCCGTATGAAGACACCAAGGCTTGTAAAGATCCATAGAATATTATTAAATTGTCCGTCACAAAGTCCAATAAGTATACAATGTTGGAGCCTACCACATCAGTACAGAACAGGCCATGGATCCGTGAATGATCAGAGACAACAATACAGTGGTAAAACTGACAAGAATTTTGTAACAATAAGGCATAACTAGCCAAGCTGAAAAGAAAATCTATTAATCCAACTCAGTTGACCTGATTTTGTAATAACCTTGTCAATTACTGATAGTTCTCTGTTTATTGAAAAGAGTGTATTAGAATAATTATGCATTTTGAAAGTGAGAAGCAGTATTTACTAAAACATAACCACATATGACTATATTAGTTCTTAGCACAATAAAGCTCCTTAGTCTTCAATCATAGGATAATGAAGCTTCTTAATTTAATAAAACAAGAACTATAATCAACATGCTTGGCTGAGTAGATGTACATTACACAAATCCAACAGGCTGGAAAACTGGCAGATCCTTGTCTATTATCTTTCCCAATGCTCTGCTACAAGCCCCACTTAGTGAAAATCAAGTCTCATTATACTTATATAGGGCAGTGCACATTTATAATCCATTGGCAGTGAAACAGTTAAAGCAGACAGGAATTTTACAGACGGGAGGGAGATGGAACTTGGCACCCAAGGCATTACAAGGAGAGCTGCCTTAACACTATTGTGTTTGCACACTCTAGGATTTCTCATTAATCTGCAGCCCAATGTACCTTAAAACGAAAATCATTCTGCCTGAAAGTTCCTGGCAAGAAATCAGCTCAGTATCTTTTTCATCCCATCTGGAGTAGCTTCACTATCCTGCAAATGATATATTTGAATTGTTATCAGCTTTTTTATATTTTATAATAACAATATACAGTATCATTCCTGTAATACTGATATAGTACTTTAATGATGAACACTGTTATTTGTTGCATGTTCATGTGTCATGTCCCAAATATCAGGAGACTGACCTGCAATGGGACTTTACGTCCCAGGTTCAGACAGCCATAATATGGGACAATGCATTGAGTTTGCTGAATGAAAGAGGACTCAGCCAATCAGGAGAGACTTTTCATGGAGCTTGGTGTAATTCTATGAAACTGCTCAGGTCTGCAATTAGAGGGGTCAATTTTCTGAAACGGTTCAGGTCTAGTAATGACCGTATGTATATTATAAATATATAATTATACCTGAAATCTACATGGTTCCCAAGCATTCCTAATAATTTATATACTATACAATGTATTTTATTTTATTTGTGAAGCTCTCTATGTATATATATTACTCCTGTGTGTGTAATCTCATCCACTCCATATTGTGTCTCTGGATGTCAGAAATAAAATGTGGTCACCCTAAGTTTCTGTGATGAGTTAGCAAAGATCTCTATGCAAATCAAAGGAAAGCTATTTAAACCCTGCTCTCAGACACAGCATCAATTCCTGTATCCACTCCTGTGTTTTGACCTTGACATGAATTAGTTATACAAATGAAATATTCCCAAAATGTGGGTGTCGCTTAATGGAAGAAACTGAAGAAACAAAATCATAGGGGTCACTTATTGAGGGGAAAGATCTGTGCTGCTAACAATACATTTTGTAACTGTTTCTTTCATTGCCTCCAGTCACTGTGGCATGAAATCAAAACTAAAGTGCACCGCCAAAGGATCAGCTGTGATGATCCTTTGCCATCTTCTACCTCTTGCACGTTGCAGAGACATCCTCTGTGCTGGGGCAAGTCCTGTGAGTGCAATTTAATAGCTGGGGTAAGTACTGTATGCTGGGGCATGTCAAGTGTGTACAATCTGCATTTGGAGTAAGTGCTACGGTAAATTATGTGAGTGCAATCTATGTGCTGGGGTAAGGTGTGGGTGCTGGGGAAAGTCCTGTGAGTACAATCTGTAAGCTGGGGGTAAGTCCTAAGTGCTGGGGCAAGACCTGTGATTGCAATCTAAGTGCTGGAGTAAGTTTTGGCTGGGTGCTGTGACAAATCATGTAAGTGCAATCTGCATGCTGGGATAAGTCTTGGGAATGCAATCTGCATGCTGGGATAAGTCTTGGGAATGCAATCTGCATGCTAGAATAAGTCCTGGGTGCTGGAGCAAGTCCTAGGTGCTGGTGTAAATGCTGAGGCAAGTCCTGTAAAAGAAATCTGGGTGCTGGGGTATTTCATTGATACTGGGCAAGTCCTGTGAGCGCAATCTGGGTGATGGGGTAAAACAATATATCCATGTTCACGAGGTTATATCTCATACACTGCCCTGATACACACCCCTGCACATGGCATTATATGCCCCAAATATGTATACATGTTATGTCTCACACACTGCCGTGATATATACCCCTACATAGAGCAATTATTATAACTGTGTATACATACTGGGGTCTATGTATTGCCCTGGGGATGGGCTTTATAGCAGGGCAGTGTGTGAGGTATGACTTTGTATATATTGCCTTGTCCAAGTCTTATCCATAAATAATTCAAATGTGCTTTAAAATGCATGTTTTTCCCTTTTATGAACAAGAAAATGTTATATGCGATTGATATAATGCTGGGGATAATTTTTATCCCCAGTCCGTCACTGAGCAGGGGTCGACCGCGTCCCCTGGAGTGATGGGCCAGGTCACGATTGCAACTGTGGTTCATGACTTGACAACATCAGTTCCTTTCCAGTACAAAAACCAGACAAGTTTTTCGGGATACTGGAACAAAAGTGCCCAAACCCAGGACTGTCCAGGTAAAACTGTGACATCTGGTCACAACCGCTTGAAGTGGCTGTAGGTGAAACACGCCAGAATATAATTTTCCTTCTTGAATTAGTTTTTCAATAAATACACCCATCAGCCATTACATTATGACCACCTACCTAATTTTGTGTAGGTCCCCTTTTGATCCCAAAACAGCCCTGACTCATCCAGGCATGGACTACACTAGACCTGTCACCTGTCAGGGGTCATAATGTTATTGCTGATTGGTGTACGTTGTATTCATATCTTATTTTGTCTTTGAAATTTATGCTTGTCATGTCAAACTTCAATTTCTGCCTAAGTGCTCTCTAAATATAACTATGTGCATTTTATATTGATGCTGTTTTCCAATAACATAAATAGAGATATATTACTTTTACCGCAACACACTTGCATTACAGTAAGTTTTTGTAATGTGGACATACAATAAGATTTGATATAATCCTGTACATTTCTTTTTTTCCTTTGGTTTACATTAGATTTTGTGGAATTCTTTGAGTATTGTTTATTGGTGAAAAATAAATGCAATACTTTTATATGTAATCAGAGCCGTTTTCAAATCACTAATATATTTCATTTCAAAATATGATATATAGTGTATGATAATTATTATCATTATTTATGCTTATGTACTAATAGATTATAAATAATAATAATAATTTATATTGCACCAAAAAATGTATGCGGTGATTACACAGTTTATAATGTATGCATTTGCTTGCCATTCAGCAAACACACTATATAGATAACATGTTGTCCTTTTTTAATTTTCTACATTCACGGTATTAGCAATGTTTAGGTGACAGAATCCCTTGGAAGGGTATTACTAACTCAATTTGAGTAACAGAGATAAACCAGGACATATTGTAGGGAAAGCCCTCCTCACAAGGCTCCAATCTAGGGGGACATGTCTTTTATACATTTGTATCCAGAACAGTTGATATTTCTTATTATTTCTTGCTCATTCAAACATGCATAGATCAATGTCTGATCCCAATCTTGCCTGACAGATAGCTTCTATAAACGTAACATTCGTACATGCAGCAAGGCTCATGTGATGGATATTAAATGTGACCGCCTGACAGCATTTAGAACAAACAGACATAAAAGGTGCAAGCAAATTAACTTAAAGGGCAGTAAAGTTTTATAAAGACTGCACATTCTCCCAATTTAAAAAATGTAAACAAAACTACAAATAAAAAATTATCAATACTATCATAATTTAGCCCATAATTTAGCTCTTCTTTTTCTAGCGCTTGGGAAGTTTCCTGGCACTAAGCTATATTTATTATAAATATTTAAAATACCTTTGTGGTTTAAACCCAGCTAGATTGCTTTTTACTTTGTAAAGCTACTTACATTTGTTTAAACGTAAACCTGTCACATCTGAAACTGTTTCAAAGATGTCTGCTCTATACAGTGAATAATTATAGAGACATTGTCACTCGTAACATGACAAAAGTCCTACTATTTTGATTTATCAATTTTTTAGAATTCCGAGATGCATGCTGGCTGCGAAAATATGCAAAATATGCATTATAAAGTTCTCTGAAAGAAGTTCAATATGAATTTGGAGAAGGCATGTTGGGCATAAGACAGTCCCTATAAACTCACTCCCCTCCATCTTGCATGTCTTCACCACATCTCAAATTTGCAAAAATGCTTAGTGAATAGCATTTTGCGAGGTTGTGATGGAGGCATGTGAGGATGGCTGAGTTTGTCCGAGTTTGATTGTATAGTGCTGTGACACAGTGTATGACGCTATGACACATTGTATAGACACAGTGCATAACACTATGATATATTGTATAGACACAGTGCATAACACTATGATACATTTTTTAGACACAGTGCATAACACTATACATTGTATAAACACAGTGCATAACACTATGACACATTGTATAGGCACAGTGCATAACACTATGACACATTGTATAGAAACAGTGCATAACACTATGATACATTGTATATACACACCGCATAACACTATGACACATTGTATAGACACAGTGCATAACACTATACATTGTATAGACACTGTGCATAACACTATGACACATTTTATAGACACAGTGCATAAAACCATGACACATTTTATAGACATAGTGTATAACACTATGATACATTGTATAGACACGGTGCATAACACTATACATAGTATAGACACCGTGCATAACACTATGCCACATTGGATAGACACAGTGCATAACACTATGATACATTGTATAATGCTTTGACACATTGCTTAGACATGCTGTATAACACTATGACTCAATGTATAGACACACGGTGTCATTTTATGTTAGTTGTTATAGAATTCCACAGTAAATTCACAGTACTTTTTGATTATGAACATTTTCAAAAATTGCAAGCTTTGCTGCAGCCCTGCAGTTGTTGGCAGTTCTGGGTTCAGTCACGCCTCTGTGTCGGTAGGTCTCGTGGTCTTTTGGCAGGGACACACAGGGTCTAGTGTGATCGGTGGCCAGGAACAAAATGTGGCATTTTGGTGCTGGCGTCGTTGGGGACGCAAGCACCATGCGTCACAAAGCGGTTAAACACTATGTCAGCCGATATTCTATTGTCTGTAGGGGTTTTCTCTTATGCAGGACGCATACCACATATCTAAAGGATACATTAAAATTGCTGGTTTTATTTGCATATGTTTACCCAGTATCCCTTAGGGTGGTGGGAGCACTGTACTCTTGGGATATCTAAGGGTGGGGGCAGGTATATTAATTCTATACTGACCTTACAGTTCAAACATCAGTAAGAGCCACTGCAGCAAGTGAAACAGATGCAATGAGGTATAGTATTACGCAACTTGCTTTCTTCGTTACCTATTAATAGTTATATGTAGATAAGCAATTCATTGGGAGTAAAAGCCAACTATAAACTTATTTCTAAACTCATATCAAGAAGTTTTGAAATCTGTTATACGTTTCCCAATAATACTTACAAGATGAAAATAAAAAATGTACCACTCATGTGTAAAGAAATATCAAATCTTACAAAATGAAAATAAAAAAAACATACCAGTCCTGTGTGAGGAAATATCTAATCATTAGCCATAGTGACTGGTTCAGGTAAAAAAAAAACAAGAACAACACGTGAGGTATAATGTAGATTACATAAACTTAGAGATGTCTTGATACCCAAACTCCCAAACGGAATAACTGCTTCCCGTTTGTGCCTATACACTGTGCCTGATTTGGTAATAGAAAGCTCAATGACTACTTCATTGCTTGCAGTATAATTATTTTAAGAGAACAGAAGCTCAACAATATTATGGATATACATTTTCTTCTAACATAATAGTTCTTCTGAATTGACTGTTCCAGAGAATATATTTCTGCTTCTGGATGAAAAGCTACTGCCTCAGCAATGATTTTGATCTCTTGACTATTATTATATACGTCTTAACAACATTTGATCAACATTTCATAGTTAAACTAATGGAGAACAATGTGTCTGTTTGTGGAAAGAGATGATTTGAAACCCACGTTTCCTCTGACATCATGCACCTTGATCACAGGAAATAAAACTTTGTGAAGAAAGGGGGAAAAACTTTCTCAAAAACAAATCTTTCTTTGAGAAATCTATCCACTGGGAAACTGGCAGTAGCGATTGTTAAAAATGTATAAATGTATGAAGTTACTTAACTGGGACACTGAAAAATATAGTTTCATTTATTCCATTTTTTTTTCTTTCTTTTATATTTTGCTGTCTAACCTAATTTAGATCACCTCATACAAAATAGGCTTCTTTCAGGCTGCCCCAGGACGTGTTACGCTGTTGTTTCCTTGGCAACCATCTTCCCATTGCCTTTTTTAGTACAATCATCCAATGTTGCTGTCCCATCTCGTCCTTATCAAAACATGGACGTGTTTATTTTTATACTTAAGCATTGCAAATGAACCTAGATTAATTCCAAGAATCATCCAGTGGTTCTTGGAGAGAGCCCCAGTACATCAATCTTGGAGATTGATGAAGATTTAATGGCTGCATCCTGGGATGATGTATACTCGGGAGTGGTGGATGGGACAACGTTCTCCCCACCCAGGTTTGGGGATGCCAAGTGGCTGGCCCGGATCCCCTTCTTGAGCTGTGCAACCTTGCCCAGCTGCCGGTACCTAAAGGAGCGGTTGCTATGAAGCTGCTCTGGGAGGAGATGCCTCGAACTTCCCCAACCCATGACAGACAACACGCCTGGATTAGTAGAGAATAGAAAAAAGATACACAGCACCTACAAAATGAGAGTAATTCAATATTAAGTGATAGTGTTATAAACCACCACCTAACAGAAAAGAAATAGAAGTAAAATACTCAGAATATGTAAATACAAACCCCTCTGGTATAGAGGCAATAAATATGGGGTAGGATTGCTGAACGTGCTTCAACGGTTGTCAGTAAAAAATGTCTAGAGAAGTAGTTAAAAAAGGGAAAGCTGCTAATCCTGATAATTCACAGTAGATCACCACTGGCAAGAGGGCAAACGAAAATATCTAAATGGACAGTGCTAGAGCTGAAGAACAATAAAAACAGGATAAAAATGAACCTAATAAGAAAAGAAAGGGTCAGAGCAATAACTGTATAAAATATATAAATGTTAATGTATAGATATAAACATAAATAACATGTACATGGGAGCTACATAGACATCAGAAAAAATATATATGCTTGATATATGACAAGTCTCTCAGGAAAAATACATATACAAGAGAGAAACAAGCAAAGTACACAGGTATAATACAATGGATGTGCTGAGAACAAAAAGCATAAGACCTGGCCAGGTATGCACAAAATAGGATGCCAAATAGGGACGCGTTTTGTATCGTCTTCAGCCTAGAGGCGGCGTCCAGCACCAGTGCATAAAACAGATATGTCAAATTTCCCCCCAAACACACACACAGCTGCTTTGCTCGATGATGGTGACCAAAAAGTAGGTAAGTATGGTCAATGTGCAACATTTTCAGAAATATCCTCCTGCTGGACTGGAAGATGCCAACTGCTCCTATGTAATACCATTCTATATATTGCTGGCTACCACTTCTCTTTAATTGACAGAGGTAGTTTGCAATTGAAGGTAGTATTTTACACTGGATGGGATTTGTCTCTTGAATCATTGCAACCTTGAGTTATAATTCACTGTGGATAAAACCGTGACAGCAAAGTGCTGAATTACACGGGACCATGATTTCCTATTACTATGATAGCAAAGAAGAAAATGAACTTTATGCAGTGTTTATAGCACTTGGGGCGATTAGACACAAAGCAAAACAATATTAATGCATTGAGCAGTATGTGGAACACACTGAACATTACACTCAAGGGGTTAAGGGCGCAGAACCATATGTTGCCCCATGAATCTTAGTCGTCTGAAATAAAGCAATCAAATTCAATGCTGTAGGCATCTAGCTTTAGCTTGGCTTAATTTCTATTTGGAGAAGCCGTAAATCAGGGACAAGTGGGATTTGTTCAACATATGTCCTGTGATTAATTGAAGTATTATAACTTGCAAGATTATATAATGCTACTTTTTGGTCATTTTTAATTCATTTTGTTTGTGTCCTTAATAAAGTTCATTGTAATAGCAAAAATAGTGACAATAATAATAATTGTCATTTGCAACTCATATTTTACCCTGACATTGATTAATAGGTGAACACAGAATTGTGTACGTCTCAAAAGGATAAAGATTGATTTTTGAAAAAAAAAAAAGGAAATTGCTTGCACTATAGATGTGTAGCAGCTGTAAATAATCTATGTATCAAGGTAGTGGAAAGTAAAAAGGACCCAAGCAACTATAGTAATGTTAAAGAATATAATAAGTGGTTAATGTAAAGGAAGAACTAAATAGTGAAGGGTCCAAGTACACAAACACGATTTGGTTGGCCATATTTTTTTTCCTTTTCTGTGCCTCTAGCCTAACTTCGAATTTCCAGCTTCAGCTCTTCTTTCTCCTCCCCTTAAATGCTCCTACAACTCCTGTAAAAGTAATCTGGGGAGATCTGGGAAGTTTGGAGGCCAAGTCAACACCTTGAACTCCTTGTTGTGTTGCTCAAACCATCTCAAGCCTGTAGTGGCACACAAGGAGAAGTACCGCAGCGTAGATATGAGAGAGTCCATAAATGAGAATGGTTGCACTGTAACAACGTCCTTACTAACGAGTGCCCCAAAGTGAAGGTCATTAAAGCAGGGTATATGTAAAAATACCTAAAAACAAGATAAATATAGTGAAGGCAACTCACGCATTTCACGCTTATTCAATTATCCAATTCACCAGACAGGACGTTCAGCCATTTACTCCAAGTAGCAGACAACACCAGTACAGGAGTAGAACAGGAAAAAACATTTATTGAACAGCAACAGAGTCTTATATACAGACATAATCAAGTTAACATAACTCAACCCACATATTAGCATGCAACCAAACAGGAGCTAAGCAGCAATTAACCAGACCTGCTACAGATATACAATAACACATCATAATACATTTAACAGTAAATTCAATTAACACAGAACAATAGATGAGTCACATAATAGAATTGTGCATATCAGCATCAGTTTAAGATGGAAAATCACACCTAAGAAGCACACAGGTTTTACGTACACCTACACTTAGTGGGTAAACCATCAACCATTGTCCCTGACTCCACTGTGACACATTGTAATCAATCAGAGTGGTCTCCTCTCAGAATTATGGCATTGGACATAAACCAATATACAAAACGGAATATGACTAATTAACCACATTAAACATACAATTATGGCACATAAGCTAGGGCGAATCAGGATTACAGAGGGCACAATCAGGGAGCATGAGTAAAGGTGTAACAACAGCATATATATTGTAACGTCAATGCAAAGTGCAAACTTACCCACTGTACCCACCTCCCAAAAAACAGAACCATTTTCAATGCCAGGGTCTATAATCTATAGGGAGGAGATGGGACATTATTTCTCTCCAAGAACCCCAGTGACAGACGGTTCCGTCATAAATATATTCTTATTCTATGAATAATTGCATGTTGCATGAAATGCGTGATGTGTCTGTCTTGTCCTATATTTTTAATTGTTTTTTTTTATCAAACCCCACCTCCTCGCTGTGCCATTAAATTTTTTGATTAAACTTAATCCTACATCATAACTGCATGGATTTTATTCCATCGAGTATTGGCAAGTAGAGGTTTCAGTTGCAAAGGACAGGGAGTGCCCACTACAACCTGACTCCGGAACCAATAGCGGATTAATCCGTTGTGAGGGTGATCAGCCACAGCATGGGGACACAGCACCAGGGACCATGTACAGGAAATGTACTGGACCAGTATGGACTGATATTCAGGTTGAAGAGGGGTGAGTGATACCACGTAAATCAACTGTCTTGTTTTTGGATATTGGGTATAAAGTTTCTTATTATTTAGTAAATATTTGTAATAAAATCTGTATATATATTAATTATTGCATGTGTGTAATTTATAGTGCTCTGTGTGTATCAATATACATTATTTAACAAATCACTGCCCAGCCATATATTGTGTTTATTTTAAAATTAAGCTTCCACTTAGCCTTTAGATTATAGTAGAGGATTGTAATGAACACACATAGAAAACTACAGTCTTGTAATAACCATTCCCCAGTGACTATCCTGGCAGTCATTCATTGCTGAATAGTTATGTTGTGTTCCCAAACATTTCGAAACAATCAACATGCCATCTGTACCAATGTTGGTGAATACCCTGCTCGCAGCGCAACATGACTCAATCAATCAAACTTCACATGGAGGGAAAAGGAAAGGTTCATTTGAGAAGCTATGCCATCAAGGGAATTCGTTTTTTTTTTCTTTCACATAAATGACCTTAAAATTCCCAGTCATCCTTTTAGTTTCCCTTTTAAAGGTTCTTTTTTTCTTTTCCAATGATCCAATGAAGCAGAATCTGCAATTTTAACTGGTCCTAAAAAAACAAACAAACAAAAAACAGCATTGCTTTGAATCTGTTAAGTTAATGAAGCCAGATTGTGCTATGTGTGCATGCCTAACACATTCCTCCAAAGTGCTAGCACTCTGAGGCATATAGTAGCTACTGCTGATATCAGTGGAACATCTTGTATTCTGGGTGTAGTAGGCACAAGTTACTTAAACAATAATCTGGTAATTATATCTAATAATAGTATGTAAGATGAGCTTCCATTGGCATACCTGTGAACCCACCTAAATTAATTTACAGATATATTTCAGCATGTATTTATTCTCTTACTTACTTCATAGATTCTGTAATAAATCACCCCTTTTTGGGAAAGTTGTCAGTGCATCATAATGTGCATAAACAAACATTCATATTCAAACAAGGCCTGGAACTATTAATACTTGGAACTATTAATACTAGTAAGTAAAGTATGATCAGGGCAGATCACATATAAAATCAGTCTGGGCTGCAGTGATTATTAGACTGATGTAAAATATACAGCTAAAAATGTATACGTCTACTTAATAAAGAGAGAATTGCAGGGAATTTCTAACTGTAGGTCAATATAGCCAAGTTCGAAAATGTTTCCAATGCAGCTGAATGGGAGCATTTGGCTTTATGTTTGAAATTTCTGTCTCAATTCCTTGCAGTGAGGTCGGACACCCCTAAGGCCAGCCCTGTATACATCAAGCTTGATTATAAGGCAACAATAATCTGTCAATAGTAATTCCACAGGAAGTGGCTTCTATAGGCTTCTATAGGGTGAGCATCAGACACCTGACCAGACACAGCTAAGGAGAGTTAGAACAATAGCAAGACTTAGGGTAAGGCAAAGGTCCAGCAACCTAGAATTCAAGGTTCATGTCCTGGTGAAGTCCATTCCTGACAGTGTAGTACAACAAACAACACGTCCATTTATCTTAAGATAGATACATGAGAACCTCATGGTTCCCATTATATAACTCCCAATGTTTCACATATCGTTCAAGGGACACTTGTTTTAGTAGGATTATATAGGGCCACTAAGGTGTGAGGAATTACCATTTAGGTAACTTAATGAGTTCTAATCATAACCATAACAGGTATATAAACCAAAACAATACATTATTGTGTCTAAATAAAATAAAAAAAGTTTTAGCAGAGTAATTGGAGTTTTAAATGCATTAATATGTGATTTTGTTTTAGGTATGACTCTAATAGTTATTCTTAATAATGAATAATAAATCCTAGATAACATCCTGATATCCTAGAAATGAAACAAAATAGTTTATAATTAAGGATACACATATTTGGGTCTCAGATTAACAGGTATACTTTATTCAAACTGATACATTCTAGCATAGATCTGTTACATTACATCTTATTCACAATGAGCATGCTTACCAAGACATGAGGTTAAATAGTGTGCACTTCAGTGACCTCTGCTGGCTCAATAAGGGCATGGCACTGGGACACAGCAAGTGGCCTATCAGTGATAAAGGATATGTGGGGCAACTGTTTTCTCATATATGGTACCTCCTCTACATTAATAGTAAACCATGGAGCAGAGATCAGTAAAATATTCTTTCCTTTGAGGAACATGCATAATAATGCTGGAGAAGTATTGATTTTAACATAGGCTTGCAGTATATAGACTCATTAGTTATCTGCTATGAGCTATGTTTGTCCTAATGGTGTCATAGCCACACACCTTAAATTGGGAGCACCAAGAATATTTCTTACCATCAGGGAACATATTCAAACAGGAGAAAAGAGTTGACTACTTTTTTTTTTTGGGGGGGGGGGGGGGCGCTACAATCTTACAAAACACCAGCACTCGCCACAAGTTTTTCATTTTTACAAGTTTTACCCTTATTGTATAGTTCCTTTTATGAATTAGCACCGAGTAAAATCTTCTTCTTCTTTGGTTCAGGATTATAGGTACCAGACGTACCTGCCAAATAATATGTACTGCTATTTTTGAGCAGGGAAGAATAGCTGTAACATAGTATAGCATAAGTATCTAAAATATAAATGCACATTGATTTTATACTCCAGGATAAAAAAGGTACACTAAACAATTATTGGTTATATGTATTTTTTTAGTTTCTAGGTGTTAGTGCAGAGAGGATGTCTGCACAGTATTGAATACAATTATATACACTATACAAATCCATAAATGCAAGCAAGGTTTTATAGCCTGTCAATGTTACATCTTCTTCTACTGTCATTAACACAAACTTAAATTGGCTAGATTCTCAGCAATGCATGGGTACATGTACAATGTACAAACCTGATGAGCTGCCCCTGCTTTGCAAACCCAACAGTTCACCTCAGTTCACCTCAACTCACTTTCAACGCACCTTTTAGTGAACTGCCCCCTCTGTTTAAGCTTCAATCTAACAATTGTGCTCATTTACCTATGGGTTTGCCCCTATATGAATTGCAATATACATAACTGAGGACTTTCTTTATGAGGTGAAATGAGACCCTTCAAAATATGAACCAACTGCAATTGCTGAGTAGGAAACCTGATACTCATATCTTTAACGTTTTAATTGTAGCAAGAAACGGGAATTGTTCTATCACTGGAGTTTGTATAATGCAGTTCTGACCAAGAGTTATAAAATGCTTATACAAGTACCTATGTTTTATAATATGTTTAACACTGCTGAGATGCACCTGTTGTCTTATTGATCTTTATTTTAATGTCTTACGTACCTAGCTGATGCCTATTGCAAGGATGTCTCTGTTAAAAATGTAGAAAATCAATAAACAAAGCATAATAATAAAACAAGAATGTATAACGTGCTGGAAAGTACATATAATACAAAGAAAAAAACAGTGTTTAAAAATCTACATTCACGAATTGTACTATTCATCGAGTTTTTTCGCCCGTGGCCAATAAAATAATTTAAAACATTTATAAAAACATACATGAACTCCTTAATAGTATGCCATGCATGAAGTCTAAAGTGATCCAGCTGAAATATTCATCAAATAATCTTTGATAAAATACTGAATTGAATCATCAGTATCTAACTATAACACATTAGTAAAAGAATATGTAAAATGTGGATTAAGGAATCATTAAAAGAGTATTGAAATTGAAGGAGAGTACTATGGACAGTGTAACCCCACTATATGTGTCCGGTCACACTGATACTGAAGTCAAAACCTGGACCATTCCCTGTGTGTACGTTTTAGCAGTACACTTTTCTTTTTAATGAAAAGACTGAACTATGTGACAACCACCTGTATGTGCGTACATTGTGACAGCTTAGGTATGCTCTACATCTTTAAATTGAATGCATGCTGTTTAGAGCAGATGTGCTTGTTCAATGCTATTTTCAAATCTAGGTACTGTGTATTACAGCTAAACGAATGACACCTCAAAAATAAGTGCAATACGTGCAATTATGGCCCAGAGGGGAACAGCTGGAGTGTACAGCATCCTGTGGAAGGAAGTGACAAAGTATTACTAGTCAACGTAACATAGCAATTGATGGCATGCAGAGCATGTCAAATAAAGGATCTGGGAGACAGAACTTGCAATGTAGCTAAAGGGAACATCTCGGAAAATGGAACACATCATTCAAATCCACTGTGTGCACCCACATACAACTAGTGTTCCCTTAATGTGATCCAAGCCATGCCAATAATGTGACACACAAAGCATTTGAAAGTTACATGACTGACAAAAACACAGTTTATGGCAGGCAGCTCTTTTGTTGTACTGTGCCAGAAAAGAAATAGGTGATATTTAAAACATATTCTCTATTTTAGAAAAGACACTTGAAAATGATACATCACAAATAACAATCTTATCAAATGAAAAATGGAAGAATGTCTATGTTTTAAGCACCTATGAAAATAGCCATGTTAATTGCCAATGTGCAAAAATCTCCATTTAAATAACTCACAGATATCGGTGCAGAAATTAAAACATATAGCATGCCCCTTTCTGGCTGGAGTGCAACTAGCGAGGATTTATCCCCCCAAAAATAGCACCCATTGTCTGTCAAAAGGAAAATCAGAAACAAGGCAGCACCACCTTCTCCATGGATGAGAGAAAATACATCTTGTTTATTTCTGATTTATGTAGATCAGAGTATGACTGTGATTTTACTATTGAAGGATAAAGTCTCTCCCCCATACCCTCATGCCTGTCTCCCCCCCCCCCCCCACACACTCTCATGCCTGTCTCTCTCTCTCCCACCATTCTCATGCCTGTCTCTCTCCCCCCCCCCCCCCCCCCACATCCTCATGCCGGTCTCTCTCTCCCCACACCCTCATGTCTCTCTCTTCCCCCACACCCTCATCTCTCTCTTTTTCTCTGTCTGTGTTTTTCTCTCTATCTTTCTCTATGTCTGTCTTTCTCTCCCTCTCTCTTTCTCTGTCTGTGTTTTTCTCTCTATCTTTCTCTATGTCTGTCTTTCTCTCCCTCTCTCTTTCTCTGTCTGTCTTTCTCTCTTTCGTTCTCTATGTCTGTCTTTCTCTCTCTCTCGTTCTTTCTTTATGTCTGTCTTTCTCTGTCTGTCTTTCCCTATCTGCCTTTCTCTAGCTCTTTATCTATGTCTGCCTTTCTCTAGCTCTTTCTTTTTTTATGTTGTAATATATATATATATATATATATATATTCATTCATCATTTTCATTTTTTTGTTTTGATATTATATCAATCATCTTATTTAGTAATTCAATTTATATATTGTTATGTTTCCTGATACTGCTTTTTCATTTTGTCCCAGTAGGGTTATTCGTGTAAAAATCAGTCTTTATTTTTACTTAAGAACCACAAAACTATTTGGTATGGCCGGCTAGACGATACTTCTGGAGCGACATAGGATTATACTATAAAGTCACTTCCGAAGAAGCCAAAATGATACGTCCCTTATGGGATAACGATATTACTGGAAGTGCTATGTACCGTGACAACACCTCCTACATCAACAAGGGGAATCTATTACACATACTGAAAGATTTATTTGGGACTGGTGTGAATCATTAATTCCCGGATTTTCTGATTGGACCTGGGGAGTATTTAGTGTTTTTATGTACTAGCATAGTAGTGTGCTACTTATGTCCCCTGAGAAATTTGTGATAATACCCAACAAAAAGTGTAGGGCTGCTAACTCCTGTTTTTTACCTTTATATAACTGTCCATTGTGATTGGTATTGTGGATGTTCCCTACGGATCTACTACTGGTTCAACTGCTGTTCCTAGATTGGCCAGCTCCTTCTGTCACTCTGTTGATACAGAAGATCCATCGCTGAAGTGAAGCTGTATTATCATCTCCATTGGGCCCAGTTGGATCTTGTGTTGGGTAACCCCACTCCTGTTTTTAAGTGTATTTTGCAAAATTGAGATGGTCTCGTTTTGCACATTTTACTTGTGAGTGCTATGCATATCAATAAATGTATCTGTTTATTTCTAGTACATATTTACGCTATGTCCTTTCCCTCTCTACTTGGTCCTGTTTGTTTGCATGAGACTAACCTAATTCCAGAATCTAATGGAGAAATATTGGCCATTGGTTTTCATTTACTTTGTTACGTTACATTTGATGGAGGTCACTGAATCGTTTTTGTGCATGGATCACGTGCGTTTCGATGTTACAAATAGGGCTTTTTTTTACCCATGTGGGGTAGTGATTTCAGCACACCCATTAAGTGATGTATTGGAGGGCACTGAACCACTTTTGAATACTAAATTGACATAAATTGCCTTTTTTTCCATTAATGCACTCCACCAAAACTAGCCCTAGAAGCAACAACAACCAAAAAAACAAAAATGTGCTTCCTCATTAAAGAGCTAAAATCATTGAATTTTTTTGATACAAAATTTGATTATAAGTTACTTTGGTGATTATAGCTGAGTAAAGGACTTTGCTGGATTGTTTAGATGCTCCAGATCAGCAGTCTCTTAGGCTGCATCACTGAAAATGAACATAACTCTCATAAATTACTTGCTCCCAAAACTATTTTTAAGCACTTTATCTCATAATGTAGTTCAGTATTGTAGTAATAATATTTACTGTATGATTTGTTGTTAGTTGATGTTCACAGGCTGCATAAGAATGCATAAGTATTTAACTGTGTTCATATACTTCAGAGGAATTATCTGATCTTGAGTTTCTGCTACGTAGCCATAATTGTCTGAAATGTTATTTCTATGTCAAGTCCAGCGCTGTATTTGCAGTGAGGCAACCAAGCCTGGTGCCTTAGGTGGCACTTGCCAGCGGATAAAAATTCTGCCCCTTTAAAAAAACAGCTTGTCGGCAGATACATTGGGCGGGAGATCAAGAGATCTCCCCTTTCCAGTCTCTCTTTGGGCAAACAGACAGCATGATGTGTGTGTACTGCCTAGGCGCACAGACATCATCCAATGCTACCTCTCGCACTCCCAGTGCTTGTTCGGAGGTCAGAGTGTTGGGAGTGAAATGACCTGCCAGTGCTCAGACTTCAGACCATGTGGGGAGCTCAAGAGGCAGTGTGGGAGAATTTCTGTGTACCTGGCAGTGCACAGACATCCGACTGCCTACCACTTGACATCAGGGAGCTGGACGGTGCTTGCTGGGGTAAGTCGTGTGTGCCAGGTGTGCAGTGTGGATGATGGGGCATGTCCTGGGTGTGCAATGTGGGTGCTGGGGCATGTTCTTGGTGCGCAATGTGGGTGCTGGGGCATGTCTTAAGTGTGCAATGTGGATAATGGGGCACATCCTGCTTATGCAATGTGGGTGATGGGGCATGTTTTGGATGTGCAACATGCTTGCTGGACCAAGTCCTAGGGTAAGTCCTGAGTCTACAATGTGGGTGCTGGGGCATATCCAGGGTATACATTTGAGTGCTGAGGTACGTCCTGGGTCTGTAAGTTTGCGAGCAGCGCCCTCTACCTCATGTTTTAGTCTGAAAATGTTTGTCTAATTTTGTTTATAACTCCCTTCTTATGCTTTGTACCAAGCGCTGCATAAATTGTTGTCACTATATAAATAAAAGCCAATGTAATGTCTGCAATGTGGATAATGGGTCATGTCCTGGGTGTGCAGTGTGGGTGATGGTGCATGTTCTGGGTCTGTAGTGCTGGGGACAGGTCATGGGTGTGCAATGTGGGTGCTGGGCAAAGTCCTATGGTGCTAGGGCATGTCCTGGGTATGCAATGCAGGTGCTGAGGCATGTACTGGATCTGCAATGTGGGTGGTGGTGCATGTCCTGGATATACAATGTTGGTGATGGGGCATGTCCTGGGTCTGCAATGTGGGTGATGGGGCATGTTGTGAGCATGCAGTTTGCGTGATGGGGCATGTCATGGCTCTGTAATATGGGTGCTGGTGCACATCCTGGGTGTGCAGTGTGAGTGATGGGGCATGTCCTGGATCTGCAATGTGGGTGATGGGGCGTGTCCTGGGTCTGCAGTTTGGGTACTGGCTGTGATACATCCTGGGTGTGCAATGTGGGTGCTGTTGAATGTCCTGTGAGCGCTTGGCCATGCACTTTGGATACTAAGTGGGTGCTGGCTGGGATAAGTCCTGGGTTTGCAATGTGGGTGCTGAGGCATGTCCTGGGTGTGCAAGGTTTTGCTATGGCATGGGATGTGGGGGCAATAACTAAACGAGTGCCAGAGAAATTGAGTGGTGAGGTGGGGGCCCAGACCATTTGTTCTGTAAGGTGGATTGTAATTTGTACAAGTCTCAGATTTGTATGTTATGTTACTGCTCTGCATCATGGGATTAGTGGTCTGGACCAGCAGGTTGCTAGATGTTGACGTGTCCTCTCTAAACCAATATCCTTTCTATATATCTCATTCCATTTTACACAGTATAGGGATGTTTACAAAGTCTGGTATCACGGACTCTTTTAATGTGCTTTGATGTATTACAAAACTTGTCTTGAACCAACATAATTGCTGTTTGTTTTAAAGCAGGACACAGCAGCTATCTATTTCCAGACTGTGCACAACAAAAGCATAATTCCTAATTCCTGCAAAGATTTCTGAGTGTTCTGTGGCTCCCAGATCAGTTTAATGGCTGCATGTCATTAAATCTCTCAATGCTTTTAAGTGCCTGCTCGCATAGTTATGTAGCCCCCAGTCAAACTACAGCTATGTTCGGCTTAAAACAGCAGCCATTGATAAATAATTAAATGGCAATTAGAAGTAAACAAAACCATCAACAGGCCCCTTGCACTGTGTTATTTCTGTTTCATTTAAAAGGATAACAAATATTTGATAATGTTGCATTCAAATATTTAGGGACTTAGGTACCAATGGACTTCACTGCAGGTTTTAGGCACACAGTGTTACTGGGGTCACACACAAAAACAGGAACACATTAATAAGATGCAAAGAAGAGCTACTAAAATGCTCAAAAGCTACAAGCCTGTTTAGTTCAGATTTGTGAAACAAACATGTATAAAAGTGTAGCACACAATAAAGACAAATTATAAATAACCGGAGCCTTTTTCAGTACTCCTCCAAATACTCAAAGATATATGTTACAAAGATACATAGGTAAAAGATGCAGGAAGGACATGTAAAGAAAGAAAAATACACAATAGTGAGATACGTTTAGCCAATAAAGTGCTGTTAATAGTGGTGATTGATTACACTCACAAACATAGAAGATAAATATCCAGTCAGGGAAAAAAGCCATGGATTAGTGGATCCTTCCAATGATTTCAATCCCCGAATTTGTGTGATGCAATATCAAAGTACAATTTCAACTGTTTCTGGAGGTTTAGAGTTGGACTAGTAACAATACAAACGGTTAGTAACTCTGAACTAGTTCGAGCTACACATCCCAGCCTGGAAAGGAAGAGTAACCAACATAGGTGAAGTCACTTCACAGGATGGGTGGCAACCCTAGGCCCACAAGCCACCAGATAGAAGTCAACTGCATAATTAAATAACTCAGGTAAGATCATGAGGGACACCTCTAGTGTTTCTTTTGTCCTTTTTTATTGTAGGTATCATTACATTTGTGTGGGAGAAAATGCCAATATATTCACAGTGCTGTAAAGTTATCCATGCTCAGATAACTTTAATAATCTTTAATACACTTTCCTTATCAACGACTTGTCACTACAGTGCTATAAATCTTGGCATGAATTATAAAGGAAGTACAAAAAAAAAGAGTTTTAAGCAGATTTCATTATCAGTTTATTACATCACCCACTGGTATTGGGTGAACTTACTGGAGTGTACACAAAAAAAAGCAGAACCAGCAAAAAACGGCCCTGTTTAGCAGGCATCGTCTGAGTGAACACAAAGCCTGCTGCTCGGAGCTGCACACTGGCAGAAGGTTGGGCAGAACCAGATAATCTCTCAAAGGTAAGATGCAAGACTTTGAACAAGCAACTGAAACAGCTTTGAAATTACAGAAGAACTTAACATATTTCAACAGCAGTACATAAGACGAAAGTATGACTAAAATTCATTTTTACTTAAATTGTTGATGATGTGACAGCACAATCTAGCATGGGTTTTGTAAGATCCCATTCAGTATTATTAATAGTAACAAGTAAACCAATGCAAAATGGCAGGGCCGTCTTTAACGTGGGGCAAACGGGGCAGCTGCCCTGGGCCCAGTTACTCCTGGGGGGCCCCAAGGCAGCTGTCCCGTGGGCCCCCAGCCCCTGCTTGCCACGTTCACAGCGCATTGCGCTTGTGAATGCTTTTTTTCCGGCAAGCCGCATCCGATGGATGCGACGTCCGGAAAAAAAAAAGAAAAAAAAACTGACGCCGGATGTAACGTCGCGTCACATCCGGTGACTGTTTCCCTCCTCCGTGCAAGAGGGAAGATTGCACGGAGAAGACTTCCGGCGGGGGACACGGAGCAGGATCATGTAAGTACTAGGGAAAGGGGGGGGGGGGGCTTTGCAGGCATCTGACTGGCACAATATTACAGGCATCTGACTGGCACAATATTACAGGCATCTGAGTGGCACTATATTACAGGCATCTGACTGGCACAATATTACAGGCATCTGACTGGCACAATATTCCTGGTATCTGACTGGCACAATATTCCTGGTATCTGACTGGCACACTATTACAGGCATCTGACTGGCATAATATTGCTGGGCTCTGACTGGCACACTATTACAGGCATCTGACTGGCACAATATTCCTGGGCATCTGACTGGCACAATATTCCTGGGCTCTGACTGGCACAATATTACAGGCATCTGACTGGCACAATATTACTGGGCTCTGAATGGTACAATATTACTGGGCTCTGACTGGCACAATATTCCTGGGCTCTGACTGGCACAATATTCCTGGGCTCTGACTGGCACAATATTGCAGGCATCTGACTGGCACAATATTGCAGGCATCTGACTGGCACAATATTCCTGGTATCTGACTGGCACACTATTACAGGCATCTGACTGGCATAATATTGCTGGGCTCTGACTGGCACACTATTACAGGCATCTGACTGGCACAATATTCCTGGGCATATGACTGGCACAATATTCCTGGGCTCTGACTGGCACAATATTACAGGCATCTGACTGGCACAATATTACTGGGCTCTGAATGGTACAATATTACTGGGCTCTGACTGGCACAATATTCCTGGGCTCTGACTGGCACAATATTCCTGGGCTCTGACTGGCACAATATTGCAGGCATCTGACTGGCACAATATTGCAGGCATCTGACTGGCACATTATTACTGGGCTCTGAATGGCACAATATTGCAGGCATCTGACTGGCACAATATTCCTGGGCTCTGACTGGCATAATATTCCTGGGCTCTGACTGGCACAATATTACAGGCATCTGACTGGCACAATATTACAGGCATCTGACTGGCACAATAATACAGGCATCTGACTGGCACAATATTCCTTGGCTCTGACTGGCACAATATTGCAGGCATCTGACTGGCACAATATTGAAGGCATCTGACTGGCACATTATTACTGGGCTCTGAATGGCACAATATTGCAGGCATCTGACTGGCACAATATTACTGGGCTCTGACTGGCCCAATATTGCAGGCATTTGACTGGCACAATATTGCAGGCATCTGACTGGCACATTATTACTGGGCTCTGACTGGCCAAATATTGCAGGCATCTGACTGGCACATTATTACTGGGCTCTGACTGGCACAATATTCCTATTATCTGACTGGCACAATATTCCTGGTATCTGACTGGCACAATATTCCTGGTATCTGACTGGCACAATATTCCTGGGCTCTGACTGCCAGAATATTACTGGGCTCTGACTGGCACAATATTACAGGCATCTGACTGGCACAATATTACTGAGCTCTGAATGGCACAATATTACTGGGCTCTGAAAGGCACAATATTACTGGCATCTGACTGGTCACGATTTGAATTCTCCAGCGTACTAGCACCAGAGTATCAAATGTAGAGATCCAGCTAGCGGAGAAGCAAGGGAGGAACCCAGGAAGCAGGTGTATGTTTACAGGAGGACAGTCCAAGATACAAGCAAAGGTCAAAGAGCAGACGGCGGACCAGGGTATCATCCTATAAACAGTACAAGGTCAAAGGGCAGACAATGGGCAATCCAGGTCACAGGTAAGGTCAAAAGGCCGGCGGCAGGCAAAGGGTATATACAGGTCACAGGCAGCGTCATAAGTCAGGTGGCAGGCAAAGGGTTAATCCAGGTCACTGGTAGGGTCAGCAATAGGAAGAAAATGTATACTGGATATAAAGCTCATGGGCTCACTGTAGATCTGTGAGGGACAGCCAAAAATATCTGAGCACCATGTTGAGGAAGCCTGGAGGCTTTATAGTGCTTTGGAAAAATAAAACACAATGCAAATGCTAAACACAATAGTTTCTGTCGTTAAAATAAAGCTAAAGTCACAAAGAAAACCTTTTAAAAAAAAAAAAACAAGACAAAAGTAAAAACTAAGGGGTCTTCTCAATTTTTAAACGTTAGGGTAATGTAGCCAAGTTAGAAAACATTTCTAATGCAGCTGAATTGCTAATATTTTTTAAAATTCTGGCCTTAAGTCTGAAATTCGTCTCAATCCCATGCAATTGTCTCTTTATTGAGTAGACCCTTGAGTAGGGTTGCCACCTGGCCGGTATTTTACCGGCAGGCCAGTAAAAAATTGGCATGAGGCCAATGTTAAGTCTATGGAGACAGTACCAAGGCCGGTATTTTTTTGAAGAAAAGGTGGCAACCCTACCCTTGAGTAATATAAATGAATAGCTGTAAAGGCCCCCAAAAGTGAACACTGAACTCTATGCTATTTCAGAGAGCAGTTGGAGACAGTGCTAATTAATGGGAGGTAAGATATATGGATCTAACTGTCTTCCTGTTGGTTTTAGATTAGACTTGAGTATTAGACTGCAAATTAAGGCTTCTGGGCTCTGTGTGGATTTGAAAAATAATTGCGCCAAATGAATGTGCCTGTGTGTTACTGAGGTAAAAAATGTCATACACCATTGCAGCAAAAAGGTCTGCATAACAATAGAGCATTACAGTAAAATGGAGGTGGTGTCTTGTTAAGGTGACACCTATTATTTCTCAGTCATGAGATATATTTTGTAGGTGGTTCGGTGTTAATGATTAACCCTTCTTAGGTTAAACCTTCCTCTAATGTTGCCATTTTTACACTGTCATGCACTTTTATTTATTTATTTTACAACAAAGGTTGTTGTTGTTTTATAAGTGGATCTGTACTTTTTGAGTCAATATTAGTATGTTGCCAGGTGCTGATAAAAAAAAGTCCACATTGATGTGCACTTTTTGCTATATTGCATATTAAAGGTATTTCACTGTTATATACCCTTTTTTTTTATAAAGGGACTGTCTAGTGTCTAAAATGCATCCTCCAAATATTAAAATGCATGTTTTACATTTTGCATTGCTTAAAATATAAAATACCTACAGCTAGATAAAATTGAAATAACAACATTTTGCAAGAAACCAGGACTGCCCACACTAGCTGAGTAAAAGTGATGTCATCTGACAATGTGAGTCCACACAATATAATCAATTTGAGGAGCACAGGAAATAACTAAATTAAATCAAATGTTATATCCTCAGTGTCTATTTAATCAGCGCTGCCTTACCTACAGAGTAATCACTGGGGAGGGCTTGCGTTAAATATTAAAAATGTGATTTATGCAGAATGCCTGCATCAAATCACACTGGGAAAAAAAGCCTGTGTACTATACAAGCAGTAACCGGAATCTTGCACCAAAGTGAGTTTGGGGACTAGACTGTCCCTTTAAGGTTGAGCTGTAAAAGTTATTTAGCCCAGATTGCAGAGACATACACATTGTAACTTATTATCTCTTCCAGCCGGTACTAAATTAATCTGCCATGGGATTTTAGAACAAATTAAGCTCTAGTCAAAGCATATAAAATGCTCACTGCCACTGATTCAATTTTAGAAATGCCTGAAATATATTTTAATGCTAATTATCCCAATTAGATACACACACAGCACACATTACAGTTAATACACGTGCATAGCACATCCAGTGCAAAATATATTCTGTAGTGGTAATGAGTTTTAGTAACAAGCCACGCAACACAGCAAAAGATAACTTTTCTGTTTTTTTACAGGTAAGAAAAGGGAAACATAACATTTCTTTGGAAAATGTAAAGACTACTTTGACTCTTGGGATTTTTTTTTTGTCTGAGCTTTTTTCAGCCACTGAATAGAAAAACTATAAAATATAATCCAGTGGAAAACACTGATTGGATGTAGTAAACCCAGAGGAATGCAAAATGGAAAATAAATAAAAGAAAGTAAAAGAAAAAAAAAAGTGTTTAGAAAAAGAATTCTCCTCTCTCTAGACAGAAGCTTTGATATCTGTTGTACCATGGACAGCAAACAAGTAAACAGCAAGGAAATAAGGAGGAGAACTTACTGTTGAGATAAACTCACTCACATTAAGCTAATTCATCACTTTTGCCACATTAATAAATTGCAATCTGTAGAATGTCAGAAGAGTCTGACAAGCATCCCTGGATTAAAGACGTTTTAGAGAAAGAAGGTGCCTTGAACATTTTTCTTTCCTTCCCAATATGGCGCTGTCAAGTACATTCTGGCATTGTGAGTGCCTTTAAAAGCTATTGTTACATCCAATTTTAGAAGATGACAAGACTGCATACTGGAAAGAACAGCATTAATGCATTACTGAGGAGTTCATATTGTGCCATCCCAAGGACAGTGGCTTCTTATGTTAATGGAATTAGGTGAAATGAATAAATAAGTGACTGCAGTTTTGCACACTGTATATGCACTTTTCAAAATGTAACACTTTTCTGTAGAGAATGAATTTTAAAAAGTTAGCAGGACATTTAATTGGATCTTATTGTTAAATAATGTGAGATATATTTTAATTTACTGCAACAATCTGTCAGAAATAATATATGGTTCGAGACTGTATACTGGTTTCTGGTTAATAATTATGTAACCTGCCTCAGGTTATATTAGGTAGAAGACAGCATACAGTCCTTAAATTAGAGAATGATCATTCTTGCAAGTACAGAAGCAGGGTCAACATGGAGTTTTGTCCACAAATGAGGGACAGGTCTTTGCTCCATTTGCAATGAAAGAAGAGGATCTAGGTAAAGAACAATTCTCCCATACACTTGGGCATCCTGGCTGGCATGAGTCTCTCACTGCAAAGTACAAAATACATTGATTGTAGTTCAAGTTCAAACAACTCTCTAAACAATAGTGGAAATCACTATGGAAGTAAATTTAAATAAAACTATTCCTGCCCCGCAGGTTTGCAGCTTGCCAGAAGAGTATTTGTCAGGTACTCATTAGAGACAAAAATGCAGAAAACTTGGAGCACATATACATGGAAAGAAAATAATAATAAAATATAGTGCAATACAGTACGCTAAGTGAGTGAGTTTGCAATGCTAAATATGCACTCACGAGACAGCCTTGCATATTGCATCCATCAAATATTGAAACATAGAATGTGTCGGCAGATAAGAACCATTCGGTCCATCTAGTCTGCCCAATTTTCTAAATACTTTTATTAGTCCCCAGTTCCCTATCTTATAGCTAGGATAGCCTTGTGCCTATCCCACGCATACTTAAAATCCTTGACTGTGTTTACCACTTCCGCTGGAAGGTTATTCCATTCACCCACTACCATCTCAGTATAGTAATACTTCCTGATATTACTTTTAAATCGTTGCCCCTATAATTTTAGACTATGTCCTCTAGTTGTGGATCAACATGGATGAAGGAAGACTCATCAACCAAGGAAGACTGTAGCAAATCTTCTTTAATACAGACTGTATACAAAATGTATAAAATAAAAAGCCAATGGTGCAAAATCTAAAAAAAAAGTGACAGTGACACAACATGTGGATACAAAAAGATAAGGCACATTGATAGTGTGCAAATACTCATGGAATAAACACAGGCCAGTAAGAGATGCTCCTGTGACCATCCACACTCCCACAAATCCGAGAAATTGTAACAGGGCTCAAAGCATTTTGCTTTAAATGTCAAACTTCCTCAGGAGACAAATAGCACAAAGTGTCCAAGTAAAATGAAAATCCATGATTCCATACTAGTGCTGTACCATTTTTTATTATTATGATAAATGATGAGCAAGGACGTTTCTGATCAACTGGGGACATATATAACTGAGCTTTAGTTTTATTAACAGGGCACCTTTTGTATGCCAGGGGGTGGGAAGTGATTTTCAGCTTAATTTAATAAAATCATCCCTCTTACCCGGGAAAAATAGTAGTATGGGGTGGGTGTAGGTAGGTATAATTTACCTACCTTACCTATCAATGTGTGGGGTGAAGGGAGCCCCCGGGGGGCAGCAGAGTCAACCTGAGGGGGCATTGACTGGGTTAGGAAAGGGTTAATGGCTTGGGTGTAAGGAGGTGGGTTGGTGTTATAACAGGGAGGAGTTATGCCCTATATAAGGGATAGCAGCCATTTTAAGGGTCAGTCATTTTGTTAAAAGATTGACCTACCTTGATTTTCCCGCCCACCCTCCCTAATTTTATTTTAGTAGGTTAGTGTTTATGCGTAGATTGCAAGGGTAGTGCACTTTAGGGAGAGTTTAATGTATGTTTGGATATGATATCCAGTTGTTTGGTGGTTCTGAGCAAGTTGGTAGCTCATACCGGGTGGGAGGGGGATCTCGGTGTGCCCCTCCTTTATATGTGTTTATGTGTGTTATGTGTTTTAGGTGTTTTGTTGTAATATTGTTATTACAAGTTTTGTTATCATTCTGCAAATTATTTATATCTTTTGGGGTGTCATTGCCAAGTTTATGTGAATAAAGGGTGGGGTAATGTTATACTAGGCAATGACAGATGATGTTATTTTAATAAAGATATGGCCATATTTAAAGGTATGGCCATAATTATTTTCCATAAATTCTGGTGTCTGTCGTTATTGGGGGTTTTAAGGGGGCATTAACCCGAGAATTGACTATACCCTAGTCAAGGATTTATTAATGGGCCAGGGACACTGGGCAAGTCCCTAACCCTTTTATTTTCTGGGGGCTGGGAGCTATTTGGCAGGCTCCCAGCCCCATTCATAGAAATGCATCTGGCAGGCCCCCATATTTATTGGCCTTAGCCTGAAAACAAAAATGATTTCCCCCCAGTGAATTGAATGGGAGCAATTTTCATCACACTCCTATTCATGTTAGTAAGCTTCACCTCATCTCCATCTTTGCAAAATGGTTAGTGAATACCATTCTGCAAAGTTGGGGTGAGGCAAGGTCAAGATAGGTGCTAATCTTGGATTTAGTAATTAGAAGACACAGTTGCTGCATATGCTTGGCTGTCAAACCCTAGACAATGCTGTTGCTATCCTATGTAAAACCCAATGCACACAGATTCATAGAAAAAACATTATATTTCCTCTTTTTTATGAACCTGACAAAATAACACGGTAACACTTTCTCTATTTTTGCCTACTACTTCATGTTATAATTTCAACACTGCAGGTAATCCAAGATCTGTAATTTCATTTTTTCACCTGGTCCAGTACCCCAGGGCTTAGAACCACAAGATAAGGGGACAGTTAATTTTCCTATTTCCTTCGACAGAGTTTAATTTATTAAAACCAAAATCCTGACGGTGTCTGTTAATTGAAATACCAGTTTAGCTTGACATGGATGGACACATCATCTTCATTTCTTATTGGTCACTGTCATGCATGCTGAATCATAATAAATCAATTGTTATCAGCATGGCAAGAAATTCTAAAATGTTAATGGATAAAAAATACATGTTATAAATTATTTTTATATTTCCCACATGTTTAAGAGTTAGTAAAATAGCTGGTAAACCAAATTGACCTCATTTTAAATATACTTATTTGTTCACTTATTTTATATTCATAATATGTTATCATATTTTTGGACTGTCACGCATTTCTGCGACTGTGCCTGTGCCCCTTGACCTTCTGCCTGCCTCATTTTGGCCCTGTTTCTGGAGGAGCTGAACGGGTCTGCCTACTGGACATTCTATTGCTCCAGCATTGCATCATTCTAATGCCACTCCTCAGGTATCCTGTGATTCTATACACTGTCACTAGTGTGGATCATCAGTGTATTGGAATCGTGGCTACCTGAGTTCTCCATCCAGCATATCTACATCCTATTACCTATTTGTGTACCATTGCCTGTGTGGATTACCAGTGCTGCTATTTGTACCTGCATATTGCATCCCTTCTTCTTTTTAATTGCAAATACCGTGAGCGGTTTGTTCCTCGTTACTTGTGTGGACTACAATTACATCTGACTTTAGTTTGTGTGAATCTCAAGATTATTATACTGGTTCCTGTCCTACCATCTCAGGTGTATACCGTTATTTTTGTTAATCCTGCATATTGTTCTCCTTCGCATCAACTATACTGCACAGTTTTGCAGTTCTCAGGCCTAAACCTTGCTAAATGGCAGCCATTTTTAGTTCCATCAAAACAAAACCCATTCACCATCCATTACCATACATCCCAACATTTAAAATGATCAAGGAGGTCACTTTTGTTTCCTGGGGAGTGGCTGAAGGTGTGGATAGGGGCTGGGCATTTTTTATTTCAATTGAGAGTTATAATTTGGTAAGCCGTTTAGCATTTTTTTGTAAAAACTAATATTTAGGGACAGGAATTTGGGGTAAAAATAGAGACTTTTCTTCCTAAATTGGAATGCTTGGGAGGCATTTGTTTCAATATTTCCTTATCTCCCTTTTGCCTCTGCTCCAGCTGTATTACATTGAATATTAACTTTTTGTAGGGGATGCTTGTCCTGTAACTCTCTCTCTCTACACAGCTAATACTGAGGTGCAAAGCAACCTGCAAGGGGTTATGGGGAATAAGTGGTTCGGCTAGGGTTGCCAAACTTTCTTCTAAAAAAAAGTCAATGTTTTTACCGGTCTGCCAATGAAATACTGGCTTGGTGGCAACCTTAGGTTCAGCTGTCACTAATGCCATGAGTGCAAGGTACCCCCACTGAAGTATTTGGGCCAATATCATGTTTTAACTAAAGTAACACACACCAGTATTTAATATACAATAGGCTCATTCCAGTAACTAAATGATTTATTTTCCTTATTAGTATGCTTTCTGAGTGACCTCCACTAATGAGTGATATGGGAAATACCCCCAAAACACTCCTGCACAATAACAAAATTAGGGAATGGGCAAAATATACAAAAATGGCCTTTGTAATTATACCAACAAGGAGCCTCCTCTGCCAGAAAGGATTTTTATTGCTTTATTGCAATGACATTAATGTGTTCTCGGTAAACAGGCAAACTATATGTAGATTATGAGCTAGTGGTGTTATTCACTCTCTTTATTGCAATGACATTCATGTGTTATCGGTAAACAGGCAAACTATATGTAGATTATGAGCTAGTGGTGTTATTCACTCTCTTTATTGCCATGACATTCATGTGTTCTCGGTAAACAGGCAAACTATATGTAGATTATGAGCTAGTGGTGTTATTCACTCTCTTTATTGCAATGACATTCATGTGTTCTCGGTAAACAGGCAAACTATATGTAGATTATGAGCTAGTGGTGTTATTCACTCTCTTTATTGCAATGACATTCATGTGTTCTCGGTAAACAGGCAAACTATATGTAGATTATGAGCTGGTTGTGTTATTCACTCTCTTTATTGCAATGACAGACATTCATGTGTTCTCGGTAAACAGGCAAACTATATGTAGATTATGAGCTGGTTGTGTTATTCACTCTCTTGGCATAAAGTTTTATTCTACTGAATCTAATTATTATCAGGAATACCATAGGCTGGTAGCAAATTGTTGAGCCAGAAATCACTTCATTAGTCGTCTCCTAGGGCAATACATATTGTTATTACTGAAGCATTCATTCCATGCCTCATTTGGAACATTTTTTGGAGAGTCAGGAAAAGTTTCAGCAGGATAAACAAATTAATTATAAAGCTAAAGGACCATTAACCCCTTAGTGACATGACTTTTTTGGCTTGTCCGACGCTTGGTGACATGGGCTGTTTTAACATTTCTGAGCAGTTTGTGTTTTGCTGTAATTTATTTCTGTCTCATTTAGGGTACCCGCACAAACTATATATCGTTTTTATCGTCATAAGAAGGGCTTTCTTTTGATACCATTATTTTGATAATAGCATATAATTTGATGTAAAAAAAATAATAAAATATGGCAAAAAAATTGAAAAAATTATTTTTTTATGACTTTTATTTGAAAAATCGTATACTCATGTACAAGAGACAACAAAAAAACACTGCTAAAAAGTTTCTAATATATGTCCTGAGTTCAGAAATAGCCCATGTTTTTATGTTTTTGTGCTTTTTTATTCATGTTACAGGGCCAGAACTATAAGTGGTGCAAAGCTATTTTAAAATCCCTTCTTTCAAAATTAGCGATAGTGACATTGTAACACTGATTTCTGTACTAAATCCATGAATGACCCCCAACATGTACATATTTTTGAAAACTAGACAACTCAGGGCATTTAACTTGGGGTATTTTGACACATTTCATGTAGCCATTTTACCACCAATCTATGCCAAAGTTTGCAGCAAAAAATCTTTTTTTTTAATTTTTCACATATATTGCAATTTAGGTAAACATTACCTTAAAATGTGAAGGGGTATTTCCAAATAACACCTCAATATGTGTTCAGCAACATCTCCTGAGTACAGGGATACCACCCATGCATAGGTTTGTTGGTTTGTTTTGGGGCTAAAAGGCCACATTTAGGGGGTGCGCCTTTTGGTTTTCCAACTTGGAATTCTGACATGCAGAAAACTTGTGCCCATGTCCCATTTGGGACATTTTTGAAGCCAGAAAGTGTATTCTACCCCACAAAACCATATATTTTTTTAAACTAGACACCCTAGGGTATTTCAAATGGTAGTATTTTAACACTTTCCATGCACTAATTATACTACCAGCCTATGTCAATGTTTTGGGTAGTAATTTTTTTTCACATACATTGAACTTTGGGCATGAATTCACAGATCCTGTTATATGTCAGTGCCAAACAACACCTCAATATGTGTTCAGCAACATCTCCTGAGTACAGGGATACCACCCATGTATAGGTTGGTTAGGTTATTTGGGGGTTAAAAGGCCACATTTGAGAGGTGCGCTTTTTGGTTTTCCAACTTGGAATTCTGACGTGCAGAAAACCTGCGCCCATGTCCCATTTGGGACATTTTTGAAGCCAAAAAGTGTATTCTATCCCACAAAACCATATATTTTTGAAAACTAGACACCCTAGGGTATTTCAAATGGTAGTATTTTAACACTTTCCATGCACTAATTATACTACCAGCCTATGTCAATGTTATGGATAGTAATTTTTTTTCACATACATAGTACTTTGGGCATGAATTCACAGATCCTGTTATATGTCAGTGCCAAACAACACCTCAATATGTGTTCAGCAACATCTCCTGAGTACAGGGATACCACCCATGTATAGGTTGGTTAGGTTATTTGGGGGTTAAAAGGCCACATTTGAGAGGTGCGCTTTTTGGTTTTCCAACTTGGAATTCTGACGTGCAGAAAACCTGCGCCCATGTCCCATTTGGGACATTTTTGAAGCCAAAAAGTGTATTCTACCCCACAAAACCATATATTTTTGAAAACTAGACACCCTAGGGTATTTCAAATGGTAGTATTTTAACACTTTTCATGCACTAATTCTACCACCAGCCTATGTCAATGTTATGGATAGTAATTTGTTTTTCACATTCATTGTACATCGGGCATGAATTCACAGATCCTATTATGTGTCAGTGCCAAACAACACCTTAATATGTGTTTAGCAACATCTCCTGAGTACAGGGATACCACCCATGTGTAGGTTAGTTAGATTATTTGGGGGCTAAAAGGCCACGTTTAGGGGGGGGTGCATTTCCAACTTGGAATTTTGACATGTAGTCAGCCTGCGCCCATGTTCCATTTGGGACACTTTTGAAGCCTGTCAAAGTATTTTACCCCATAAAACCATATATTTTGGAAAACTAGACATCCTAGGGTATTTAAAATTGTGGTATTTTAACACTTTCCAAGTGCTAATTCTACCACCAACCTATGTCAAAGGGATGGGATGGCATTTTTTCCCCACACACATTGTAGTTCAGGCAGGAATTTTCAGATTCTGGTATTTGCCACTGCCAACCAACACCTCAATATGTGTTCAGCAACATCTCCTGAGTACAGGGATACCCCCCATGCATAGGTTTGTTGGTTTGTATTGGGTCTAAAATTCCACATTTAGGGGGTGCGCAATTCCAACCTGGAATTTTGACATGTAGTCAGCCTGCGCCCATGTTCCATTTGGAACATTTTTGAAGCCGTCCAATGAATTTTACCCCATCAAACCATATATTTTTGGAAAATAGACATCCTAAGGTATTTCAAATGGTGGTATTTTAATACTGTATAGGTACTAATTCTACCACCAGCCTTTGTAAAAGTTTGTGGTAGTACTTTTTTGGGAGTTTTTTTTCCCACATGCATTGTACTTCAGGCATGAATTCACAGATTCTGGTATATGTCACTGCCAAACAACAACCCAATATGTGTTCAGCAACATCTCCCGAGTACAGGGATAGCACCCATGCATAGGTTTGTTGGTTTGTTTTTGGCTAGAAGGCAACATTTGTGAGATGCGCATCTCAAAATTCCAACTTGGAATTTTGACATGTAGTCAACCTGCGTCCGTGTCCTTTATGGGATATATCTTTGAAGCCAGCCAATGTAATTTACCCCCACCAAACCATATATTTTTTTATCGGTAGACCCCCATCACTACTTGTGGCAAGGGCTCAGCAGCCACCGATACATCGCTAGATGATGTATCAGAAAGCTGAATAGGGTCAAAATCGAACCCTGAGTCCGCGGCCTCAGAATCAGTGCGTAAGCAGTGATCTCGAGCAAAGAAGGGGTTAATAGCTCTTAGAAGAGCCTATCTAGTACTGTAATACATTACAGTACAAATAAATTAATCCATAAAACAGTGCAGACAGCAAAACATACTGTTGCTGTGCAGGATTACTGCTTACACAGTGATGAATGGCAGGGAAGGGGTTAATACACAGTGAAAGACTTTCATAAAACCTGCTAATTTTATAAAATGTTATTTTATATCACTAATACTGATCTGTCTCTTTCCGTCACAAAAATGTAAGTGAGGAGAGGGAGGCAGATCAATATTTGTGAATATTGATCCGATTAATTTTGATCTGACCAGGGCGAATGGTGAGCTTAATTGAGAAATCACCAAACCGCCTTTGCCACTAATTCGCTGTTACTGATCGCTATGCGCTCAGGCAGCTTAAAAAAAAAAAACTCAAATATTTTTACTTTACATGTAATCCCCTAGCGGGTATGTGTAAAAAAAAAAAAAAATATGCAGACAGATAAAAATTGCTTTGGCGTCAATATCATTGCGTAAGCAGTGATCGACGGCAAATAAGGGGTTAATAACTCTTAGAATAGCCTTTTTAGTACTGTAATAAATTACAGTACAAAAAAATTAACCCCTAAAAAATGCACAAACGGCAAAAATAAATGCGCTGATGTGCACGATCACTGCTTATGCAAGATCAGTGGCAGGGAAGGGGTTAAACGCAGGGAATTGCTTTAATAAATTTTTTTTTATTGTTTTATTATTTGTGTGTTGTGTATTTATTGTTTTTTTTAACTTTTACTTACTTTTAGAACTTTGATCTGTCTCTCTCCCTCACTAAAAAAAATGTGAGGAGAGGGAGACAGATCATAACTGGTCAGATCAATATAGAGTTAATATTGATCTGACCAGTCAGTGGGGATGTTCAGGAGAGCATCCCCACTGCCTGTCAGTGTGCCTGGCAGTCACTGATTGCCTCTGTGAAGAGGCAATCGTGTGACAGCCAGAGAGCACAGGAAGCAGGTACTTCCTGCCTCCTGTGCTCTTGCCCTTAGAAGGGCAGCGCCATCTTGGTCACTTAGTGACCAAGATCGTGCATTTTTTTTTTGTGTTTCTGATTGCCTCGACTTGCGAGGCAATCAGAAACACTTTCTGAGCATAGGAAGCGAAAGATTCGCTTCCTATGCTCATTTTTTAAATGCCCGCGTTTTAAAGGCACTGTGCCTTTAAAACCGGCATTTCGATCGCTCTCCGGAGCGATCGAAATGCCGACGGGCATTTTTTTTAGCATTGTACGATGCTTCCATACGGAAGCATCGTTACAATGCCCTTAGAGCACTGAAAGCGGAAAAACTCCGCTTTCAGTGCTCGTTTTGACACAGGACGGACTAGGTCCGTCCTGTGTCACTAACGCCTCGGCACACAGGACGGACCTAGTCCGTCCTGTGTCGCCAAGGGGTTAATTCACTGCAGGGAGAACGTTGAAATCCGGCCACCGGAACCGGGCCCGGGGAGCGGGATAAAGCTGCCGTCGCCGTGGAACTCTGTCGGGGGCGTCGCCGGCCGGTCCGGTCCCCCGAGGGTCATGGAGCTTTTTAAAACCACTTTTTTTTTTTTAGGTGTCAGTTCGTGTACCAACTGTCCGTGCACCCCTCGGGCATGTTTTGGGCTGTGTGTTCGCTTGCTGGCTCGCTCAACGGCTCCGTGTCGCGCGTGCGCGTCCCGCGGGGAACCGGGCCCGGGGAGCGGGATAAAGCTGCCGTCGCCGTGGAACTCTGGCTGGGGGCGTCGGCGGCCGGTCCGGTCCCCCGAGGGTCGCTTTAAAATTAATTTTTTTTTTTTTTTTTTTTTTTTTTTTTGCGGGGCTTATTAATTCACTGCAGGGAGAACGTTGAAATCCGGCCACCGGAACCGGGCCCGGGGAGCGGGATAAAGCTGCCGTCGCCGTGGAACTCTGTCGGGGGCGTCGCCGGCCGGTCCGGTCCCCCGAGGGTCATGGAGCTTTTTAAAACCACTTTTTTTTTTTTAGGTGTCAGTTCGTGTACCAACTGTCCGTGCACCCCTCGGGCATGTTTTGGGCTGTGTGTTCGCTTGCTGGCTCGCTCAACGGCTCCGTGTCGCGCGTGCGCGTCCCGCGGGGAACCGGGCCCGGGGAGCGGGATAAAGCTGCCGTCGCCGTGGAACTCTGGCTGGGGGCGTCGGCGGCCGGTCCGGTCCCCCGAGGGTCGCTTTAAAATTAATTTTTTTTTTTTTTTTTTTTTTTTTTTTTGCGGGGCTTATTAATTCACTGCAGGGAGAACGTTGAAATCCGGCCACCGGAACCGGGCCCGGGGAGCGGGATAAAGCTGCCGTCGCCGTGGAACTCTGTCGGGGGCGTCGCCGGCCGGTCCGGTCCCCCGAGGGTCACGGAGCTTTTTAAAACCACTTTTTTTTTTTTAGGTGTCAGTTCGTGTACCAACTGTCCGTGCACCCCTCGGGCATGTTTTGGGCTGTGTGTTCGCTTGCTGGCTCGCTCAACGGCTCCGTGTCGCGCGTGCGCGTCCCGCGGGGAACCGGGCCCGGGGAGCGGGATAAAGCTGCCGTCGCCGTGGAACTCTGGCTGGGGGCGTCGGCGGCCGGTCCGGTCCCCCGAGGGTCGCTTTAAAATTAATTTTAATTTTTTTTTTTTTTTTTTTTTTGCGGGGCTTATTAATTCACTGCAGGGAGAACGTTGAAATCCGGCCACCGGAACCGGGCCCGGGGAGCGGGATAAAGCTGCCGTCGCCGTGGAACTCTGTCGGGGGCGTCGCCGGCCGGTCCGGTCCCCCGAGGGTCATGGAGCTTTTTAAAACCACTTTTTTTTTTTTAGGTGTCAGTTCGTGTACCAACTGTCCGTGCACCCCTCGGGCATGTTTTGGGCTGTGTGTTCGCTTGCTGGCTCGCTCAACGGCTCCGTGTCGCGCGTGCGCGTCCCGCGGGGAACCGGGCCCGGGGAGCGGGATAAAGCTGCCGTCGCCGTGGAACTCTGGCTGGGGGCGTCGCCGGCCGGTCCGGTCCCCCGAGGGTCGCTTTAAAATTGATTTTTTTTTTTTTTTTGCGGGGCTTATTAATTCACTGCAGGGAGAACGTTGAAATCCGGCCACCGGAACCGGGCCCGGGGAGCGGGATAAAGCTGCCGTCGCCGTGGAACTCTGTCGGGGGCGTCGCCGGCCGGTCCGGTCCCCCGAGGGTCATGGAGCTTTTTAAAACCACTTTTTTTTTTTTAGGTGTCAGTTCGTGTACCAACTGTCCGTGCACCCCTCGGGCATGTTTTGGGCTGTGTGTTCGCTTGCTGGCTCGCTCAACGGCTCCGTGTCGCGCGTGCGCGTCCCGCGGGGTACCGGGCCCGGGGAGCGGGATAAAGCTGCCGTCGCCGTGGAACTCTGTCGGGGGCGTCGCCGGCCGGTCCGGTCCCCCGAGGGTCGCTTTTAAATTTTTTAATTTTTTTTTTTTGCGGGGCTTATTAATT